>CM037997.1:23689762-24080267 GCA_021234005.1 Nephelium lappaceum
AATTGATTTTGATGAATGAACCAATAAGAATAACAAGTCTGGAGAGAAATAATATCTGCAATAAATTGATTAATTAAAAAAAGGCAAAAAAAAAAAAAAACAATTTGATGAGCAAACAAAAATTTGAAGCAAATTGATTCATCAAAGAAGAGGAAAATTTTATTGCCCAACTTGTAGCCTTCATCAGGCTTATATAAGCCAAACAAACACAATATGACCATTGACTATCCAAGAGGCCAAAAATTTTTTCCCCTTAATTAATTTTTTTTTTCCAGTCATTTCTTCAATTGAGAAGGGCAAAAAGGTCAAAAAAAATTTAACAAAACCTAGTATAGATGCTGGCTAAAACATCCACATACTTCCCCTCTCTTTTTTTTTTTTTAAAATTCTTTTATTCATGGATAAAGTTGGCAATTACATTAATTTAGACTAACAAAGGCATTTCCGTCTTATTACCAAATCACATGGTCAAAAGTTAGAATTCACATAGTTTGATCGTTAAGTTAGGGGCTAACTTGTTACAAAATCTAAACGTTGTTTCCTTGTCTTTAAAGCTTTACCTCAGGTGAGTTTTATGCATTTTGCTTATATATCTATAGTAATTCTATCATCAATATCTCCTAATTTTTTAAAATTAGGATGAACTAATCAAATTCATCAATTGCATTCTCTCTCATATTTAATTTAAATTTAATTGATAAATTTAATTAGTTTGTTTTAATTTTTTAAAGTTAGGAGGCATTAATGGTAGAATTATATATATCGCGTTCCTTTTAGTGCACTTGGTTATGAATATACCTAATATTGATTACATTTTAAAAATCACTTATTGTCATTATTATATCTTATTACAATTAGTACATACATAATAAGATATAATTTATCTAACTAATTTTATTGTAGTTAGATATAATAAATACAATCAGTAATTTTATAATGTAATCAGTTGTCAGGTATATCTATACCCAAGTTTACTGTAGAATATGTCTATATATATATATATAAACACTTTTTAGATTAAAATAATAAAAGGGTTAATTTTGAAATTTGACTTTGAAAGTTTAAGGGTATTTTGATCATTTCAAGCTTTAACCATTGTCACTTTGCACTGAATAGAGGTTGATTAATGGTAAAGGGTGTTTGTGTCACACTTGAAAAACTCAAGGTAATTTAGTGTAATTATGGTCAAACTTCCTATACTGGTGCAATTGCACCTAATCTAAGGGGAATCTTTGTCTAATTTCCCCTAAAAATGAATGCCTAAAAGGCCCAAAAGAAGAAATATTAAGCCCAAGGAATTGACGCTAAATAAGCCGATAAGAATTAATAAGTAAACCCATTTAAAGTTACAAGCCTAATACTACAGAAAGCCCAAATGTTATTTGTCATAAAATTTCTTAACTGAACCCATATGTTATTAAAATTTCTTAAATAAACCCAAGATCTTATAAGTCTATTTACTTCTGTACGAGGTAACATATCCTCCAAGGATATATTAGAGGCTATTGGTGGGGTGGACTTGGCGAGATAGACATAAAATCTTAGTGTCATGTGATCCAGGTGGGGGCAATTCTAAACCTTAATGGAAAATATGAATTTAATTAAATTGGTTTGACTGTGATTTTAATATAATTGATAATTGTATGGTGGATTGGTTGTAGAATCCTCACTTGTTATATATATATATATATATATATATGAAGGATTATAGATGTATATATTCAAATTATAATTATTAATAATGTAAATTTGAAGAGATATATACATCATGTTGTATTTGTGGTATTCAAAATATTTAGTAAATATTTTGTATTAGACGGAGTTTCAATTTGTGATGGATGCTATTTTTAGTATTCATATTCTAAATGCAGGTGAAATATATTCTTGAAAAAACTCTAGAAACTGGCAAAAACTCTACCGAAATTTTTGTAAGAATGGATTTCATTAAAAATATGAATTATAAAGTTGATAATTCTCGGTTTATCTGCTTTACCTATTTAATTTTCATATTTTATTCACATACTTGGATTTTGGGCACAAAGTTTTTGATAATTATAAATCTATTTATATAGAAATTACAAGTACAAGTGAAACTTTTTCAAATTAGTAACTTGAAAATTTGGAGAACACTTGTCATAAAGAAGCCTCCATCATTAGTGGTAACTCTCTAGTTCATGGAGGAAAGTCCACAAATTGGATTAGCTCTAGAATTTTCTCTATTTGTAAGAGATCACGATTAATCTCCTTCAAATAGAAGGATTTCTCCCCCATGAACTAGAGGGAGAAGTTCCTCCACTAGTGAAATTGTTTGTTCCTTTTTTTAATTTTTTTTTTTTGTTCATTTTGCTTTTTCCTTTAAAAATATATATATATAATATTTTAAATTAAAAAGAGCAAAGGCAAGTTATCGTTTTGACTTTTGAGATTAAATTTTTAGTTTATTAAGTTAACAGTCAAAATAGGATGTTTGTGAAGGTAACATAACAATTGCCGAAAAGTATAATTCCTTATACACACAAGGAAGCTAATATTCTTCTTTCGTTATAGGTGTTAATGATGAAAAATCGTCAACTAAAAACAAAGAGTAATTGTTAAGGGAAAGAAAGAAAAAATTCAATAAAAATAAATATTGGGCCATCGAGGGTCACAAATGTCCTCAAGAACAATTATATTAGGATGCCAAGGAGCCAACCATATAGGATGTTGAGGAGCCAACCATATAGAGTACCAAAGAGCTGACTATATGGGTATTAGGTGCCAAGCACTAAGGTGCGAAAAAACCAAACATCCATTGTCACCAAAGAGCCACAAATATCCTTGAAAATAACTATTTATTGTGTCAAGGAGCCAATCGTCCAAGGTGGTTAGGAGCTAAATGTTTGGGACGTTAAGGAGACAAACCTCGATAGTATCTGGGAGATAGCTTTAGGACATCAAGGAACCAAGTATCCAAGGTGTTAAGGAGTCGAAGACCCATAAAAATGGTAAGAATAGTTGTCATTTTTGAAATTAACTTCCAAAAGAAGAAAACTTGGGGAATAAGAATGATAAAAGGAATAAAGTAAAAGAAAAAGCCACCTTACTAAAAAGATGAGTCGAAAAAGGAAGGAGACAAGAAAAGGGTGAGGTCATTATCAAAGGGTGGGGGAGGGGGAAAGAGGAGAGGGGAGGGGGAGAGGGAGGGCTGGCAGGGATAGTATTAGCTAGAATCCAATGAGATTAAGACCCACTTCTGACATAACTACCAGAGCTTGCTCCTCAACAAGTGAGTAACCAACTTATGGTGGTTGTGATTGCTTTATAGGGATAACTACTCATAAGACGCCACGTCAGCCTAGGAAAACAGCAACAAATAAGAATCCTCCATATGTGTAGACAAAGGGCAGTGATTGGATAAGGACATCAACCATGAATATCTCCTCTACTAGAGGAGGCTCTAAAGCAAGGGACAACCAGGTATAAAGGGAAAACACGATGTTAACATAAGCATTCAACTAGGGAAAGAAACCTCAGTCACACCAGGGTTAACGAAGAAAATAATAGACCATCTAACAAAATGGAGGGTTAGGATCGGTCCATGAAGTATGCAAGGAGCATGTTCATAAAATAACTTTATGGAAACTTGATAAGACAACAATAAGAATGAAAAACCAACCAGTTGAGGACATCTGTTCAAAGAGAGTTGAAGGTTTGCCTATAAAATCCTATGTATGCATTTTTATTTGGTATCTTCTTCCTATACCTTGTCACTTTTTATATTTAAGTTATTATTGCATTGTCTTTCTCAAAAGTGCCCTTTCTCCGATCACTTGATTTGACCATTGGAGTGTGGTCACTTGTATCTCGTTCGCATCACCCTAATTGGTTTCTATCATGTAGGCACCCTATTCTAAGGTCGATAGAGAAGTGAGTAGGAGAATCACAAGAGAGTTGCCTTGGCTCGCCTTACTATTGATATTGAGCAAAATCTAGTATCAACAATAGGTTAACTTTGCTTGATTTTATATATATATATATGTGTGTGTGTGTGTGTGTGTGTTTCCATGAGCACCCATTTACATGAATATATGAGAACTTTTGATGAAAATTCATGAATTTTCATATATTTTAATGACATTTTTTTTAATGCATTGTAAGGAAATTAAAATGCTTATTTGAAAAATAAAAGCATTCAAAATCTTTTAGATTTTTTGAACTATTTTTGTAACACCTCGTAAACGGATTAGATTTGTTCGATAAGGAATTAGCATTCAAAAGACCCAAAATTTTATATGTTATTGAACTGTTTTTTTTTTCTTGCTGATCGATATTTACGCCCCTCCAAACCATGTATGCATGACTTTAGTAAGTTCACCTATTAAATATATATATATATATATATATTTTAAAAAAAAGTCTAATTTACATACAAAAAATTGATGATGTTTATTGACAAATGTATAATGCAAATAAAATTAAAGAAATAATATTTTTTTACATTAGGTGAGTCATAATTATAAATTTTAATTTTTTAAAATAACATTCAATGGGTGTGAAGGGTGTAGATACATTTTTAATGGGGTGCAAATATCGTTGCAATTTCTTCGTTAGAAGCTAGGGCCCAATGGCTGAAAAAAATTGATTCAAGCCCAAAAATAGTTTTTGCCAAATTGTTGATAGAAGATGTCATTACTAAATGAACTCATAAGCCTTGTTAAAAGAGCCCATTTCAATTTAAGAGCTCAAATAGTGCAAACACAAATGCTGTATTATGTACCATTAATTTTCTCTAAAACACCTTATGGTCTTTCTAAGCGTACCCCATTAGTGTGAAAATATAAAGGACAAATGAGAGCACATGTTAAAATTTGAAAAATTGAATAAAAAATAAAGGAATTGCACAAAACTCCCCTCAGGTTTGTCTAAAACCAGAGGGAAACATATTTATCATTTTATACACCAAACCCCACACCTAACGTTGACTTTTTTCAATGTTAATAGAGTGAATGGCATTTTGGTCCATTACACCCCCTAAGTCATCTTCTTCTTTTCTCTCTCTCTCTCTCTCTCTCTCTCTCTCTTTCTCTCTTATTCTTTCACCCCTGCCTCTCTCTTCTCTCGCCGCTCACTCACCATCTTTCTTGTCGCCGACGGCGCCTTCACGTGCCGCTCAACCAGCCGCAACCTCACCAAGATCGAGCGGAAACGAAGACGTCAAGCCGTGTAGAAATGATCGAGAACCAGTCCTCCACGTACGCGAGCTGACGACGATGGCGATAAAGCTATCAACGCTGACCGAGAAGCCATTACGACCAGCCGCAGGCCATTTGAACCCGACCTCAAGTCCAGCTCATCCAGCCACACCTCACACGCATAAAATCGAGCAGAAACAAAGACGAACCAGACGCGATCGACGGCAGAACTACAGCAAATCGAGAAAGAGAGGGTGAGAGAGAAGAAGAAGAAGAAGAAGAAGAAGAAGAAGAAGAGCTACTTCGGTCACCTGAACCGTCATCGACCAGCTCATCCAACCGCAACCTCACCTTGATCGAGCGAAAACGAAGACGCCAAGCTATGCATAAACGACGACGGCGACAGAGGACTGTTCTGGGTTGCTTTGGCAGTGTATTTGTTTGTTTTGATGGTGATGATGATGTTCGAAGATGATGATGAGGATGATCTGATGGTGATGATGATGAAGATGAGCTGATGGTGATGATGATGTTCGAAGATGATGATGATGATGATCTGCGTTGTATAAAATGGTCTGGGTTGTGTAAAATGGTCTGATGGTGATGATGATGTTCGAAGTGTGATGATGATGAAGATGATCTGATGGTGATGATGATGTTCGAAGATGATGAAGATGATCTGGTGATGATTTTTTTTTTTTTTAAGTATTTTTTCTTATCTATGGGCAAAATGGTCATTTGATTAAAAATCTTGGTCAACTGTTAAAGTTGACAGAAATTGACTAACGGTGTGGGGGTTTGGTGTAATAAACTGATAAATATGTTTTTAATTATTTTTTGACAAACCTCAGGGGGGTATTGTGCAAGTCCTTCATAAAAAATTGTATACTTTTTTAGAGACACATAAAGCAAAAAATTATTTGTTCAACAACATTCACATCCAGTGCATACCGAAACAAAATTGAAAAGACTGACAAAGGGATGATATATTACTTTGTAAGTTCCAACTAGATTACAACAATAATTATAAATTCATGTACAATAAGATCATTGTCATTGAATCTGTACCAATTGAGGATTGCTATTTGATCAATTTCTTACTCACCTACTGTTATATAAATTCATACAAATATATGATACAAATAATATAACATAATATGCTACTACTTGGTTCTGTTCCTTTCCTTTTCATTTTACTTCTGTCACTATCATGAACTTTAAGTAATTTGATCTATATCCATATGATCCCCACTTGAGATTGTATCATGCCTGAAAATGATATGTTAGAATCTATAATCCATATCCCAAACATGTCGAAAGGGCAAAATAAGCAAAAAATTAACCTGCGTATTTTCTATTTTATATTTTTGGAGTTCGTCTTGGGCACATATCAGCCTAAATATAGCAAACCAAGATTTATTAGTTAGCATTTCATATAATATCAATTCAACTGGAGATCTAAGAGCTGACATAGCTCAACTAGGAAAACAAATTTCAATTTAGAAACTATAGTATTTGATTAGAAAAGGCGAGTCAAATTTTCTTCTCTTTTTTTTTTTAATAGATACAAAATTCAAAAATATATGACGACTAGAGAAAGACATTGCTTCTGAACTCCATTAAAATAATGCATGTTCCTAGCCGCTGAACTTCCTTTAAAATTTCACATTCTTGTAAATTACTTGCTTATTTGTTTCTAGGTGATAAGGAGTTCATACAAGAAAGACTGCAGCAGTTAGAAAACTACTTGCTTATTTGTTCTTTGATATCCACGATCAGTAGTCCAAATAGGAGAAAACACGAATCTGATTTCATTAAGGATAGCAAGAACTTCTTTTATACTACCTTTCTCGCATAATTGGTCAAGGATTCTTACTACTAACTCTGATTGAACCCATGTATCAATCCTATTTACGTGTTAATCTTATGTATTAAATACTATAGTTGGACCATTTTCTATCAACTTAAGCTTTTAGGTTTGATGGTAACTAACATGGTATCAGAGTTTGGAGGTCCCTAGTTCAAATTCTTTCTCCCCCTTTTATCTGAAAATCTTCTTATTACATCTATTATATGGTAGGAAGCGTTTAGCATGTGTCCGTCATTTTACGTTACACGTGAGAGGGCATGTCAATCATCAGCTTAAACTTTTGGGTATGATGATAAATAACATTAGTTACCAACTTCCAAACAGAATTTGACTGAAGCATTTCTCTCAAAATGCTCCTGGCTTCTTCTATCCTTCCCTTGGTATATAGGCTCCTTATCAAATGTAAGAAGCCCAAAATTTTGGGTGATGTACCTTTCTTCTTGAACCCAAAAAAGAAACAAAGAGCCCCTTCCATATCCCCCTTCTTGTAAAGGCCATTAATCACAACACTAATGGTGAATGAGTCAAGCTTAAGGCTTTTTTTCTCTACGTCATGCAGAAATTTCAAGGCTTCATCTAGTCGACCAAACTTGCAACAACCATCAATGAATGAATAATGAATACTAGTTTTTGGTTTTAAGTCCTTATGGAGCATCCTCTCAAACAATATCTTGGCATCTACCAACAGTCCTTGTTTACATAAATTGTCAATCAGTGTGCCATATGTACTTCGGAGGGGACCAAATGTATTCTTTCTAATGAATCAAATAGCCCAAATGCTTCAACAAGACATCCCTGGCGGCATAAACTGTTTATAACTGTATTGAAAGTGACAATGTTGAGATTTATTTCCTTATTTCTAGAAAAAGCATAGCAACATGACCGTATAATCAACTACATCCATAAATGGCAGATTATCTCCGACTTCCTTGACAAGTTTATATACAGCCAGAACTCTGCCCTCCTTTATAAGTTCCTTGAGAGCAATGACAGGAAAAGTGACGGGTGAAGGAATTTGTTTTGTCTTCTTGATAAACCACAAGGCCTTAGCCACATCCTTCAGACACAAGTAATGTACCATTGTCTTTCTAACCAAAGGTTCAACAAAGCCATATTCCTTCACAAACATGTTCAACAAGGGCCCAACTAATCACATTTTGGCATCAGCAGCAAGCCCTTTCAATATAGAACAGTAAGAATTGATTGATACAACTTACCCTCTTCTCCTCATTAACACATACAAATCACCTGCAGCCTCAGAATAACCTCTCTCACACAAGTACCAATTAAGATAATAACATAAAATATTATATACTTCTGGTCCCAAGCTCTCATATATGTGAACTAGGGCTAAAACTCCTACCACACCTTCTTTTCCAAAAATTGCATTTATCAAAATCTTGTAGATACCTAAATCATTGATATTTGGGTGTTGACACATACAGTATTCACTGCTTTTACATTAATTTAAGTGTTGACCAATTTTTGAAGTCAACAATATTTAATGTCAATGATCCTTAATTTTCAAAACAATTAATCCTTGATATTTAATGTCATTGGCCATTGTGTTTTTTTATTTTTATTTTTTTGAGTAGGGGTCAAATATTACAAGTCATTTAAAATTTCATCTAACTGAACCTTTAGCCTGTTATCCTGCTGCTATCCAACTTTTAAATTTTGATGGGGATTTTTTCTTTTTAAAAGTAAAAATTGCTTGAAAACAAAAGAATTTGAACTCTGTTTTATGAAACTTATAGTTCTTTGTAGTTTTGTACGTTGCCTGCTTTTTCTTTGTATATCACAAGACACTGACATTTAGTTTCAAAAACTAAAGAACTTATGGCTTCTTGTTTGGATGTAGTAGGCCAAGAATTTTATATGAAGTTAAATGATTGTTTTATTTTGATATTACTAATTGCACGTCATTACTTTTTTGTATATAAATAATAAAATAACTTTGTTTGCAGGTTGAGTCACCCATTTGAAGATTTTGAAACTTCGTACAATCAATGTTGAAAAGATGTGGCATAATCAACTTTCGTTAATGTGATTGTGCTTTGAAAATTTAACATACTTGATCATTTCTGATTGTAGTAGTCTGAAATTTTTATTTTCATCTTCTACTTATACAAGTTTTGTGTAGCTCCAATGCCTAGAGATATATACACAATTTTGCAGTGTTGGAAGCCGTAATAAGTATTGATGGCTTGGGAAGTAATATTGAACTTCCATAACCAATTTTCCTAAAATAAAGGCTTCCATCTTTGAAAAGATTGCCGATAATCACTTGTCCTAAAATAAAGGCATTAATTTATCTCTGGTGATGAGGTATGAAGAAAATTTTATTGGTTTTTACTTTAGCCTGAGGCCTTGTTTGTTTGCTAGGATTGGATTGCGTTTGGATTGATTTTATTCAAACCCACGTTTGGTGCACTCCAAAGCCTCTTCACTAAGTTATCTCGTCTCATTTTTAACTCATTACTTTGGGATAAATTAATCCCACTGAAAACATGGGTTAAAATAATCCCACTACACTCACCTGTGACCGGCGACCGGCGAGGAAGACCACGAGTGGCGAACTACCACCGGAGAGGAAAACCCAGCAACGAACGGCAAGGAAAACCCAGTGGTGAACTGTGACCGGAGAGGAAAACCCAGCAACGAACAACAAAGAAAACCCAGTGGTGAACTACGACCGGTGAGGAAGACTGAGCGACGATTGGCAAGAAAACCCAACGATGAACAACAAGGAAAACCTAGTGATGAACGGCAAGAAAGACTGAGTGACAACTGGGGAGGAAGACGAAGTGAACCTCAGTAGGAAAGAAGAAGGAAAGGAAACGAAAATGAAAAGAACCGGACCGACGGTAGGCTAATCGGCGACGTGGCAATGAGAATGGGGGACTCGATGCGGAGGACAGAGGGAGGAGAGAGATGGTGGTCGACGGTTCTACAATTTTGTGGCCCTGAGAAGCGTCTGGAAATGGTGGAAAATGACTTAAATTAATAAATGTTTTACAAAATTTCTAAAAACACCCTGAGAAATTTCTTTAAAATCCAAGTTTATACCCACTATTTTTAATCCTATCCTGTTTTCACCAAACATGGGATAACATCTAATCCAATCTCATTCCATCTCATCCAATCCAATCCAATCTAATCCCACATAAATTATCCAATCCTATCCCGCGTACCAAACGAGGCCTAAAAGATTAGTGATGACAACTGATATGTGTTTTCTTTATAATGCTACATGCCTCAAAGAATTTCATAAAATTCTCATTCTAAGGATACAACTAACATGTAAATAACATAATAATATGATTAATTACATAGCAACTTTTTGTCACCACTAAGTTGGCCATCCCTCACTCCAATTTATTTTTACTTCTTGGTCACTAGGATTTCTGCTTCGAGAGTTGTAACTTCAATTTCCCATCCTTAGAAATATTTATTATGTGATGAAGATTTTATATTCCATAGTGCCAAGCACACCAATGTTAGATTTTATGTTAAACACAACCATGCGGTGGATATATGGAAAAGAAGTATGTATTGATGACCTAAATTTACCTTCCTCTCTCTCCCCTGCCTTATTTTTGCTTATATTCCCTTCCACGCTTGTTTAGTAAACTTAAGACTGCAAGTGGCAATCGTTTTAAGTCTTATATAGAAATTAATAACATTATTTAGTAGAGTTTGATTAATTTTAATCTTGAAAAACTTCTTTGCAGTACATAAGCATTAATATTACTAGTTGTTCAGTATTATTATCTAAGTAATAATATTTATGTACAGTATTTTAAGTGAAGTTATTTACCCTCTCTCTCTCTCTCTCTATATATATATATCAAAAGGCCCTTTCTCTGATTTTTCTATTCTTTTTTTCTTTTATTTTGAACATTCTCATATATAGATTTCGATTATCAGTTAACATATCTGCTATAAAAAATTCATTACAAATAAGCAAACAATTTTCTTATGAAATAAATACATCTAAAAGAACAATTATATAATAATAATAATAATATCTAACCCAAAGTAATTACATATTGGAAGTTGAAAATCTACAATATTTTTATGTATTCGCTACACATTTAGATAGAGTAATAATTCTCACTTTCTAATTTTTTAGATAAACTGATCAGAGAAAGAAACCTAAAATACTTTTTTGTCTACTTGAGAAAATAATAATTGAGAAAGGGATGAAATTTGGTTAAGTTGAACAATAATGTGAATAATGTTGTATAGAATAGAGTGTATACATAGAGTATGTAGAATATAGTGATAATATTGCATGACTTTTCTCAGTGGCCTTCCTTACAATTGTAGTTGTGCTCAATTTTAAAATATGTCAAGTTGGTGAGATTTTTTTGGCTAAAATATGTCTAAGTTGGTGAGATTTTTTGGCTATCTTTATAAATGGTAGGGTGTTTTGGCTAATTTTATAAACTAAAATGAGTCTTTAGCAATTTCTGAAGTCAAAGAGTTTTTTGGCTATTATGCCAAATTACAAGGGAAAATTAGAAAAATTTATTACAGTTCTCGTAGAAAACATAGATTACTTTATTAATCATAAAAAAAATATTATTATTTTAAATTTTGATACTATTGAGGGTAATTATGACTTTTCCTATAAACTGCAGGACAATTTTGAACTTTCATCAAATAACCTCAGTCAACTATTATACACTTATACTAATAGTGGAGGGTTGTATGTGTATAATTAAGGGTATTCATTGAATACTATGATTTTAGGACAAACCTCAGGATAAGTTTATGTAGTTTGTCCATAAAACGCTAGTGAGCACCACATAATCCAAAAAATTGAGCCAAAATGACAAGCTTTAGTGATAAAATAGCACCCACATACAAATAAAATAGCATCCTCTTGTTAACAAACGCCAAACTTTTATTATAAATTGGTATTTATGTCAATAAAGAAATATCCTCTTGTTAACAAAATGTTGAAAAGTAGTTTGCTGACAAGTCGTCGGCTTTGATTTGTGATAAAATAGCATCCACATGCAAATAAAATAGCATTCTCTTGTTTAACAAACGCCAAACTTTGATAATAAAATAGTATTTGTGTCATTAAATAAATACCCTCTTGTTAACAAATTGCTAAAATGTAGTTTGTTGACAAGTCGTCAACTTTGATTAGTTTTCATCAATAGGGCACAACAGAATCGTAGAAAAATTATCTCTTAGGTTAATAATGACTTGTGGCATGAAGACTGTAGCAATCAATTAATTAATAATTTATATTCATGAAAATATAGATTAAAACATTAAAAATTCAAAAATAATTTTAATATATAAAGAGTACTATGGATCTTTTTTTTTATATCAATCATCCTTAGAATATAAAAAATATTAAGATTATATTGTACATCGTGTTGATTTTATCTTAATTGAAGTTGGGGATAGACTCCAACCCCAACCAATTCAACCAATTTGACCCTAAGAATGGGATTAATTTTTGGAAAGATCCCGAAAAACCCTCTAACGTATGAAACAATTTCATTTTACAACCCACTGTTTTATTTTTATGGTATAAGCCAAGTAATAGAATAGGTAGATAAAACGTAAAAAAACATTTTTAATCCTGAGATTTTTATTAACAAATATAATAATTATAAAATATTATTTTATAGTTATAAATCCGATGGTTCTAAAGACGCTCTCACTCCTGAAGCCTTACCAAGAAACTTATCCAAATCCGACTCAGTCTGAAGACAATGGTACTGACAATAACTATTCGACAACAAAATCTTGTGCAAGTCATCCGGCTAAGAATTCATCAAAACAGGCAGGTCCTCACCCTCTACACCTCTCAATTTCCACTCAAACGCATTCACACGTGTTCTGGTGCTCCCGCAGTCTACAACAACAGTATAGTACAGCCCACCCAGTAGATTATCATAACCCTTTCTATGTTTAAACAAAAAATAGTAACCCATCACTAACAACACTACACATAAAACAATTGCACAAGATTTCAACACCCTTTTATATCTAGCCAAATCTGTGACCGAAAGCTTAAGTTTTTGAAGGTGATTTTGGCTCCATAACTTATAAAATTCTAACCCTAACAAAGTTTTCACTAGCTTTTCGCCTGATAAATCAATTAAGCTACAAAATTGCGTAAAACCCAGATCATATTTGATCAATTGAGGATGGTTAATTTGAAGCAAAGAATGAGTGCTAATATGAGGTCACGATCAAGAAATGCATGTTGGATTTGACCATGATTGAAAAATCATTGCAGCTTTGTGTACCTGGGTCTCTACGGCTTCTCATAATTCAGCTTGGCCTTCGTTGACAGATTCGGAGGTGAAGAGGAAAGCATCCGCCACTTATGGTGGCGGCAAGAAGCTTCGCGTCCACTACGCCGAACGCCGTCGATCTCCACCGGAGATTGAGAGAGAAGAAGAAAAGATGAGAGAGAGAGCAAGAGAGCGGAGCTGAGAGGAAAAAAATATATTTTTTATAAAATTTTTTTATTTTTAAATAAAAATATCTTATTTTTTATAATTTTATATTAAATATTATTTATTTTGATTTTTTATATTTTGATTAATATTATTTTAATCAAATTTTTATTATTATTTTTTTTATCCCTTGGATCAATGGTTAACCATGTCAACCGAACGAAATTCATGATTGTCAGAGGCATTATCATATTTTCATATACCTTCGGGGAGTATTTTGACTATGTATATTAATGTTAAGTGGTATATTGGATAAAAATGAAATTATGAATGGTAAAATCTATATATTTTCATACATCAAAGATTTTATGGGATTTTTGTTAATTTCAATACAAGATAACGTAAGGTTAGATTAATGGATAAAAGTGATAAACCTACCAACCCAATTAACCCAATTAAACTAATAATTAATCAATTAAAAATCGGTATGCATTGCATCTTACTATCATTTAGATTACAAAATGTATAACTCAAAATGTGGTATCAACACAAGCTACCTGTATAATAAAAAAATGATTATTGGAAATTTAACTCTTATTTGCTTTTAAAATGTCTTTAATACCCTCCCCATTTTAATAAAAATATTTTGAAAATTTGAAACTAAAAAGTAAAAGCAACATTATTATTTAACTAATACAGTAAATTTATACATTATTTACGTAATGGCCAGCAATGGTAGCCACCAGTGTCCTACTCGTAAAAGTCTAGTGTCTGATACAAAAATACTATGTATTCGTTGAAAGTAAATCAAAATTGAAAAGACTGAAAATTGAGAATGCATGGAAGCCATTGAAGAACCTTCCATTTTATTGAATAGCTTCAAATGATTACAGAGCAAATGATTGCTTATATACAAATGATATATAATCTGTACACGTGTCTCTTGTTCTTTGGTCATTGAGTAGTACTGCTCATAACTAACTCCTAACAGAATCCACAACCGATTGCCACCTCAGCAGTAATCACATAACTAATACGTTGTTAATTAAGTCATTAGTTATTTAACTAACTCAGAGTCCTTTCAATCAATCTTGATTGTATCTCTGAACTCAATTTGATCATGCTGATTCCAACGGTCGTGATTGAACTCTGACTTCCCAGGACCAAGACTTGAGTTCAGCTGGTTAATACTGCTGGAACCGCTCTATAGCACACAAGCTGCTACTTGAAGGAAACCTAAGAGAAGCACTACTTGTGCTTGGAGAAATCAATAATCTTTCGTCCAGATACAGTACACAAATCCCCCAAATTTAGTTCACAAATCAAGTGCAAAAGTAAGAACAAATCTTCGGTTAATGCATAAATTTTGTTTTGTCTTTTATTTTATATTCTAATGTTTTATGATTAATAAAGATTGAATTATTTCATATAAATAAGAGAGTAAATAGATAGGAATCAAAAGTCTTCATGTCAGAAATTTTTAAAGTTAGGTTTATGACTCTGTGTCTTTAAAGACAAAAAATCGTGAGAAACAAGAAAATTACAACTTCAATTAAAAAAACTTAGGGTAAACAAGCATTTGATTAAACAATTGATATTCCAAATACGGTGGTGCATCATTGATTAATAACACTTATCATCTGCAACTTAATTAATGATCATGATAACACTAGTGGTGGTGGTTTTTTTTTTTAAGAGAGATAGTGGTGGTGGTTGTAAGGGAGTGAAATGAAAGCAAATATGAAGACTCAAATGATTTCAAAAATAAATTATTTAAACTAATCATCAACTTTAAGAAAGTATGGTCATTTTAATGAATTATTTTTACAATTTAAATAAACCTTATTATAAAATAAAATAAAATTGTCTTGGTCCTCTTGGACAATGAAAACAATGTGCACTATGGGGGAATTAAAAAATAACTTTTTGGAAAGTAATAAATTATGTGTGGGAGGCCACGTCTTAAAGTAAATCTGAAAGCAAAAATTATGAAGAATTAATAGATTATATTTGGAGCCGTTTTGAAAAATTAATTAGGTCCAAATTTGACATGTGAGATTGAGATTGGAAATGATAATTGAATTGAAAGGGATTTGATTGGATTAAATTAAAAAATCATTGTCTCATGCTTAATAAAACTTAAGATTGGATTAAAATTCTATCATATTGTGTTTGGTGCATGGGTTAGGATTGAATTTGAATAAAATTAATTTAAATATTTTACTATATATTTAAAATTATTTTTTAAAAAAAAAAAATATTTAAAAAATTTGAAAAAAATGAAAAAAATTAAGATCTAGCAGATTAGATCTCCATCATCCATACATCTTCTATTTTTATTTTAATTTTTTATCTAGTTTTATTTTATTTACTTCTGATCTCTTCCATCGATCTCAAAGATGGATACTAGAGATGCATATATTTTCTTTTTTAAATTTTTATTTAAATTAAAATTAAAATTACTTATTGGAATGATGAAAATAACCTTCCCCTTATTTGGTTTGACCAATATTTAATTGATGGTAGGGACAAAATTAATGAATTTATGACAATTTAGGGACTATAAGAGCTAAAAATGGAAACAAACTTGAAAACGTTATAAATCAAATAAATATAAGAACTAAACTGAAGTTTTCCTTTAATACAATTGATGACATAAGCTAATTTTTGGTGCAATGGATGTTCTCTGGATCTCATCCATCGTTTAGTGGTGGAGATCCATCACTTCCACCACTGTGATGGAGATTCACATCAAATCTCCTTTTTTTTTATTGTTTTTAAAATTTATTCGTTATCCTTTTGATTTTTATCATGCATCTTTGAAATGGACTATGAAAATTTATTTTTATTTTATTTTGGTTTAATTAAAATTAAAGTAATCATAATGAATAGATGAAATTACCAGTGCTTTCGTTAAATTTGACCAAAATATGATTGAGACTAGAGATTAAATTGATGAATTTCTTAAACTAAGGATGACAAGATCTAAAAATGAATTCATATTTAATATATAAATATTTAGGCAATAAAATTTACCCTTACGAAAATCTTTTCTAAGTTAACAAAATTTTAAGTTTACTAAAATGGCAAATGTCCCACTAACATTTCATTCATTAGAGAAGGAAAGAATCTACTGCCTTCAATTTTACTGATTTTAAGATAATTTATAACTATTATAAGTGATTTAGAATAAGTAAAGCGACAAAAACTTTTTTAAGAAATAAAAACACGAGCCAAATTAGAGTCTTAAAAGACGAGCCACATTGTCCTCATCTTCCAAGTTGCAAGTATGGGTCATTCATTAAAAGACAGGAATCACATCTTCTCCTTAAAGACATTTGACGTGCGGTCACTTTAACCTTATGGTTTAATAGTTTAGCATTGATCTCTCTTCTTGTGTGTATGTGTCAAGTAATTTCGAACTTCATCAATTCTTGAATCAATCAAATATCCAAGTAAGTTGTTATTTTGACTTATAAATCATTTATATATTTTCTTTATTTGGTCTTAGAAGCATCCTGCGAGTATAATTTTTTTATCATCAATTCTTGTTATTGTTGTTTTGTTAGTTTAATCTACTAACTATAGTTGCCTTAGTTGTGATCTTTGTTGTGATATATATATATATATCAATCAAAATACCCTATGTATATTTTCTTGATTTGATCTCAAAAACACTTTATTATTATATTATTTTTATTCACTACAACAAAACAGCCTAATTATACCGGAATATCAATACCGGGCATTAAAAGCCCGGTATGGATACTAATATTTTATTTAAAAAAATATTGAAATTGG
This sequence comes from Nephelium lappaceum, assembly GCA_021234005.1. Lineage (NCBI taxonomy): Eukaryota > Viridiplantae > Streptophyta > Magnoliopsida > Sapindales > Sapindaceae > Nephelium > Nephelium lappaceum. The sequence goes on from CM037997.1 coordinate 23,707,039, forward strand.
ATTATCCTTACCGGGCGGGTCGAGACCGGTAAGGATAATCCATTTTCCATACCGGGCATTCAACGCCTAGTATGGATAATAATATTTTATTTTAAAAAAATTTTGAAATTGGATTACCCTTACCGGGCGGGTCGAGACCGCTAAGGATAATCCATTTTCCATACCGGGCATTCAACGCCCGGTATGGATAATAATATTTTATTTTAAAAAAATTTTGAAATTGGATTATCCTTACTGGGCGGGTATAGCCCGGTAAGGATAATCCATTTTCCATACCGGGCGCGACCAGCCCGGTATGGAAGTATAGTTATCATTACCGGGCGAGTTGCGCCCGGTAATGATAACTTCATTATCCATACCGGTCGGGTACCCGGTATGGATAATAATTTTAAATTTATAATTTTTTTTTCTTTTTTAACCATACTAAGCGGGTAACCCGCCTGGTATGGATGTACTATTGTCCTTACCGGGTGCAACCCGCTCGGTAAGGATAATCCAAATTCCTTACCGGGCGGGTCGCGCCCGATAAGGAACTTGGATTATCCTTATCGGGCGCGACCCACCCGGGAAGGAACGTGGACTATCCTTACTAGGCGGGTAACCCGCCCGGTAAGGATATTAGAATTTTTCCGTTTTTTTATTACCGTTGGGGATTTTGTATGGAAAAGCTGGGTGTTTTAACACACCCAGCGTATTTCCCCCCTCCCATTTTCATTTTCTTCTCTCTCTCTTTCTCTTTCTCTTTCTCTCACATCTCCTCTCTCCCAACCGTAGCTACCGCCGACGGATCTCGCCCATTGCAGACCGGTCACGGCTCGGGAGCTCGCAGTTCACCTCGCTGTTCGTCGTCGTTCGTCGATCTAGTGACGGTGAGTCTTCCCTCTCCTCCATTTCTTCTTCTCTTCTTCTTCTTCCTCTCTTCTTCTTCTTCTTCTTCTTCTCTTCTTCTTCTTCCTTTCTTTTTCTTCTTCTTCTTCTGGTCGCGGGACCGGCCGGAACAAGTCCGATCGCGTGACGGCCAATCAGACTGGTTTCGACCGCCGGTGTGGCGGTCCCCATTTCTTCTTCTTCGATCTTCTTCTCCTTCTCTTTTTCTTCTCCTTCTCTTTTTCTTGTTCTTGTTCTTCTCTTCTGCTTCTTGTTGTTTGGTCCGCGCGACTGGGCGGAGTGATTCCGGCCACGACCGCCGGTGGGACTGGTTCCAGCGCCGGCGCCGGTGCCGAACCAGTCCGCCCTCCCACATTGCATCAGTTCTTCATTTTCTTTTCATTTTGACACTTATATTTTTCTGTTGCAGCCACTACCGAGCATCGTCATTACCATACCTAATTTGATAGCGCACGGTTGCTTTTCGTTTTTACAAGGCTAGCTGGTATGTCCATATGTTATCTCTCTTCCTCTTTTCTTTATCTTGGGTTTTTGTTGTTTTGGTCTATGTATGGATGAGCTGTTTGTCTGATTTTTGTTGGTATATGATTGAGCTGTTTGTCTGATTTTTGTTGGTATATAATTAAGTATATGATTAATGTTTATACAGTAAGCGTAGCAACAGTAGAAAGTTTATCACCAAACAAAATTTTCTGGTATCATCTGCATTTATGCTAATAAAATTAGATAACCTACTCAAGCACAAATTGAAAATCAACATACTTGTATTTCAATTGATTTTAAACATGGTTTCAAAGGGACTGTCAGCTGTTAACTCTGCGGATTTTAAACAGTCCCTTGAATGCACTTGGAAAAAGTATTTATAGTTTAAACCTGAATAGAATGACATCGGTTGCACAGGATAGGAAAGTAATGTGGTTTTAATAAAAATTGTGGGTGCCTTATAATGCTGACATGGAATTTCAGTAGAAAAATTTTATATAAGTTATTTATGTTGCTTTCTTTTACCAAACATGGCTTGCCAGCAACACTAGATAATGCTTCTAAAATAGAACTTGGCGTGACCCAAGGCCAAACTCGAGAAGCATTTATTGAACAACTTGCCAATCTTGTTGTACGACTGACATTATTTATTCTGTATTTCGAATTTTGTTGTGCGCCCGATATATTTTGATATATTTTATCTTAGTATATATCTGCTTTCACATAATAATAATTTTAGTATATTGTATGTGTAATTGTTATCATGGTTGAGTATAGTTTAGTGACAAAAAATATTCATCTAATTTAATAATATTTTAAATTTAAATAGTTTCATTATATACAATATAAAAAAAAAAATATAAATTAAATTATCAATATATTGGGGATGTTTCCTACAAACAATTCTTTATTTTATGTAGAGGCATATACTTAGACCACTCGGAATTAATTTGGATAAGGCCGTTCAATAAATTTCAAGATAAAAGCTTAAAGTAAATATTCAATGAATGTTAGATTTCAAAATAAAAATAAAAGTAAAAATTCCATCCATATATTATAGGACGACACTCAGCAAAATTAGTTGCTTGTTTCGCGTAAAGCAATTTTTTTTTTTTTTTTTTTTTTTTTTTTTTTTTGGGTTTAAAGCATCTTCTGTTCTTGTTATATAGAAATGTTGACCACAACAACAAAATTCATTCGCTGTCCAACTCTAACAGGGACCAAACCACCAACACCAAATCAATATGGTATAAACGCCGTTGAATGTTTCGAGCTCCTTAGGCAAAATTTAGTAGATTGATATTTAAAGTTAAATCAACATACTTGTATTTTAAGATTTTATTATGTATTATTCAATTTAATATTCTAATTTATGATATTTAACTTGTCTGTCTCTTAAAATTTAAGTTCAACTTAAATAAATAATTAATTGACTTCTGTTAAATAAACAAATATTACTAAATCATTAAACTAAAATTATAATAATATCATATATATATATTACTTCAAATGAAATATGTAAAACATAGGTTTAAAAAACAAGAAATATATAAAAAGTAAATGGATTTAAATAGAAGATCTTACCGTTATTGAGAAATGTGATTATTCATCCAATTAAATGTACATTCATGGGTGTACAATCTATTATATAAAATATTTTTTTTATGTAGTATTTAATTACAATTAATTAAAAATTACCCTAAAACTCATCTATCTAAGTGATAAGACGGTGGATAATGAGATGTAATCCATGTAATCGTCTCAATAAGTAATTTTTTTGTTCCCATCATTACCTCTCAGTACTTATTTTATGTTTGATAATTGATATAAGATTGTATTGAATAATAATCAAATCACAAGTTAAGTTAAATTTAATTATAGTCCTACAAGTAAATTAATATAATTAATCTATGCTAACGAAAAAATAGTTTTCTTTTTCTAATTTAGTTATGAACTTTTATATTTTAGTTAAGTGATGATTATATAATTTGTCAAGAAAGTTAATTTAAAAAAAAAATTATAATATATTACTGTAATATATTATATTATTGTAATATATGTAGATGTAGTGAATGTGTATGTGAATATGATATATATATTTTTAATTCAAAGTTTAATAATTTTATTGTAGTTTAACACTATATTATTGCATGGTTTGTTTTTTTAGTGTTATATGCTTTCAAATGGATAAGGAGTGGTTAAGATTTTCAAGGTTAATATTCTAAACTCAATCTATAAGGATATAAAATTTAAACTTTCAATGTTTTTAATATATTGTATATTTCATTTGTAACCTTTTAGAGTATCGAAAGAATATACGGAGGGAGCCAAACACTTTGTTGAAGCCGCGAACAAACATTCAATAAATCCTGGCTTCATCCTTTGCCCTTGTGTAAAATGTCTAAATGGGAGGTATCATCACACTAAGATAGTGTATGAACATTTAGTCATTAATGGGATGGATCCTCAACATACAACTTGGTTCATGCATGGGGAACCCCTAAAAACTTCCACACCTGTTGAAAATATTTCCAATGCATTTAGAATGTATAGGGATGCAAACCTTGAAAATGATTGTAATGTTAAACCTGATATCGAAGTAAGAGACGAAGACATCACTGATAAGTTAGAAGATGTTGAAACTCCTTTGTATGAAGGTTGTTCCAAGTACACTAAGTTATCGGCTATTGTAGCTTTATATAAACATAAAGCTACGTATGGTCTATCTGATAAAGGGTTCGATGAACTACTTAACATCGTTCGAGACATGTTGCTATCAGATAATGTTCTACCAGAATCATTGTACTCAACAAAAAAATTGTTGAAAGTGTTTGATTTAGGGTATGAAAAAATTCATGCATGCATCAATGATTGTTGTTTGTTTAGAAAAGAATTTGAGAATCATGAAAAATGTCCGAAATGTGGGACTTCTAGATAGAAAGTAAACAAAGTTAGTAAAAAGATTCATAAAGGAGTACCGGCCAAAGTACTTCGATACTTTCCAATCATTATGTAGTTTAGAAGAATGTTTACATCAACTGAAATGGCTAACAATTTGAAATGACATTCCACTCATACAAGCCAAGATAGAAAGATGTGTCATCCCGTTGATTCAGAAGTATGGAAGACTATAGATAGGATATGACCATCTTTTGCTTCAAAGCCACGCAATTTGAGGTTAGGTTTAGCTACAGATGGATTTAATCCTTATAGCAACCTAAGCACATCCTATAGTTGTTGGCCGGTGGTGTTAGTTACTTACAATCTACCCCCATGGATGTGTATGTCGAAGGAAAATTTAATGTTAATGCTACTAATTCTAGGAAAACAACAACCGAGGAATGATATTGATGTATATTTGCAACCATTAATTAAAGATTTGAATGAATTATGGCACTCAAGAGCACAAGTATATGATTCATCTACTAAGTCCGCCTTCAACTTAAAGGCTATTTTAATGTGGACTATAAATGATTTTCCTACTTATGGAAACTTAGCAGGATGTTGTGTGAAAGGTGAATATGCTTGTCCTGTTTGTGGGTTGAACATATGTTCACAAAGATTAAAATATAGTAATAAAAATATGTATATGGGTCATCGGCGATTTCTTCCAAAGAATCATGTTTTTCGCAAGAAAAAATCGTGGTTTAATAGGAAAGAAGAAATGGGCGATCCTCCAGAGATTCTTGATGGTAAACAAGTGAGAAGTGCATGTGCAGGAGTTGAAAATGATTGGGGGAAAAATGTAAATGGAAAAAGGAAGAGAAAAGGTCATCCTATATGGAAAAAAAGATCAATATTCTTTGATCTTCCCTATTGGGAGGTAAGATTTTCAATTCAAAGTAATCAAAAATTAACTTATTCTATTATTTTTAACTATGTGTAAATAATATATCATCATCAATTTTTGTAGGATTTGGTTTTGCGTCATAATTTAGATGTGATGCACATTGAAAAAAATATTGGTGAAAGTCTTGTTGGCACGTTGTTGGACATCAATGGGAAAACCAAGGATGGTGTCAATTCTCGTAGAGATTTGGAAGACATTGGGATCGACAAGATCTTCATGTGAAAGAGGATAGAAATAAATTGTATTTGCCTGCAGCACCACACACTCTTTCAAAGGTAGAAAAACAACAATTTCTTAAGAGGTTGTTAAATTTAAAAATGCCAGATGGTTATGCTTCAAATATCTCTAATTGCATCTCGTTGAATGAATGCAAGATAGTTAGGCTTAAGTCTCATGACTATCATGTATTGATGCAACATTTATATCAGTGGCAATACGGGGTCTTTTGCCTAAGGGCCCAAGAATTGCCATATTTCGGTTGTGTACATTTTTTAATGAAATATGTCAAAAAGTGTTAGATCAAGATAAGTTAGATGCATTGGAAGATGATGTTGCAGTTACTATGTGTCTGCTTGAACGTTATTTCCCTCATTCTTTCTTTGACATAATGGTACATCTTACAATTCATCTAACAAGAGAAGCTCGTTTATGTGGACCGGTTCAATATCGTTGGATGTACCCTTTTGAAAGGTTAACCCTACACTATTCTTCATATATGAATTAAGATTAATGATATAATCAAATTTTATTTACCTTTATATATTCATTTTATAGATTTATGAAGGTGTTAAAAGGATATGTAAGAAATCGTGCACGACTAGAGGGTTGCATAACAGAATGCTATTTAGCCGATGAATGCATGCAATTTTGTAGTAGGTATATACCACAAGCAGCAGATGTTGGTGAGAAACATAATAGAAATGAAGATTTTGTGTTTCAAAATGTAGTTGAAGGACATCCAACATCTGCATCAATGTTAAAGACGATTTCTGCTGACACGCTACAGATTGCACATATGTATATACTTTTAAATAGTGCATTAGTACAACCATACATTAAGTAAGTGTTTTATTTTAGGTGATGAATATAGTTTAAATATTAGTAAAAATTATTAACATGATACTTATTTAGTCTTCTTGTTTCTATTTTTATAAATGTTTTCTTAGCATGCACTTGGAAGAGCTTCAACAATTAGATCCCAATCTTTTAAGTAGACTTATTTTGTTGCAAAGGAGACATACTAAAGAATTTGTAACATGGTTCAGAAATAAGGTATATTCACTACCTTATAAGTTCTATAAAATGATCTATTTACTTTAGTTTTTTATCCTTGACAATCTAAATCGTAGTGACTCAAAACAGGTCCTCAGTCAATCCAATAGCATGGATATGCCTCAAACTCTAAAATTCCTTGCACTTGGACCAAGTATGCAAGTCACTACTTATTCAAGTTATGTTGTGAATGGGAAACGATATTGTACAAAAGATAGTGAGAAAACTACACAAGATAGTAGTGTTTCCCTTGAAGCAGAAACTATTTGTAATGAAAGAGATGACACTCAAGTGATCAAGAAGATGATTTACTATGAAGTTTTAAGGGAAATACTTTTGTTGGATTTCTCAATATTTCGTGTTCCATTGTTCAAATGTGATTGGATGAGTAGTGGAAGTGATGTTAGAATTATAGATGGGTTCACACTAGTTAATTTTAGCCCATGTGTAAATAAATGGGATAGAGATCCTTTCATTTTAGCTTCACACGCAACACAAGTGTTTTATTCTAGGGAAAATGATACATCTAATTGGTATGTTGTCCTTAAAGCACCTCCAAGAGGTTTTCATGATCTAGAGAAGTTTGATGAGCATGCTTATATGTCAACTACACCATTAGATGTATCTGAACTTGATTCTAGTGTAGATGAAAGTGAGGATTATGCTCGGATAGATTGCGAAGAATTGGTTGTAAACATTTAACATTAATTTGTAATGAATGAATCATTGTTTCATATTTTTGGCAATGTGTGTGTGTATATGTATTGTTTGTGTATGTATTTGTAGAGAAACAGAGTCTCTAAAGTGGTTGGATCTATTGTGAAATTATGTTGTATTTCAATGGCAGGTGAACTAAATTTGTGGTAAGTTCATAAAACAGGAAAAACTCTGTCAAAATTTTCATAAACTAGCTTGAGTTTATATATATTGTTGTATATATTGAATTTATTATTTATGTATTGGCTACTAATAAATATGATATTTCTATAATATTTCAGATGTCGACAGAAAGAACATCGATCGATAAGTCTTCAGATGGTTCAAGTGGAGAAAAGAAAAGAAAAGGAAGAGGTCCAAACCATTTGGACTATAAAAAAATGTCTAAGGTGAAAGCTACAGGGATACAAATTAATGAAGTAGGACAGCCAATTGGACAAAATTCAGTGATCTACAGTTCAGGTTATGGAGCACTTGCAGCTCAAATGATACCCATAACCTATATGAGTTGGGATAAAATACCACAATCATTAAAAGATACAGTGTGGGAGAATGTAAAAGTATGTTTATATTGCGTTATTGGTTTCATTTATTCAAAATATTAATGTTGAAAAATTATTTAATTGTAACTTACAAACTGCAGTTACGATTTGGTGTTGATAATTCCATGAAAGTTCAAACATTAAAAGCAATGAATGAGTGTTGGAGACACTATAAAGGCAAGATCACAAAACAAATTAGAAACATTCCTCCTGGTCCCGATGCACAAAGAAGATATGAAATGCTAAAACCACCAAACGTTAGTGAACAGGATTGGATTGCATTTGTGAATCATCAATTGTCTTCAGAATTTGAGGTAATTATACATTCAAATATTTTTAAGCTGCCATGTAAATCTGTAATGGATTCTGACTGAATTTATAATTTTTTAGGCTACTAGTAAGCATTGTTCTGAGTTGTCAAAAAAAAATGTTACTCCACATACAACAAGTCGTAAAGGGATGGCACGCTTACGAGAAGATTTGGTAAGAATTAAATAAATTATTGTTTCATTCTTTTTTATTATTTCTTAAGCTCAAAAAATACACATGATTTCATAAATGTGTTATTCTCTAACAATTTTAGAAATAAAAATTCTTCAAATATGTATATTTGTTTGTTTGTATATGAATATTAGAAAGCCAAAAAAGTGGCTGAAAATAAAGATCCCGAAGTCGATAGAGTTGAAACATGGATAGCCAGTCACATGCACAAAGATGGAAGCGCAGTGAATCAAGATGCTGCTAAAAAAATTGTATGTTATGTTCATTTATTCAATTATTATGTTAATTATATTACTTGTATATAGCTTTTTTAATATTAATGTCATATAACATCATATGTAGGAGCAAATTGGGACACTACATCAAGAATTCCAATCTTCACTTGGAGATGATGCTATCGCTCAAGTTTTAGGTCCGGAACATCGAGGTCGAGTTCGAGGAATGGGTCATGGTGTAACACCATCTGCTGTATGTGGATCTATGATTGGTAGACAAAACTTTGCACAATACCAACAGCATGTTGATTATGAGATGACAGCTCTGAAGCAAACAGTGACTAATTTGACAAATTTGCTTATAACTCATTTGCCGAACGTAGATCAAACTCAAATATTAGGATGTATGCCTCCCGTACAGCCGGTAAATAACACGTACTCATTTAAAATTTGTTTACTTCTTCTTTTTTGGTCTTTAATATATATATATATATATATATATTTTCTGTATCCATGTTTTTACATAAGTGGTGTAAGTATATTTTGTTATTTTTTGCTATATGTGTTTGTGTATATATATATATATATATATTGTTTGCGTATTTATTTACGAAGAGACGTTGTTTTGGTTGGATCAAATGTAAAAAATTTTTAATTTGCAGGGAAATTAAATTTTTAGTAATTTTGAAAAACATGGGATATTCTGTCAAAATTTTTTTAAAATTGATTGAGTTTATATACATTGTTTTATATATTTAGTTTGTTACTTATATGTTGTCATATATGCCTATTTATTTATGGAGAGACATTGTTTTGTTGGATCGATTGTGAAAGTATAAAAATTTGCAAGGGCATTAAATTTTTGGTAAGTTAAAAACACAAGAGAGATTCTGTCAAAATTTTTATAAAATTAATTGAGTTTATATATATATTGTTTAATATATTGAGTTTGTTATTTATTTTTTGTAAAATTGATTGAGTTTATATACATTGTTTTATATATTGAGTTTGTTACTTATATGTTGTCATATATGTCTATTTATTTATGGAGAGATATTGTTTTGATTGGATCGATTGTGAAAATATTTTAATTGGCAGGGAAATTAAATTTTTGGTAAGTTAACAAAACAGGGGAGATTCTATTAAAATTTTTATAAAATTGATTGAGTTTATATATAAATATATATATATATATATTGTTTAATATATTGAGTTTATATTTAATATTGTTTTCCCCCTCACAACCATACTATTGATTTTTTTCGTAGACACAATATTCAAGTGGCTCAAATTCGATGGGATCTAGTAAGAGTGTTGCATGTACTGAACCTTCAACAAAGGTAAATATTCATTAAATTTCTATTATTTATTCTTTCAACTTAATTTAATATATAATTGTATTTCCATAATATTTTTTTATAGGCGTAATTATTTAAATTTTTATGCAAATGTAGTCCAAATCGAGGGGTTCTACAAGTCAAGCTTGTGGATCGAGTGGAAATCATTGCAAGTTATTGGACTGGTTTGGTATAGGAACAGTGGTGGCGGAAGCAGAAATTGATTCCAAGGACCCTTATGATCAAGTTCATCACGAAGAGCTTGGTCCAGATTATTGGTGAGTTTCTGTGAAGAAAGTAATAGTTAGTATTCCGCTACCTCGACCTACCAACGAGCTACAAACTTTAGAGCATGCATTACACTCATTTATTGCTTGGCCAATAAAATATATTGTATGTTAGGATTGTATTATTATCATATATATGGTAATCTTAAATGATGTAAGTTAACTTTAAGTAATATATATATAAATACATTTTACATGTATGTTGAAATTTGGTTTAAGGGTTTTTGGAATATATAGTTTTAATTTCAATAATAAGTTATATATATTTTAACCAAAAAAAAATTATAATTAAAATCTTTTCCATACCGGGCACCCCGCCCGGTATGGATAATAATATCCATACCCGGCATCTGCCCGGTATGGATATTACGGGGCAAATTGATTATCCATGTCGGGCGCATGCCTGGCATGGATAATTATTATCCATGTCGGGCGAGGTGCCCGGTATGGATAATAATTATCCATGCCGGGCATGTGCCTGGCATGGATAAATGCTTTTAATGTCGGGTGGCTGCCCGGCATGGATAACGTCAGTATTAATACCGGCGGCATCCATACCGGACGGTTGCCCGGTATTGATACACATCCATACCGGGCAATGCCCGGTATGGATGAGCTGTTTTCTTGTAGTGATTATCAATTCTTATTGTTGTTTTGTTAGTTTAATTTGTTACATCTAATTGTCCTAGTTGTGATTTGATCTTAGAAAGATTTTACTATTATATTCTTTGTTGTTCAACTAGATGGTTTTTTTATGATATAGTCTCACTTGGATATATGAAGATCTGGGTCCTTTGAGTGAAGTCAGACTGTCAAGATGACAATCTGATCTCATCTAGATGTTTTATATTTGAGTTATCTTCAATGTCTGGATAAACCCAAAGTTTTAAAATTTGGGTTTAAACCCAAGTCCATGGCCAAGGATGCTCCATCTGGCAGAGATGTAGATCTCTATCGGATAGTGATAATTTTTTTTTTTCAAAACTACTTTTATTATTTTTTCATAAACACTGGTTTGGAGAGCGAAGCCACATTTTTCTTGGTCTAGTTAGGTTTGACTAGAAATAGATGAAAATGAAAGCGAAGCCCACCTTAAAGGACCATACCACTTCTTCAGTGTAAGCATTTCCAATGCAAAAATGGATTGTGTTTTAGAAAAAGTTGTTATATCATCAATGTCAAGGAAATTAAATGTGTTTTTTTCGCGGTAGAAATATGATTTGATAGACAATCAAGTTTAAAAGTATTCTCCAATGCTTTCACTTAAAATACACACTTTAATGAGGTGTTGATTTTTTTTTTTCTAACGACAAAACTTTCTTAATTATTAATCACAAGTAATAAATGGCTACAGAGTAGGGGTTGGAGAGGAAAAATACAGAAGATAGTTGGTTGATGTAGAAAATTAACTTGATTAGTCAGTAATAAATGGCTGTCTAGCAGACAGTCTAAAAGTATATGATCATGCTAACAATGTCTATTTTTTTTGTTTACGTCATCAGCTTCATAATGAAGAGTGATAGTTGCATTGAAGAAACTTATTTTAACACAATGTTTATTTGTTTTATATGTAATTTTATTTTTGTATAATCCATTTTTACATCGAAGATTCTCTAATGGCTGCTCTTAACTGCACAAAACACTACACACATTCACACACAAAAACACACTCCCTCACACGTATTAAAGAGAAACAAAGAAAAAGACAGCTCTGATATGAACTCTATTTCTCTCTCACTCTACTGTTGTCACATTCACATCTGATTAAAAGTCCAAACAAGCTTTGAAGCTTTTTATTTATTTATTTCATATAAATAGGAGAGTAAACTGATGGAGACCAAAAGTCTGTGTTAGAAATTTTTAAAGTTAGAATTTATGTCTTTGTCTTTAAAGTTAAGAGATCAAGAAGATTAGAACTGCAATTAAAAAAAAAAAAAAAAACCTTAGGCATAGAAGTATGTGATTAAACAATTAATATTCTAAATATGACTGTGCATCATGGATTAATAACACTCATCATCTGCAACTTAATTAATCATGAGAACGCTAGTGGTGGTGGTTGTAAGGGAGTGAAATGAAAGCAAATATGAAGACTCAAATGATTTCAGGATAAATTATTTAAAATAATCACCAACTTTAATAAAGTATGGTCATTTTAATTAATTATTTCTACAATTTCAATAAACCTTAATATAAAATAATATATAACATTGTCTTGGTCGGCCTCTTGGACAACAAAAATAACGTGCACTATGGTGGGAAAGAAGAAATAATTTTTTGGAAATCAATAAATTATGTGAGGAAAGCCGCATCTAAAAATAAATGTGAAAACTAAAATTATGAAGAATAGATTATATTTGATGCCGTTTTGGGAAATTAATTAGGTCCAAGTTTTGCATGTGAGATTGAAATTGAAAATGAGAATGGAGTTGGAAGGGATTTGGATTAAAATTATCATCCTATATTTGGTAGAATTTTGGATTAGATTAAAATGTTACCATATTGTGTTTGCTGTATGGGTTGGGATTGAATTTGAATAAAATTAATTTAAATATTTTATTATATACTTAAAATTAATTAAAAAAATTGTTTAAATATTTTGAAAAAAAAAAGAAAAAATGGAGATTCACCAGATTGAATGTCCACCGTCTATACATCTTCTATTTTTATTTTAATTTTTTGTCTAGTTTTATTTTATTTATTTCTGATCTCCTTCATCCATCTAAAAATGGACACCAGAGATCCATATATTTTCTTTTTTAAAATTTATTTAAACTAAAATTAAAATTACTTTTTGGAATGGTGAAAATAACCTTCCCTTTGTTAGGTTTGACCAATATTTAATTGATGGTGGGACGAAATTAATGAGTTTATGAAAATTTAGGGACTACAAAAGCTAAAAGTGGAAACAACTTAAAAACATTGTAAATCAAACAAATATAAGAATTAAAATGAAGATTTCCTTTAATACAATTGATGATGTGTAGTGGATATCGTCTAGATCTCATCCATTGCTCGATGGTAGAGATCCATTCAATGGATATCTTCCTCCACCACTATGATGGGGATTCACATAAGATCTCTACTTTTTTTTTTTTTAATTTTTAAAATTTATCTTTTATCCTTTTGATTTTTACTGTTCATCTTTAAGATGGACAATGAAGATATATTTTTATTTTATTTTATTTTAATTGAAGTTAAAATAACGATACTGAATTGACGAAATTACCATTGCTTTCCTTAAATTTGACCAAAATATGATTGATAGTAGAGATCAAATTGATAAATTTCTTAAACTAAGGATGAAAATATCTAAAAATTAATTCATATTAATGTATGAATATTTCGCCGAACTATAGGACGACAATAAAATTTACCCTTACTAAAATCTTTTCTTGGTTAACAAAATTTCAAGTTCAAGTTGAAGCAAAAGTGAAAAACAGAATGGTTTTAAAGCTTTGGTGAAAAAAAAGTCACTTTCAAAATCACTCGAACACAAATTGCAGATGTCCCACTAACATTTCATTCATTAGAAAAAGAAAGAATCTATTGCCTTCAATTTTAATGATTTTAAGATAATTTATAACTAATATAAGTGATTTAGAATAAGGAAAGCGACAGAAACTTTTTAAAAAAAATAAAAACAGGAGCCAAATTAGAATCTTAACAGACGAGCCAAATTGTCCTCATCTTCCAAGTTGCAAGTATGGGTCATTCATTAAAGGACAGGAATCACATCTTTTGCTTAAAGACATTTGACGTGCGGTCACTTTCACTTTATGGTTTAATATTTTAGCATTGATCTCTCTTCTTGTGTGTATGTGTCAAGTAATTTCGAACTTCATCGATTCTTGAATCAATCAAATATCCAAGTAAGTTGTTATTTTGACTTATAAATCATTTATGTATTTTCTTGATTTGATCTTAGAAACATCTTGCGAGTATAATTTTTTTATCATCAATTCTTGTTATTGTTGTTTTGTTAGTTTAATCTACTAACTATAGTTGCCTTAGTTGTGATATATATATATATATCAATCAAAATACCCTATGTATATTTTCTTGATTTGATCTCAGAAACACTTTATTAGTATATTCTTTTTATTGTCAATTCTTATTGTTGTTTTGTTAATTTAATTTGTTACATCTAATTGTCCTAGTTGTGATTTGATCTTAGAAAGATTTTACTATTATATTCTTTGTTGTTCAACCAGATGGTTCTTTTATGATCTAGTCTCACTTGGATATATGAAGATCTGGGTCCTTTGAGTGAAGTCAAACTGTCAAGATGACAATCTGATCTCATCTAGATGTTTTAGATCTGAATTATCTTCAACGTCTGGATAAACCCAAAGTTTTAAAATTTGGGTTTAAACCCAAGTCCATGGCCAAGGATGCTCCATCTGGCGGAGATGTAGATCTCTTTCGGATAGTGATAATATTTTTTTTTTCAAAATTACTTTTATTATTTTTTCATAAACACTGCTTTGGAGAGCAAAGCCACATTTTTCTTGGTCTAGGTTGGTTTGACTAGAAATAGATGAAAACGAAAGTGGAGCCCACCTTAAAAGGACTATACCGCTTCTCTTGTATAATGGCTGCTCTTAACTGCACAACACGCTACACACATATTCACACACAAAAACACACTCCCTCACACGTATTAAAGAGAAACAAAGAAAAAGACAGCTCTGATATGAACTCTATTTCTCTCTCACTCTACTGTTGTCACATTCACATCTGATTAAAAGTCCAAACAAGCTTTGAAGCTTTTTATTTATTTATTTTATGTGGGTTTTTCTTGATCTGGGTTGTCTAGGTCTGGTTCTTTAATGGTGGATAGTGGTGGGTATGGGGGGAATAAGTTTGACTAACTGGTATTTTTTTTTTCCATTGTTTTCATTTGATTTTTTTTTTTTAAAAAAAAATTGAGATGGATTTTTCGTGATGTTGTGATGAATTAATTTTGTGATGGAGATGGATATGATGATGAAAAGGAGGGAGGGAGATGAGGAGGTTGATTGGTGCTGAAGATGATGAAGAAGGGTGAAGTTGATGGAAGATGAAAACGATGAAGAAGGAGATAATGATTGATAAAGAAGAGAGTGAATTTTTTTTAAAAAAATTTAAATTAGTTTTTATATTTTAATTATTTTAAAATATAATAATGGTTTATCAATAATAAAATTTCCTAATTTTTAAAACAAAATATTGATATATTAATGATAAAAATAATTATTAAATAATTAATTTAATTTTTTAACTGTTTTTATTGAATATACGAAACCTCAAATAATATTACTGTAAAAGGGATGATTGTTGTCACATTCGCACAATATTGGTAAACGTCAAGCATGTTTGAATAGTTTGCTTTAATTTTATTTATTGATGTGTCAATTCCTTATTGGTTTTTTTCAATTTTTTTAAATTATTCCCAATTTTTCTTAACTCCAATGTCCATCATTATTGATGGACTGTAGAGATTTTTTTTTTTTAATTTTATAATTTATTTTATATTATGAGGGGTAATTTGATTATTTTCATTGTTGGGTTTTGGGAGCTAAACAATCCTATTAAAAAAACTAATGAATGTTGTTTTTAAAATTGATGAGTTTCTTAAATTTTAAGGATGACTAGAGCTAAAAATGGATTCACATTTAATATATAAATAGTTTGCTAAATATAGGGGTGATAATGAAATCTATCCTTAATAAAATCTTTTCTTAGTTAACAAAATTTCAAGTTATAAGTTGAAGCAAAATGAAAGACTAGTTCTAAAGCTTTGGTAAAATAAGATGACTTTTAAAATCATTAAAGCACAAATTGCAATTGTCCCGGTAACATTTCTTTCATTAAAGAAAAAAACAACATTATGCCTTCAACTTTAATGACTTGATAGTTTATAACTATTATAAGTGATCTAGAATAAATCAAGGGACAAACTGCATGCAACAACCTTTTAAAAAGAAAAACACAAGCCATATTTCTCCTCTTCTTCCAAGTAATATGGATCTTTTGAAGTGGTGCCACAAATTATTTTTTTTGTAAGTTTTTTTTTAAAATTAATTTATGGGACCATTTGAAAAGACCCATACTTGGAAGAAGAAAGGAATTCACATATTTTGTTGTTCATTTGTTAAAGAAAACAATTCACATCTTTTGCTTTAAGATAATTTGACGTCTTGCCGCTTTCACTTTATTGTAGAAATAACTCATTATCTTTTGTTTGGTTTAACATTTAGCATTGTTCTCACTTCGATGTGCATCAAGTAATTTCGGACTTCATCGTCGATTAAATATCCAAGTGAGTTGTTATTTTGGCTTATGAACCTTTTGCATCTTTTCCTGGTTTGATCTTAGAAACACTTTGCTATTATATTCCTATTATTATCTATTCTTGTTATTGTTATTTTGTTAGTTTAATCTGCTCTAATTGTCCCAGCTATGATAAATACATATATATATATATATTCTTTTTATATATTAAGTTGCTATTCTTTTTTTTTTTTTTTTCATAAGACAAGTTCGCTTTGTTGTCTGTAGACTCTGGGTTGGGCTTATCAACGGTTAAATACCAAAGTAAGTTGCCGTCTTGTCTTATTTACTTTTAGTTAAAAAACTCCTTGCATATCTTCCTAGTTTGACCTTAGAAACACTCTGCTATTATATTCTCTTTCATTATCCATTTTTTTTGTTCAATGTAAATTTTACATTCAAATTAGAAATTAAGTTATTAAAAATTACACTTAAACAGATATAACATAACATATCTCTTTAGTCAAGAGATTTTTTTTATATCATTTTATTGATTACAAACATATATAAATTATAGGAAAAAATGATAAATAAGAAATAAAAAGTAAATTATCATTATAAATTAAGAAATTGTATATAACAAATAAAAATTGAAGAAGAAGAGTATCTTCATCCTCCTAAAAAGCGAAATAACCTCTTCTTCAGTCATCTTTTTTACGATTGCCATCATTGTTAAAATTATTTGAAGAAGAACGGTTGAAGATGCAAAGTCATGTCAAAAAAGATGGAGGCCAATAAATCTTCAAGCCTTTTTTAAAATTTATTTTTAGTTTTTTTTTTTTTTTAAAGTGATATGGGGCTAATTTCATATTAGTGAAGGATTATTGTTGCCCTAAGAAAGTAAAAATTAGGGAAAATTTTGGAGGAGGTCAAATTAAATAACAACCTAATTTTATTAGTTGTCAATTTTGTCCTTTTACCTTCCCAAAAGCTGCATACTTTAATTTTATTGCATGTCATTTTAGTTGACTGATGACTCACTCGTAAGAAAATTGATGGTAATCAATTGATGGTAGGCCAGTCAGGCACCAATCAGGCTCTCTCCCTCGACTTTCTGTAACTTTCTACAAAAAATACAAAAAGATGCCACAAGAATTCCTATTCTTTTCTTAATTAAGATAATTACCATTTTGATGGGTCTGCTTTTCACTTTATTGTCTATAGACTTTTGGACTCATTCTGTTCAGTTTTATAAAAATTAATTTGTAATTTAATAATGAAACTGAAAACAAGAATATTCTTCGAAGAGAAATCGTTCTCCGCTCGAGTGTGCTTCAAGTAATTTCAGCTTCATTAAATATCCAAGTAAGTTGTTATGCTCTTTTAATTTCTCTTCTTGCCAATGTTGTTCTGTTTTCATAATTTGGTTATTGTATTGTTAGTTTGATATGCTAACGCCCTATAGTTGCTCTTGTTGCTGATGTTTTATTTTCATAATCTTGTTTTAATTTATCTTCAAGCTGCAGAAAGAGAAATGGCCGACCCTGTTATTTCGGTTGGTGCTGAAATGGTTGCAGAACGCGTGGTTGATTCCGTAACAACTCAACTTGGTTATGTCTGGAACTACAAGACCAACTTTGAGAATCTGCACAGACAGCTTCAGAGGCTCAAGGATACACGTGCGGCAGTGCAGCATTCGGTTGACGAAGCAAAGAGAAATGGGAATGAGATTGAACAGCAAGTTGTGAATTGGTTGGACAGGGTGGAAAAGCTCAATGCAGAGGTGACGAAAATTATTGAAGATAACCGAACAAACATGCGATGTTTCAAGAGTCTGTGTCCAGATTTAAAGAAGCGCTATCAACATAGCAAGGAAGCAGCGAGGAAGATGGATGATATTTCTCAACTCCTCCAAGAAGGGACATTTGGTAGAGTTTCGTACCGTACCCTTCCAGCAGAGACATGGCATTTTGACAGCTATGAGAACATTGAATCCAGACGTTCGACATTGGAAGGTATACTAAAGGCATTGGGTGATCATGATGTCGACATGGTGGGAGTTTACGGCATGGGTGGCTCCGGAAAGACGACATTGGTGAGGGAAGTTGCCAGAAAAGCTGAGGAAGACATGTTATTTGATAAGGTAGTATTTGTAGAAGTATCTGATTCAGTAGACATAATGAGGATTCAACGAGTAATTGCGGAAAGGTTGGGTTTGAAATTTGATGAGGAAACTGCACCTGTAAGAGCAGATCGCCTGCGAAATCGTATAATGCAAGAGAGTAAGATCCTTCTAATTTTGGATAACATTTGGAAGGATCTTGATTTGGCTGCTGTAGGAATTCCTTTTGGGAATAATCGCATGGGATGTAGACTGCTGTTGACATCAAGATATATGGATTTATTAAAAGAGATGGGTTCTAAAACTAATTTCCCTGTTGAAATTTTAGAAGGAGAAGAAGCTTGTAACCTATTTATGAAAATAGCAGGTGTTGGTGAAGAGCAACGTGATTTGCGATCATTGGCCATTGAAGTGGCCAAAGAATGTGGAGGTTTGCTTGTTGCCATCATTACAATAGCAAAGGCATTACGAGACAAACTAGAAAATGAATGGAGAATTGCTTTGCGAGAACTACGCAATCTTCCTTCCTTAGAGGACGTGGAGGGATCAGTGGTGAAAAAGGCATATGCATGCATACAGTTGAGTTACACAAGTTTAGAAAGTGAGGAACTCAAGTCTACCTTTTTGCTTTGTAGTATCATGGGAAGTCCTCAGGATGCTTCCATTGAAGAGTTGTTAAGATATGCAGTGGGTTTGAGTTTATTTAAAGCAGAAAATACAGTGGAAGATACACGGGATAAAGTAAAAAAATTGGTTCGAAAACTCAAGGATGCTTCTTTGTTACTTGGCATGCCTAATGGTGAAACTTTTTCTATTCATGATGTTGTTCATGATGTTGGTAGATGGATTGCCTCTAGTCAGCATAAATTTACCACGACAAACGATCTCATTCCACGGTTTTGGGCTGCTGAAAATACATTGGAAAAGTGTACTTCAATCACTTTATATGATATTGCTGAGCTTCCTAAATCGTTGGAATGTCCTCAGCTTAAATTTTTTTACATGAAAACTAAGGTTGGGTTCACTAAAGTTCCTAACGAATTTTTCAAAGGGATGCCGAATCTTGAAGTTCTACATCTCGTTGAAATAGATTTATCAATTCTACCAGAATCACTTTGTCTCTTAAAACACCTTCGAACATTGAATCTAGATAAGTGCCGTGTAGGAGATATGTCCGAAATCAAAGATATGGAAAACCTTGAAATTCTTGTCATTGGTTTGAATAATGAAATCAAGCAGCTGCCAAAAGAAATAGGTCAATTGACAAGACTAAGGTTGTTGGATTTGAGGAAAAGTACATTCATTATTCCACCAAAAACCATATCAAGGTTAACTCAACTGGAAGAATTGTATATGGATAATTGGTATGATCAGCGGCAGGTTGAAGAACTCTACATTGAAACAAGTGTTGCCAGCCTTGAAGAGTTGAAGGATTTGTGCCATCTGACTACTTTAGACATACGTGTTGCAGATGCTGAAGTTCTACCAAAAAGCATGTTCTTCCAAAAGCTCAAAAGGTACCAAATATTTATTGGAGATTTACACTGGACAATCAGAGAATCTCTAAGAGCATTACTGGTCAAATCTGATACCAACCTTTGTTTTGAAGATGGAGTAATTAAGCAGTTGAAGGGAATTGAATTCTTCTTGTTAGATGGAAAACAGAGAATCACGAATATCCTTTGTGAATTAGATGGAGAGGGTTTTCCAAAATTGAAGTATTTCCGTATCAATAACAATCCCTTCATTCTATGTATTGCTGACTCAATGTTATCAACAACCTGTATTGCTTTTCCCCTCTTAGAGACATTGTTTCTTTCAAATTTGGTCAGGCTGGAGAAGATATGTCATGATCAATTCAGAACCAAGTGTTTTTGCCAACTAAGGACCATAAAAGTACAAGCATGTCACAAATTGAAGAACCTTTTTTCATTCTCAATTGCCAAGCACCTTTCAGTACTTCAAGAAATTGAAGTTGTTGACTGTAGGAACATTGAAGAGATTTTCTTTGTTGATAGAGCAGGCAATGGAGTAATTGATCCAGAGTTGTTCGAACAATTACACTCCTTGACTCTAAAACATCTACCAAGATTAATTAGGATTTGCTCTGAAAGAGAAGTGGCATCAACATCTCAAGAGAGACAGATGCCATTGACAGTGCATGCGTCATCGAGCAAAATACTTTTAGGCGAACAGGTACAAGATAATTACAAACTCATATATATATATGTTCCCCCTCTCTTTTTTGTTTGTTGAATTAAATAAATTTTAAACACTCAGACGCTCACATTACTCTTAACTACATAATCACATGGCAGATTCATCTACACAAACTCATATATATAATCCTACTGTTGCAATTATTCAAATGTCAATTAAAACTTATTACTTGATAATAAAAATTATTACTTTATTTAATTATGTACTTTATGAATGAAAGAACTGTGTCTGCAGGTTGTATTCCCCAACTTGAAGCACTTGGAGTTGCATGACATCAATTTGAGATATGTGTTTTCATCTTCTACCCTTGGAAGCTTTAATCATCTCCAACGCCTTGAGATAAGAGATTGCAAGGATTTAGAAGAGTTAATAAGAATTGATGACAAGTGCAGTAATTATGTTGAATTTCCATCTTTAGAGAGATTAAAAATAGTCAACTGCTCTGAATTAAGAGGGTTTATCTTCAGTGGCAAGGTAGATTACTGTGAATGTTATTATTATTATCTCTGTTTCTACTTTTCCTAGTTTAATTTTCTTATTTGCACTTTATAATCTTTGTATAGGCTTCATATCCTAGCTTACAAGAAATAGAAATTTCTAACATGGCAAACTTGAGGAGGATATGGCAGAGCCAAGTCATTCAAAGTGTTCAATTCTGTCCAAAATTATGCAACGTAAAAGTACAGAAGTGTCAGAGTCTGGAAAATATATTTCCAGCTTCCATTACCAGGAGTCTCTTGCAGCTTGAAGTGCTTTTTGTGAAACAGTGTGGTATAAAGGAGATTGTTGCCAAAGAAGAAGTAGAAGAAGCAGTTACCAGGTTCTCCTTTCCACAGTTAACCTCTCTGTGTCTCCATTCCTTAGAAGAACTTAGCTGTTTTTACCCTGGTAAACATACTACGGAATGGCCAAAGTTGAAAGAGTTGAAGGTGGAGTATTGTGAGAAAATAGATTTATTCAGCTTCCAAAAACACGATGTAGAAGGGCAACTTGATGATGACCATATAGTGCAACAACCTCTATTTTCGGTTGATCAGGTATAAGTTCTTCTCTTTCAATTGTGAGTGCATGTCTTTGATCCAATTTATTTATTATTTTATTGTTAAATGTAATTAATTCATCAAACCTAAATTATATAAAAGTTCTTTTTTTAAAAAAATAAAATAAAATCTACATATAATTACAAAGAGGAGCAGAGCAAGTTAAAAAATTGTTGACAATGGTGATTTAATGTATGATGTGTTAAGGATCGAATAATTTATTTTTTATCACAACTTTTGTTCTATGCATAGTGTGACAATTCCATAAATTGCCTACCATAGGATTAGTGATTTATAATAATTTTTGTGGTGTTAGGAAACCCTATGTGCTTTTTTAACATTAACAATTTTAGTATTTTGCTTGAGACTTTTTTCGAAAAGTCTCCAATTTTATAATTTAAATTGGATTTCGAATTTGGATTCCATTGAGTTCATTTAAATAATAATAATTGACAATTGTGAATAGAAAAAAATTTGATGATGTGGTAAATCATATAACTTTACTAATTAACTAGAAAGTTTTTTAGATTTTGATTAAATATGATTAATATTTGGAAACAATATTTAAAATAAACAATTTGCCACATCAGTTGGTTTATCTTTCTACTTTAAAAGATATATAATTTAAATTTGAATAGAGAAAATGTTAATAGTAATTTAAATTATATGTGCAACTGCGAGAAATATGACACCAACTTGTTTTTGTTTGGTTGGTTGTTAGGCACTCTTCCAGTTACAGAAAGTGAGAACAAACAGAAATCACTTAAGAATGATTTGTCAAAGCGCGTTTTCAAATTATCTCTTTTCCAAACTTAAATCTCTTGAGGTTGAGGATGATGAATCAACAATTCTTCCACATAGTATATTAGAGAAATTTTATAATTTGGAAGAGCTTCAACTAGAATCTAGTCCGTATAAAGAGATATTTTCATGTGAAGAGGTCGAGAAACATGTTAGGATGTTTGCACAATTAAAGAGATTATATCTCTATAGGCTTGGTAAACTGAAGCAAATATGGAAACAAGAATCCAAAATGGATCCTATTATTCAAAAGCTTGAATTTCTTGAAGTATCAGAGTGTGGCAATTTGATTAATCTTATGCCTCCATCAGCATCTTTCAAAAATTTGAAGATTTTGAAAGTAGACGAGTGTGATAGATTGATAAGCTTAGTACCAGGCTCAACAGCTAATAGTCTGATGGTACTTGAAGAAATGAGTATCACATATTGCAAAGGGATGACAGAAATAATAGAAAATGAAGGAGATGTGATGGAAGGCAACATTACTTTGAGCAGATTGAAGAGTTTGAAACTCTGGGAATTAACAAATCTCACAAGCTTTTGCTCTGGGAATTACAACTTCAATTTCCCATTGTTAGAAGAACTCACGGTAGACTACTGTCCCAAGCTGAAGTTTTTCTGTTCAGGAGCCTTGAGCACACCAAATTTACAAAAAGTATCACAAGATTGGACAAACCACAAGTGCGAGCATCCCAACCTTAACTCAACTTTCAAACAAATTCATGATAAAAAGGTACGAATTGATTAATAAAGTTGAATTTCTTCTCTCACTCTCCTACCTCTTTTATTCCTTTTCATGCTTCTACAATTTAGGATGCTTGAGAATATCTGAATTTTAAAATTAAGCCTTTTTAGATTTAATATAAAAATATTAAACTTTTTAAGATAAGTATTTTATCTAAAATTTATTTATCTTATCTTTCAGATGTGAAAAAGTTAATTAATTAAATTCTTATGTCTTATTGTTTTCTAACATATATATAAGCCAATTATCCAATGAAGACCATTATAATGCAACGGTAATAGGTGTTTCATAATATAAATTTTGATAAATATATTTTTAAGAAATATAAAATATATTTTAAAAAAGAAATAAAAATTTTTTGTAGATGAAAACTATTCTTCTGATTTTCAAATTAAAAAATGAAGAACGATAGCAAAAATGAAATAATAAATTAAATAATTCTTTTGCTCGTTTTTAGAAAAAACAATTTGTATTACATATGTTTTGTTAAACTTATTTAAATAAATAAATAAAGGTTAGTGTAATTGTTTGTGGAAGGTAAATAATGTCAATTTGTTCTTATTTGATTGGTCACTAGGCCTTCTTAATTGGGGACTTTTTATACTTTAGTCCAAGCACCTTTATAAAATTATAAAATTTTTATTTTCATAATTTTTCTGAAACGAAATTTTATCTGAAAAATGTAACGTCTAATTATATTGAAATTATCCCTTAATTAAATTTCATCAAGATTTTTATGATCTCTCTCTCTCTCTCTCTCTCTCTCTCTCTCTCTCTCTCTCTCTCTCTCTCTCTCTCTCTCTCTCTCTCTCTCTCTCTCTCTCTCTGTCTATATATATAGCATCTGTGTATATTAGGACTTATGCATGAAAAAACAAAAAGTATACTGGTATCCCACACTTTTGAGATCTTATTGATTTTTTCGTAAGATAATCCTAACTAGTACGAGGACAACATCCCATTCCTAATATTCACTCTCTCTCTAGGGAAATAATATGACAAAGTTGTTGGGAAAACTTCACCTCCCAAAACCTCTTCTTATAAAAAAAACCTGCCTCATGTAAGAATATTAAAAATAATAGAGAAATAAAATAGAAAATAATAACAATCACCATAACACAAGAATTTACGTGGAAAACTCCCAACCAGGAGAAAAAACCACGGCCCTCAGAAAGAAATTAACTATGTAAAAATTGTTACAATCACATAGACTATTCTCTCACATCCCATGACCCTAATACACCCACACTCTCTAAAACATACATCAACTCACACCTTCCTACACTCTAAAATAATAAAAACAAGAAAGGAATTTAAGAAGAGTCAAAAACAATGCTTAAAGTATCTCTGACTGGGGCGATTTGAAACCAAAACTTTGAGCTCCTTTTATAGCCTTCAGAACTCATTTTCCCTTGTTTTGTTTCAGATGTGGGTTTCACTCCACTTTTATTTTTGCCTTTGTTTCCAATGTGGGATTGACTCAACTTTTATTCTTGCCAATTTCCTAACAAAAGTAAATTTCAAATGTTTCAAATCAATTACTACTGATAAATTGATTATTAGTGTTTGCATGTGGAATTAAGACAAGTAAAATGAGATTTCATTTTTATTGATGATAAAACAATGAAACAAACATGAAAAAGGAGAATTGAATATAAAGCATTTAAAGATGAAAAACTAGCATCAAGGAACAATATTGTAGGATGATTAATATGCAATTGATTAGTGCTCAAGCAAAACCACATTAGTACACCTCCATCTACACTTTGCTGAAAAAAAATTGGATGAGATATTTTACAAGAATACTAAAAAGAACTTCATATATTTGTTAGGGAAAGTGTCCAGAGCAAAAAAAAAAAAAACATTTTCTTCTCTAATTTTTCCCTTTTTATTGTCTCATTTTTCATCCATGTTTGAACCATATTTTTGTGGAGTACTCTCAAATCATAATATATTTTTAATATATGAATTTTGTAAATAATAGATGATGTGATGAACAATATGATAATTACTTATCAATTGAATACCTTCTATGCAAAGTTTTAGAAAGGTTTTATGTGGAAAAATATTTTTATATCTAAAAATTATTTGCTATATTAGTTGATTTGCCTACTCTCTTAAAAGCAACTAATAAATCAAGTTTTTCACAATTGTTATTGGGAGAAAATAACTCTTATTCTTTTTCAATAAATTGGTTGACAGGTCTTCTCCATCTTAGAGCGATCCATTGTAAGCGGGGAGGACCTTAGAGTGGTTTGGAATTTATTTCCAGAACGCACGAAAGTTAGTCCTTAACAATTACAAATAGGTTCATAGATATTTTTCATCTATCCTTTATATAAAAATTATGTGAATTTTGTTTTATATGATTTGTTGCTAGGTTTTCTCAGAGGCAAAGCAATTGGATTTAAATGGAAATGACATTGGAATGATGTGGCATATCCAATTTTCAGAACACATCTTTCCCAAACTTAAATGTCTTCATGTCTCCTACGATAAATCAACAGTTTCTCCATTTGAAATATTTCAGAGGTTTCACGATGTAGAAAAACTTGAATTAACAGGTTGTTCATACGAAGAGATATTTTCATATGAAGAGGCAGAGAAATATGCACGATTCCTTGCACAAATAAAATGTTTACGTCTCAATTCTCTTGGTGATGTAAAACAAATGGGGAAAAAGGATTCCAAACTAAACTTACTTAAAAATCTTGAAAGTTTGGAAGTTAAGTGGTGTGAGAGTCTAAGTAATGTATTGCTGCCTTCATCATCTTTTGAAAATTTGAAAATTATGAAAGTAAACAATTGCAAAAAATTAGTGAGTTTAATGGTAGCCTCAACAACCAAAAGTCTGGTGCATCTCGAAGAAATACAAATATCTCGGTGCAAAATGATGACACAAGTAGTAGCAAATGGGGGAGATATAGTAGAAGATAAGATTACTTTCCGCAAATTGAAGAAATTGGAATTGAATGACTTATCTTATCTCACAAGCTTTAGCTTTGGGAATTACACCTTCGAGATTCCATTTTTAGAAACATTAACTGTGGAAGAATGTCCCAAGATGGAGATTTTCGCTTTAGGAAACTTGAGCACACCAATGTTACGAGAAGTAAGGCAAGACCAGACAAAATACATTTGCGAGGATGACCTTAATAAACTTGTACGACAACATCATGAAGAAATGGTATGTATGTTTTCTTCTTTCCTTTACCTCTTTTGTTGATAATTTTTATCTACTTTCATCTAAAATTTAACTTTATCGATAGTGAGTTAATAATATTATCTTATATCTAACATAAATAATATCAATCTTTATCATTAAAGATTATTTATAGTTTTGAGAGTAAGAATATCAATTGAATTTTTAATATCCTAAGTTGTATATCTTTTCAATATAAAATATTTAATAATTGGTTCCTTTAATCTTTATTGTAACATTGTTGGTCTTAAGTATGGAATATTTTATTAATTTTAATTTTTGAAAAACCTTTTTATATGGTATAATTGGCATTTTGCAATCATTCTTAGGGCAAGATATGCATTTAGATATGAGTAACTCCCTTACATATTTCAAGTGAAGTTTCTTTTTAACTCTTTCTATTAAAAAGAAAGGGGTCAAATCCTACACAAGTTTAACTATTTGAAAGTTTTCCTATTGATGAAGGGTGAAGTTGTTTAACTAAGTACACCAATTCATCTCAAACTTTTCCTTCCAAATTATTTTATCAAAAGCCACCTCTCTCTCTATTTTTGAAAGTTTTCATATCTAGATTTACGTTATTAGTAATACATATATACTATTTGAAATTAATTACCAACAAACAATTAAACTTATTGACATATATATACACTAAAAGACAATTATAGTATCAATATTAAAAAGCTAATCCAAAATTACGAAGTTATTTGTTTTCTTTTTATTCCTTGGAGAAATTGTTCAAACAAATATATGAGTGATTTTTTTTTCTTTTAAAATATAGTAAAGATAAAAAGGATAAGGTTAGTTCAGTTGAACAAGAAAGTGAATGATATTAGATTGAAATAGGATAAAATAGAGTGCATCCATAAAGGATTGATTGGATCGAATTATTTTAACGGGAATCGATTGAATTGAATATATTAATATTGTAATGTTTCTAGTATGAGATTGGATAAAAATACTACTATCTCTTATTTGGTATAGATTATGATTGGACAAAATGTATGAATTTAATATACATATATATATATTAAAATTTTGTAATTAATTTTGGAATTTATTCTCTAAAAATAAATATAACCATATGCTGTCAAATATAAATAAAATAATATTTTTATAAATAATTTAAAAGAATATTAGTTTTTAAAAATATTTAATATATAAATTAACTTAATTTTTAAAACGATTAAATAAATTTAATATAATGTAAAAGTAAATGAAGAAAAAAATATTTCAAAAAGTAACAAAGCAAGAGATAGTTCCTTGCTTTTCCCCTGTTGAGCTGGACTAGATGAAGAGCATAGGATTGGCTTTCTACTAATCCCATGTGTCATGCTTAATAAGGGATTGAAATAGAAATTATTTAATTTTAATACAATCCCTTGTGCAAAACGTACCTTAAGTGTATCTTTGAACTTAAATGCATTTTAAATTTAGGAAAAGAGTTTTATTTTGTAAATGTATTTATATTTGAGTGCGTTAAATTTTTAGTGCTGTTCTAAAATATAATTATATATGAAAATTTGTAATATATACGTATATATATGCCTGTCTAAAGAACCTTTTGCTGCCGCCATATTATGTTTTATTTATTTATTTATTTTAGTAAGAAATAAACTTTATTCAGCAAATAAAAGTAGAGGATGACCTCTTTACATCATTAGCTACTAGGTCTATCAACCAAGTTGGAAGACAATTCATCCATCTATTGGATGTATTCTGCTTAACAGCCCATCTAGCAATCCCATGAGGTACATTATTGGCAGTTCTAGGCACATGCCTCGAAGAATTGATGTAGTAACTGTTCAGGCCTCACAAAATTGGTTTTGTCTACCATTTAAAATGCATAAAATAAGATACATTTACTTTGTAATTATTTGTGGGAGGATCATAACCCTAATTTGTTCAATTTAATTGGCTAACAGATTTGCTCTAGGAAGGAACTAGGTTTCAAGAACATCAGAATGATGTTGCAAAAAAATTCAGAACACCAGAAGGTTTGTCTTTAATTTTTGTAAATACCTTCTACCATTTTAAAGTATATAAAGTTGTATAAAAATTTGTTTTATATAATTGCTTGACAGGTGTTTTCCAACTTAGAGCAACTAAGTTTTAGAAAAGACGAAATCGGTATGCTTTGTCAAAGCCAGTTTCCACAGCAACTCTTCCCCGAACTTAAATGTCTTCAGGTATTTGAGGATGAATCAACAACTTTCCCACTTGCTATTCTTCAAAGATTTCGCAGTGTGAAGGAACTTGAATTGAATTGTAGTTCGTATGAGGAGATATTTTCATGTGAAGATTTTGAGAAATATGCAGGGGCTTTGGCACAAATAAAATGTTTATCACTCTATAGACTTGATAATTTGAAGCAAATGTGGAAACAAGACTCTAGCTTGGATCTAATTCTTCAAAATATTGAAATTCTAAAAGTAGAATGGTGTGGTAGTTTGGTTACTCTAATGCCACCATCATCATCTTTCCGAAATCTAACATGGCTGCGTGTAGAGGGTTGTGATGAATTGATGAATTTGTTAGCACCAGCAACTGCAAGAAGTCTGGTGCAACTTCAATATATGAAGATAACAAAATGCAAAACCATGACAGAAGTAATATCATCAAACGAAGAAGTTGTAACAGACGATGAAATTAATTTCAACAAATTGGAGATTTTGGAACTAATTCGTTTATCAAGTCTCACAAGCTTTTGCCCTAGAAAGTACACCTTCACTTTCCCGTGTTTACGGCATTTTTCTCTGGAAAAATGTCCCAACATAAAGTTTTTCTCTTCAAGAGTATTGAATGCACCCAAATTAGAAGGAATATGGCATGAGGGCACATTTTCTTCTTATGATGACCTCAATGCAACCATACAGGAGATTCATGAAAAACAGGTACATACTGTTTGCCTTATGTCTTTTTGTTGGTTTGCTCTTATATGCTTCTCCAGAAAACTCTTACAATAGCAATTATGTCTCTTAACAACAAATTAATTTGAACAAATTATGCTTTCTCTTTGAATTTGTTGTGGCCCATTACAGAATGCCAAGACTTCTCCAGAAGATTGTGCTGGTCCTTCTACTCTCTCCTCATCTGTCGTTTGAACATCTTGTATGCTTCCACTACTCTTGTTTTCTTATATGTTTTGTTTAATGGGTATGTAGTCATGGAAATATTTGGCAAAGGAATTCCGTCATTTTTTTTCTTCCCTTTTGGGTTGCTCATTCTTTTTGAGTTTCAGTGATTGCTGTAGTTTAGGGCTTCCTTTGGTTGATGAGAAAATGTGAGTGAATGCAGATGGTATTTAGATGTTGCATTTGGATTTTATTTTTTCGTGCTCTTTTTATTTTATTTTGGTTTGTAATGCATATGTTTAATGCTCTACACTCGCATTCTCTTGCTGTTCATTATTTTCCAAAAATGTCAGTCCATTGCATCTTCTTCTTTTGAACTTGTTTTGAATCCGAAACCACCTTCTTCATGCTGCTTTTGGAACTTTCTCATTTGCTTTAGTCACATGTGGGCTGCCCTCCAAAATAGAATCATCATGAAGAAAAATACTTGTTTTAATTTGCTTTACAACTGATTGAATTTATGCATATGTAAGATAAAAAAACATCTTCAACTCATATATTTTACAAAATGAAAAGGGACTTTAAGATTTTTCTTCTGAAGATGAAGCTATTGTCAAGTTGGTACTCATCAAAAGAGGCAGTAACACGAATCAACTTAAATGGGTATCTAAAACTAAGCAGAGACCTCCGTTTTCTCTTGCTTTCATCTTAAGTAGCTGTTATAATTTTTTGGTGTTAGTTAGGAATTTGATATTGAAAGTTTGAGTAATTTTGGGGTTTGGTTAGTTAGTATGATCCGACAAATTGCTCTTGCAAAATTGTGGTACATAGTGAATTCAAAATACTTCTCAAAGGAGTTGTGATGTAAAATTTTGGGATTAAAATTTTGTAATACGATGTTAGCTGAAAGCAAGTTTGTTATTGCATAGTATTTGAATGGTCACGGTAGCATTATTGTATTCCACATTAATTAGACTTAATAATAGGTAACATTTTGTGTATTCATTAAAGTTCAGAAATTTAAATTTTGAATTTGAAGTAGAGTAAAACTACAAGAATTTAGAAAATAGAGACTAGCGATTAGATAATTGATTGGTTATATACAGCTGGATAAGAAAAGTTACACCAGAATTGGTTTTTTTTTTTTTTTCTTGTTTCACTTTGTTGTGAATTGTTTAAAAAGTTGGTAAGCAATTTGAAAATTAGAGTTAGAGGATGAGCAATGCATGAAAGTTGGTATAATTACTTAAAAAGGTGTATCCATAAGAGAGGTCAATAGACTAAGGCTTTACATACCCAACGAAGACCACTTTTAATTAGGCAGTTGGATGCTATGAACTTCTCTCATTGTTAGTGATGATAATCACTCTGTCTATTCAGCTTAACAAGATAATGGTCAACTATCATCACCACCCTCTTTAGCTCAATAGAATAGTGGTCAAGCACTTACAAGTCTCTAGTTACAAGGATCAGCTTCATAATCATAAGCCATGCATCAAAAATGTAAATGATGATCATGGTTAAAAGTAGTTAGAGATGGTTAAAAAATTCTTCTGAGTCATATCTCATAAGCTGGTTCTACTGACATCGCGTATATAGATTCTAACTTTCGCTCTTCCATGGTCGGTGTCCTTAACAGCTTATGATGTCGATATACTTTGACATCTTCTGGACCGAACACCACATAATTTTCTGAGGATGTCAACTATGATAATTAGTATTCAAAATTTATATTGAGAGTAGATTCTTCTCCATTACTGTCTTACAGATGCGAATAATTAGTAGCTTTGCATTAAGCTGTGACTACCATCCAACCCCCTTATATTCTGAGACACCTTACAAATTCTCCTTATCTCCTGTCATGTGATTCGAGCATCCAGAATCCAGTCATTATCATAATTAACTGCCTTTAGGTTTGATGCTGCGATCAACGCACCTTCATCGAATGCACAAGTGTCAACTTCCTAAGCCATCTCGTGTCCATCAAATCCATAGTTTTTGTGCGTTCTCCGACAGGCTTGGTTATAGTAAATGACGTTTGAAAATCCCACTCTTCTTCACTGCTTTCTCCGCATCTAGCAGCTGTCATCAAGTTGCCTTAAACATACTTCTTACCACAATTATTATAGTCTCCATTGCATCTCCTGGATGCTCTGAAATTCTTTGTATCATTGTCATGAGTGTGTGAAGCTTCCCCTGCATCCGAGCCTCACTCATAGTGTCTTCTAGGATTATATCCTTCCTTTGTGGCAGCATTTTGCCTTGGCGGGCTTCTTGTTTTATTGCTAAATACTAGTTTTTCTTTATTTTCTAATGAAACTTCGACCATTTGTTTTGCTAGAGTTTCCTGGTTTGACTAATATATTTTATAATAACTCTAAAAGAGTTGGTTGTACTAGCCTTCCACGTATTGCTATGATAAGTTCACTGTATTTAGGTTTTAGACCCCGAATAATTAATCTTTTTATATGATACTAACAAATTCTAGTTTTTAGGATCTAACTCAGATATTCCACAACATAATTTTTTAATTGTCGTAAAGTATTCACTAATGGACATACCTCCTTGGGTGGTGGTCATCAACTCATTCTCTAAGAACTGCAGCTGGGCGTCATTCTTCTTTAAAAATAATGCTTTAAAAGCATCCCAAGCAGCTTTAGGTGTCTATGAATCTTTGATGTACCTTAACAGCTCTCTGTCATTGGTAATCTTGAACGTGAACATAGCTTTCCCAGCTTTGATCCTCCATTTTTCAAGTTCTTCAACTCTTCAGGTGGAGGTGTTGAAGTCTTAATGGTAATCTTGAACACGAAAATATCTCCCTTCTCAGTATTCAAATCTTCTCGAATGTCGTTGAAATTTGTATGTGTCCAAAATTTTCATTTTCATTCATCTGAAGTCGATCTTTGAAGCTTCTCGAATGCTGAATCAATTTCATGTGTACAGAGATTTCAATCATTTAATGTCTTCTATGCCTCACAAAGCTTCTCATGTATGAGCTCTTAAATATTCATTGCTCTAGTAGATTATTATTATAAACTCTGAGGATACTTTTATTTAAACAGGTTCCTCTCGTGTAGTTGCTTCTACAGAGTTATTTATTGTTTTCAACCACCTTCTACTTTGGTTTCTTGGGGTATGCAAATTTGAAAAGTTTAGTCTCCTCTTCATGGTACACTCTATTACGGCACCATTTTTCACAACAGCTCACTATTAATGATTAGCTCAAAGTCGGGTTCCTAGTTTCCTTCATGTTGTAGGTTTTGCTTTGCTAGTTAGGCAATGGTGAACAAATTTTGTCTGGTCTTGTTCTTATGCTCAGTGGTCTTATTTGGCTAGTATTTTTGGCATAGGTAACTTTAGATTTCTTTTTGGATGTTACTAGATTTTTTATCAGGCTTGGTGGTCTTGTTTTGCTAGTATTTTTTGGCATAGGTAACTTTTAGATTTCTCTTTGGATGTTACTAGATTCTTTGTAAGGCTGTAACATTTACTTTTAGTCCCTAATTCTCTTCCCTTTGGATGGCAGCAATAGCTTCAATTCATTGGTCTTTGTGGCATGCTAGAAATGAGATTATTCTTATGGCACTCCAAGTCGTTCTAGTTGCGGTGGTATTTTCAAGCATGTCATGGGTTTGTGACTTTGTCACGGGTTGCTTTGAAACTCCTTCGGGGACTATGTTGGCATTTGAAGCAGAATTATATGATGTAATAGAGGGGGTGGAAGTCGGAGTAAGTTTAAATTTTACTCGGACTCTTTTCTTGGTACCTTGTCATTTTTTGGCTTTCTAGAAAGGTTGTCTCTTTTCTTTCTTCCATGCAGATTTTTATCATGAAGACAATCAAGTTGTGGATCATTCACATTGTCATGGTCTTTCCTCAAATGTTGACTTTAGTGGTCTTCTTGTCCGGATTTTTGTTATCTTGCTATAAATTAATCTTTATGTACTTCTGAACATTTTTCATGACTTGCAAGGGTTGTTTATTCCCCCATAACTACATGTATTTATCTGTTTCAATAAATTGATCAATTGATGGGTGATGTGCACATGATTTAAGGTTTTGTGGGGTGCCAACCTGGGTGGGATGTCACAATCCTTATGATGCAACACTCCCTCAATTTGATCTCTTCATAAAAACAAGATGGTTGGTGTTTGTAGGATACATATATTTGAGTTATGACTAGTTAATTTTGAAATTCATCATTTAGGTTATGCTAAAGATAACATATCAAAACACAAATGCCCAAGTTAGTAAACATATTGGTTTTTTTTTTTTTTTTCTTTTGTAACATATTTGTTGGCAAGTAGTTGGACACAATTCAATAGGATATATTTATTTGACAATGCATAAAAATGCCAAATGTCCATACCCATAATTTCCAAATGGTTTTTGTGATTGGACCCTCACAAAATAAGTTATAAAGGGTATAAACTTTAGTTTGTTTAGTTTTCTATTCACATGCAAGGACGGATTAATATATGGTTTTACATGTGATGGACCATTAGCATGCCACATTGGTAAACATTATATTTATTTTGGCTACTGCCTTGAGAATAGAGTGCTCTGCCTAACAACTTAAAATTTTCTGGATGAAACTTTCTAAGATGCTTGGTGTAAGCTAGTTTGTTCTTGTGCAGTGTTTAAATAGGTTGGGTAGTATTATGGCATCCCACATTAGTATTTTGTATTGTTATTTGGTACAAGTTATTAAAGACCCTGGAATTGAATTTAAAAGAAGCAGAGCTTATGGCTAGAAGAAAATTTTAGAAAGTAGAGTCTCTACTTCGGGCATCTAAAGGCTTGATTTCTAGGGATACTATTTAATAAGATCTGACGAATCTTTATGTGACAGAACAAATTGTAGACATTGTTTAATAGTCTTGTCTCTATCTTTATGAAGTCATTTTGGGATCTAATCAATTTTTTTCTTAGATGTCAAATAAGGATTTGTAACAGAAATGGAAACATAACCATTGATGATGGGAAAGACTACAAGGGACTAAGTTGATATAAAGCCGTCATGTAATCATTATTGCTCTAAGAAGTGAGATATTTCTATTTGATTATAATCCTATGAAGTCATAGAGGCTTCTTGTTGAAAGTGTAAATTTACTAGTCAGTTGAGCTTTCAGTTGCCCTTAAAAGTATAAATACTAAATTATGGGTACAAGTTAGTACCTTGAAAATTAGGAGGGAGACCACAAACAATTGACGAATAAATGAATTCATTTTCCTTTTTCCTTTGTCGTTCATTTATCGGTTGTTTCTGGGTGTCTACCTTTAAATTATTTAACCGTTCAATTTAAGGATTTAAAATACTCTCATATACTTATCTTTTTTGATGACCTATAATGGATTTCTCTCTTTTTCTCTCCCATCCTCACTTAAAAAAAGTGCATAGACGCAAACCAAGATAGTAATTTTTTGGGAAAATCTCAAAAAACAATCTGATGCATGAGAATATATCTATTTTGCAACTCATTATTTTGTAATTATCCGAAATACAACTTGATATTAACATAAACATCCAAATCCCCCCTAAAGGCGTACGAAAAGACAACAATATCTCTGATAGTCATAGATTCCGTTAGGTTGACATGGTTGACCGTTTGACTCCAAGGACAAAAAAGGAAAATCAATGAAAAATTAATTAAAATATAAAAAATCAAAATAAAAAAATACTAAATACAAAGTAAAAATACGTATATATAATTTTTTTCTCTCAACTCTCTATTGCTTCTCTCTCTCTATCTCTCCTATTTTCTCTCTCTATTTCCAGCGGTCTCCTCTCTCGTTCTCCATCTCCAGCAATTGCATCTCAACGACAGCGACAACGTGGCGATGATGGCTGTGGCAGATCTCTATCATTGGAGACCCCAGGTGGGTCTTAATGGTGGAGACAATCTGGGTCTCCACAATTGAGGGTCTCCACCGTTAGAGACCCATATCAAGTCTCCACCGTGGAGACCCTCCACTGCTACCTATCTTTTTTTTTCTTGTGTTGATTGGTGTTTCACTGATGGGTCTCTAGTGGTGGAGACTGTCGAAGACCGAGATCAATGGACCCTTTCCAACGCCATTTTTTTTTCTTTTTTAATTGGGATTTTTTTTTTTTTTTGGTTGGTTTCTTGTGTTCTCAGTGGGGTTTCTAATGAAGATTGATGATTGTGGGAGATTGATAAGAGGTTGAAGGTTGATGATGATTGTGGGTTGTGGAGATGGTGTCTACTGGTAGTGTTTACTGGTGGACAGACTGGAGATAGTGTTTACCATCCATATGATGATTAATGATAGAGTTTGCTAGTGGAGATCCAGAATATCCATCCAAAATTGGTTGGACGATGAAGATCCAATTTGGATCTCCACTTTTGTTTTCTATTTTTAATCTAATTTAATTTTTCATTAAGTTTTTTATTTTTCTTATATTTTTTAATAAAATCTTAGGGCTAAAAATGTCATTTTAACTTTTCTCAAACTTTTATATTAAATTATAACTTTTGTGGGATTTTGAATAAAAAATGAAATAATGGATAGTAAAAGAACAATGTTTCATACGTCATGTTGTTTTTTAGGATTCTTCCTAATTTTTTAGCAGCAACTTTTTAGAAATATGAAAAAAAAAAAAAAAAGTACTTCTTTCCAATTTTAGATTTGCCATGATCATCTCTAATCAAAATAGGAATAAAGATTATAAAAGAGAGATTTGTATCCAGTAGCGGACCCAAAAATTAATGTTAGAGAGACTTTAATAAATTGATAATAATATTAAAAATAACTAAAATTATAGTAGTCATATATGAAGTTTATTTTTTGGTTGATTTGTAAGTAATCTCCATTAGCTTGAGAATAACTAAAAATAAAAATAAATAATACACTTAATTATACATATATAATCTTACAATTAAAAAAAAAAATCTCTTATAAAGCATAAGGAAAAAAATGATTTTTTATTTATGATCATAACATAATGTTCGGCAATCAAATTATGTAAACTTTAGATTTAAATTAGAAATTATATTTTTACTGAAAATGAAACTTAAGCAAATATAACATTAAATATCTTTTATCCAAAAGAGTTTTTTATATCACTTTATTGATTACAAATAGATATTTGCTGCGATAATTTTATAATAAGAAATAAAAATTCAATCATGATTATACTTTAAGAAATTAGATATGACAAATTAAAATTTGTATTTATAATTTTAAGATTCATTGATTTGATTTTCAAGTCAAGTTAGAGATATTAACATTATGCTTAGAATGTCTAAGAATATATTAATATTTCAATAAAAATGGCAAATACATTTACCTTTCATCATGTATATTATTATAATAGAGATTATAATAATGAACGGATAAATG
Organism: Nephelium lappaceum; assembly: GCA_021234005.1. NCBI lineage: Eukaryota > Viridiplantae > Streptophyta > Magnoliopsida > Sapindales > Sapindaceae > Nephelium > Nephelium lappaceum. The sequence continues at coordinate 23,743,958 of CM037997.1, forward strand.
TTTGAATAAAAATAAAAAAAAATAAAAAAAATTAAATATTAATAAATATAAGGATAGAAAAGTAAAATTAATAAAATGATAAATCTACCCTTTATATTTATATTTAATATATTAGGGGATATGTAAAAATTTTAATGAAAATCTTGTAAAACATAAAATTGAAAAAAAATATATATAAAATTTTGAAAAATTTGGGGGGCACGTGTCCTCCCTAAGTATACATTGGGTTTGCCTATATTTGTATCAAAGAACTACTCTTCATATTTCGTGAATTCTCTTTTCTAATTATTCTCATAAACAAGGCTCCATAAAATAGAGAACCATGGAACATCATGTGATGAATTGATTAAACATTTAAATTTGATTTTCATTTAGTAATATTGATATAATCTATAAAATGTTTGAGTCTTTTCTTTACGTTTTTATTTAATTGAGAAACACACAACTTCACCGATGCTTACAAGACCCTTGTGGAAACAAAACTAAAAATACAAACTTTACGCATTTCCAATCAAATAACATCATAAGAAGAACTACCAACGACATAATAAAAACAATTAAATGAATTCAAAATACAAAATCTCATGCATTTCAAGTTAAACAAATACTAAAAATCAAACAAACCCACAAAATATAATATCCCAAAAATATCAATGAATTCAAGAAAAAAAAAACAAAACTTTATGCATTTGCAGTCAAATAAACACAAAAATGAAACAAACCCACGAAAACAATATCAACAAAACATCAATTAATCACAAAAAGAAATGAGAAAGGTGGTTACAAGGCCCTTGTTGAAGTGAGACTGGATGACAGAGACTTCAACTTCGTGGAAGTAGTACTTGATCCAGGTGACAGCAGTCACGCGAGCAGGACGCCCCCAGGTTTTGGCGGGGAGGTGATGGCCGGGAAACGGCGGGAGAGAGAGGAGCTGACGAGGCTTGGGAGGGAGCTTGGGGCGACCCACCTGGGCCACGTTGTTCTTCACCCGGATGACGGCGGGCTTCGGCGGAGGGATTCTGGAGAAGTGGCGGGTTGAAACCAACCAAAACCATAGCTTTTGCTTCTTCTTCCACATCTTCCACTTACTTGGTTTTCATGCTTTCAATTTTCGATTTGCAGGGAGGCATTTGAGTTTGAGAGGTTGAGACTTGAGCGTGCGTGCGTGTGTGCGTGTGTGTGTGTGGTGGGGGGGTGGTGTGGGGGGTGTGCGTGTGTGTTTTGGGGTCTTTTGACGGATTTTACTTTTTTTACGAGGGTTTTGTGGTGATTTTGTTGGATTTTGGGCCAATAAATGGGCCTGGTTTGATTTCAAATTTAAGATAAAAAAATATTTCATTTGTCTTTCCGTAAAAATCATTTTCATCCCTAAATTTTAAAACATATCAAATTAGCCTAACGTTTTGAAAAAGTATAAAATTAATTCATTCTATTAATCAACTAATGGAAAATATGAAAAGACTTATTTATTCTTGAGCTCAGTTAAACTAGACAGAAAGACCGTTATACTCTGTCCATAGTTAAATATTATAATAACATTTAATTATGAAAATACTTTTACTATTTTATATGTAAATTTATAAAATTACAATTTTGCCCTTGGGTTCAATTTTTTGAGAGTGCAGATTTTGTTTGACAGTGCTGGTTTTATATATTAGTGAAATTACTATTTTGCCCTCGGACTCAAATATTTGGAAAGTGCAGATTTTTTTAATAATTTTATGGGAATGTGATGGTTGATCAACAACTAAAAAAAGAGAGATATAAAGGGATGGTTTTGGGCTACATATGTTATTTGGTCATGGACGTACAAACTAACAAATTGACAGAATGAACAAATTTTCTACTAAAATCATGCATGCCAAGGAGCTAAGTTGTCGGGTAGCAGAAACTCATATCAATGCTATTTTACATCCAAATTCAATTGCCAAAAACAAAGACACAACTTCTTTATTTTTGGCCTTGTAGTGTAGTGGAAACACAAAGAGTGCCTTGGCTACAAAATTAGGGTTCGACAACTCATCTCACCTAATAATGGTAGGATTTTCTCTCATCTATATGGGTTATCTCTCACCCATATGTGGGGAGCCTTCTAGTCCTATGAGGGCTGCTTATCCGAACCGTGCCACTAAAGTCCTACCAGCTCAATCTTAGTTGTATCTTGGGTTATCCCAGTACTTAAAAGAAAAAAAAAAAAAAAAAAAACTTCTTTAATTAAAATAAATGGATTTTTTTTTCCTTTTTCAAGGGTTTTGTGATGATTTTATTGAATTTTGGGCCAATAAATAGGCCTGGTGGGCTTTCCAGTTTAACATAATAGATATATTTATATATATACATATATCCAATTTTTCTATAATGTTCAATGAAAACAACTTTAAAAAAATAATTATAATAAATACATGTAGCGAGAGTTGGATTTGATGCCTTTTTAATTAATTGAGCAAAATGTACAAAACCCTCTTGAGGTAAGCCTTTAAACATGTGGAGTTAACGTTTAGGTTTTATAACAAGTTAGCCCCTAGCTTAACGGTCAAACTAAGTGATTTATGGCTAATGATCGTGTGATTTGGTAAAAAGATGGAAATGCCCTTGTAAGTTTAAATTAAAAATTTTAAAAATGAAAAATAAATTAAAAATTAAATTATGAAAAACAAATTAAAAATTTAAAAAAAAAAATTAATTAACAGATCAAAATTATCTTCTCTCTCTAATTCCTTCATCACTCTCTCTCTTCTCTCATCTTCAGACTTCAATCATTAGAACCCAAAAATCATCTTCAAACACTCACCTACAATCATCAGATCTCTGGTCGTCACCGCTCCTTTAATTTCATCCTCCATCAATCTTCATCTTTTTGCTATTGCTTCCTCTCTCTCCTCTCTTTGCTTCCACTCGCCGCCGTTCTCCCCACTTCATGTCTCTTCTGTTGCTCCCTCTCTCCTCTCTCAGCCTCACTCACTAGGTTTCTATGGCTAATTTGGGTCTTAATCTAGGTTAATTGTTTGGGTTTCCATGTTGATTATATGGGCGAGAAGAAGAAGATAGAGATGGAGAGAAGAGGCAGATGGAGACGAGAGAATAGAAGAGATGATTTTGAAGTGATGATTTTGTGTGATTTTGTCTCCACCATCTGCAAAACCCATGTTTGAAGATGTTGAAACAAAAGAAGAAAAATTTCTCTCAATCCTCTCTCTCACCGTCTCTCTCTTTCTCGGTACCATGTGTGATTTTGTCTCCACCACCTGCAAAACCCATTTTTGTTTTTATTTTTTGTGTTAGGTGTTATTATAGGCATGGTGACAAACCCAGACAATGCTTTTATTGTTTTGATTTTTGTTTTAATTTTTTTGTGTTGGGTATTGATGTTGGGTGTTGATATGTGTTGGGTGTTGATGTGGGCATGGCAACGAACCCAAATGATGCTAGTTTTCTGTTTTGATTTTTAGGTGTTGGGTGTTGATATGTGCTAGGTGTTGATGAGAATAAAGAAGAAGAACAATGTTAATATTTTTCTGGTTTTCAATTTTTTTTTTTTTTTTTTTGGTGTTTGGTGATGAGAATAAAAAAGAAGATGATGAATGAAGAACAAGAACAATACACTGTTCTTCATATTTCTTTTTGCCAATTTGTTCTCGTGTTTGTTGATAAGAATGAAGAAGAAGAACAATTCACTGTTCTTCCATTTTTTAAAATTTGTTTTTTTTTTGGCTTTCAATTATTGTTTTTTTTTTTTAACAAACCCAGGTATTGGGTTTGTTCAAAGATTTTTTATTATTATTATTTTTTTCATGTTCATCTAGTTGCACATTAACGAAATTATCTTTCGCCAAACTAATGTGGACTAACTGACACTAACGGTTGGAGGGTAACCTATTATAAAAGCCAAACGTTGACTTCACGTGTTTAAAAGCTTACCTTAGAGGGGTTTTGTGCATTTTTGTAACACCCCCTACCCGTCCTTTCACCAGACGACTTCAAATGGCACTACATTCATATCTTTGTTACTAAATCTTTAATTATAAAACCGTATATTCATTTCTTTTACATCAAATTACGAAATAAAAAAATACTTTACAAACAATACAAAATCCATTTATTTCAAATGGAAAAACTGTTAGAGTTTCCCCTGAAATTCGGACTTTCCCAACCTGTTACAAATTCAATATTTTCATTTCCAACACAAAATTTCCCACAAACATATTCAATAATTGGAACCAAATTCCGTTTGGTTCATCATTTTCCATACACATCACATTTACCAAACTATTTGCACAACTTGTTTTTTCTTTACCAAAACACCATTTTAATTCCAAATACATACATACATGCACATGAATACAAATTGAAACTTTTATATACAAAACCAAATTTATATATCCAAAAATAATTATGGAAGAATAGATATGACTGTATCAACTCGCTGCAGATATGTTTTCTCTTCAATCTTTGCCCTCCTAGCGCAACCTACTACTTACACGCGAAAATTCCAACGCGCTAAACATATTTGTTTAGTGGGTGTACACTAAATTCAAAAATATAATTTTTGAATATAAACATTTTCACATCATAATAATAAACACTTTTCAATTCAAAATCATTTATCAAGTTATCATACACATTTGAAATTCAAATCAAACATATATATTACATGATTGGTCTAAAACAATTTCCATTGCCCATTGTAAACACTAGTATGATACCTTGGATTAGAAAATGGGTTCTCCAGCATCGGACACTCGGTGTCTATCCGCTGGATTGCATTACACATATATAAAACAATCATTTGGAATCGGACACTCGGTGTCTCTCAAGGTCCTTAAATTAATTATTTTCATTTTTATTTCAAACGTATCGGTACAATATTGCTATAATAACCCTATTGGCATGTCAAATTCCAATCTCCACCTACTAATACTTAGGTTTACTAGGGCTCATATTATATTTCAAATAAATGTGTTATCATAATCACCACTTCGTTTCAATTAAAATATGTCCAAAATCATTCCAATCAATTTCATTTGATATTCAATTTCACATTTAAATCACATAGTCATTCAAAAACACCCACAATCAAACATAGGTAACAAATCGATTTGATTAAACCATTCAAATCAAAACATTTTAAAATAGATTCATTCATATAATTGAAAACAAAATTCAAATGAAATGTACACCAACCTTTTTGCCACATTTTTCTCGATTTATTCTCCAACGGAAGCTCACACTTTCTCCTTTCCTTTTCCTTAGCTTCATTGGACTACCTCCTTTCCTGGATTTTCAAAAATACATAGATACTCAATAAAAGCTCTTTCCTTAATTTAAAATGCATGATTTACTAATCCTAAATTATCCAAATATTTCCAAATTGTACCAAACTCCATTAAAACTTATTTGACCTTTTAACTTCTCTTCCAATTTTCTACTTAACCAACGTTTTAAACTTTCGATTTCTTTCCTCCGTTTTCACTTCGAACACCTTCCCAACTCACCCTCTAGTCGGTCCAAGTGTCAGTACGGAAGGAAACGGTCATCGGTTAAGCGTTTTAGGCTAAACACGCGTTATCCTCGCTACTATTTTTTTTTTCTTGGTTTTCAAAGCTCTCTATCAACATCAATTCACTTATCTTTCAACGCATTTTTACTTAAAACCAACCAACAACCAATTCGAAATAAAACTCACATCAAAACCAAGAAATCATCAATCTCAAACTCAAACAACTCACCCTTATTCCTTTTTGCGTTAACTTCGTTTTAAGGTTGATTTTCGGGTGGTTTTGTACTGATTTTAGTGCTAGATCTAGGCTGGGTTCGGCTATTTTTCTTCCTCCTTCTTCTCCTCTCTTTCTCTCTCTCTTTCTCTCTCTGTTTCACCGTCAATCTTCACTGGTTACGCCATCGATCTGTCGTCGATTTTGCACGCGTGAAGGTCTGGTTCCACTTCGTTTCAGCTTGGTTATGCTCTCTTTTAGGTCAGATTCGCATCGGTTTTGCAACCGGATTAGCGAGCTCGGCGTCAGGATCAGCTGAAGCAGCTCGTCGGCGTCGTCTCGCGTGGTCAGCGATCAATTCTGTAGGTCGGTGCGTGTGCGGTCAGCTTCGAGTCTGCTTCGCTCGGTCGTAGGCTTCGATTCGTGGCGTCTTCACTGCTGCTCGACGGTTGGTTCGATGATGGTGGTTGGTCAGCGGCAAGGTCTTCTTCTTCTTCTTCTTCTTCTTCTTTCTCTTATTCTTCTTTTCTTCTTCTTCTTTCTCTTCTTCTCATGTGACTGACTTTGGTTTGTCTTTGTTTTTTTTTTGTGAGTCAACCAACTTTTTGACTCCTATTTTCCTCCACAATCAATTCCTATAATACCAGTTACGTCCCTCAAAATTTCATTCTCAACCTTAGATTTTAATTCAATTTTACTTTGACCATAAAAATCAAATATTATCTTCAATTTAGTCCCTTGTTACATTAAATAATTACTCGATTTTATTCACCATTTTATCTTTCCGTTTAATCTCCAATCGAGTTCAATCAATATCTAAGAGCTTCCTACATTTTTTGGTACTCCTATTAATCATTTAGGGTCTCAAAATATCACTTAGGAACTATTAATGGGAAACCCGAAATAGACTTAGGGCTTACAATATAAATATATTCTCATTTAATCTACGTTTACTTATCAAATCTCATTAATCATAATAATAATAATAACAATATTATTCATGCATATAAAATTAGGAGTGTTACAATTTTGCTCTAATTAATTTTGAAACACTCTCACAAATGTACTTTGGTTTGTGACATCCTTTGTCTGGGGTCTAGAATGCATATGCATTTCACTATATCGTAATGTAAAGACTCTATATCAGGCTGGACTAGAATAAAATTTTTAAATGAACTTTTATAATAGTATAACATTTTATAAATAAATAAATAATAGGTATACATAGTAAAAGAAAATATAATAAGTCTAACTGTAATACCCCAATTTGCCATAAAAACTATTATAATGAAATATTTAATCAATCACTTAAATCTCCAAAACTAAAAACTCAATTAATGAAAATTCCATAAAGTATGTAATTTAATAACATAAATCTATCTCAACACCTCAAGAAAAGTCTTAAACAACTCGAATTCATGATCATTCAAAATCAATCCTTACATTTGAATCCTAACCAATGGAACAAACTTAAATGGTTCATTAAGGAAGAGATATAACCACAATAATAGAACCGAAATACTTCTCCAAGTGATACCAATAACTCAAAATTGACCCTTAAGACAAACAAAGCCTACTAATCTATAACAAATAGTAGAGACGAGAGACGAGCCGTCAACTCAATAGGTAAATATTATACATTACGATATAGTATATAATCAAAAGGATATATTGTAATTTTTATAATGTAGTTTTACAGTAAAAATAAAACCGTAATATCATAGTAATTGAAAATTAACAAATATAGCAATGCCAATAAAACATTTAACTACAAATTATAGAAAACATTCAGTTTTCAAAATCAATGTTAATAAAACAATAAAACATTTAACAATACGATTGAAAAAAAAAAAACATTTAATATTTAAACCGAAGTCAAAATAACGGAAAACATTTTGTATATGACTTTAAATAAAATGAAAGTGGCTTTTGTCACGTAATATCATTCACAATTCTGATGATCCGAACAATACGATACAACTGTAGCCCTTGTAATCATAGCGCATGGCCAATACAATTGACACCTATAATCCTGGTTCAGGCCAATATAATTAACACACGTAATCATAGTGCGGGGCCAATATAATTAATGTTGCATAACAATAAATATTGTAACTAGACCAATACGGTATAATTATGACATATGTAATCCCAGTGCTTAGACCAATATAATTAAATGAACTATGGACAAATGAGCCAAAATGTTTTTATTACAATCACAATTACAATACATATCATTCTTTTCAAATACGAAGAAATATTTTTGATAAAACATATCACATTTTTCCAATAGGAATGCAATTCTTTTAATACAATCAAACAATGTACATAAAATATATATTTGAGGATGCAAAATTATTTAAATAAAATATAATAAAATAACGTTGAAAAATCCAAGATTTCATTCGATTATTTAAAAGGACCAACTAAAGTATTTTTGAAATTAAACATGTAATATTGAAGCAGCGTGTAAGGTTTACTTCCCTTTTTCGTTTATCCCACTAGAAAAAATAACTTTATAAATTAATCCCTTTTATCAATCTAAAATCACATAATGAAACTTATAAATTTATAAGAAATCATAACTTACTGAATTAATTTAAGTCTCAAATACCATTAAAATTCACTATGTCAACATTGCCTCTACTGATGCAGTCCATTTTCTTTATTTTTAATAAATTGTATACAAAGCCAATCATCCCGAAAATGCAAACATAGGTTCTAAAGACATATAATAAATATCATAAAAAGTTCCAGTCTTAGATACCTCTGTTAACCTATTAACTTAAACCTTCGAATCCAAACTAAGGTTGTACCGACATCAATTTTGAAACTAAACACCCCTTGCTTTCTGAAATTTTAAAAATAAACTGCTTTATAAAAATCTTTCAAAATTTAATAGCTTACAGAGAACTCATATTGGTTCATCCAGAAATTTAATGACATCAAAATAACATCAATCGAATGTCCAAAAAATTCAAGATTCAACCTAGTTCAGTGTTATCCAGATTTTTAATTTCAACGAGTCAGATGTGAACAAAAATTTGTAATTAATTGCATATTTATCATATGACCACGAAATTTTCCAGACTATAACCTAACATCCTAAGGAGCATTCATACCAAATATCAAAATTTTATACCTTCATTTGTCCATTCAAACAATTAGACAAAATTGACAATTCTACTAGGAAACAAAATTTCCAGTGGCCTCTATTTCTTCTAAAAATTCTATAAAACTTTATTCTTATTTTGAAATAACTCCAAACATAAACAATATAATATTATAAGTCTATCATACCATAAACTCTTAATAATAATAATAATAATAATACTAAAAAGAGGGGGAAGGAACATATTTGATTCACAATCAACCTTAATCATCAAATCTTGTTATGGCTGAGAGTTTAACTTTGTTAATGGAGAAAAGAATTTTGAATAACATATGTATGCTACTAACCCCAATAAAAATTAAACCAGCAACTTGTTATTAGGTTTGCATATAACACATTGTAATCACAAACAAGAATTAATCAAAAGAACTTCACCAGTCGTTCCATTCAACTTTCTTGCATTGCTTGGATACCACATCCCTTTAAACAAAGAAGGCTAATGGTAATTGTCATATTATAAACCTTCAAGAACAAAATTGAACAGATTCTGAAGTTATTAACAAATTCCAAACTATCTATTACAAAACCATGCACATGCATATTTCATTTCAGTAAGAAAAAAAATTGGAAACTGAAGTATTAAGAGAACAAAAGCATCCAACTTCTGAAAATTCAACCAAAAGATTTCATATTCAGAAGCTTACCTAACAGAATAGTTGGAGGTTATTGTTTTATCATGAAAAACATCCACAGTGTACTCTCTTCAAACACAGAATTGGAAGTGTTTTGGATTGTCATCTGCACAACATCACAGCACATTATGAATTTGTTTAGAACAGATCATTTTCTTAGTACATGAGTAATGAATGTATGGGAAAACTGATCTGTTTCTTATTCTTCTCTTTTACCTTCAAGGAATGAAGGCTAAACATTTATACAAGATAGTTAACAGCTTATCCCTAAATATTAGGAGACAAATATTATCAACCTAACAAAGATAAGGCTAACTCCTAACATAGATAGAGCTAACTACAAGCTGATGAGATTAGGTAACAGACTACCTAAACTCTTATTATCTAATAAATAACAATAAATAAATAGATAAATGACAGCTGAGAAAACAAACTTCAACACCCCCCCTCAAGCTGGGTCATAGATATTGATCATGCCCAGCTTGTTAGTTAATGTTTCGAAGCTGTTTCTAGGTAAAGGCTTAGTTAAAATGTCTGCTGTTTGAGAGCTTGTTGGAGTGTAGATGAGTGTCATGATTCCCTTTTCAAGTTTCTCTTTAATGAAGTGACGATCTATCTCCACATGTTTTGTTCTGTCATGAAACACGGGATCTTTTGCAATACTTATGGCTGCTTGGTTGTCACACATAATCTCAATTGAACCTTCAATATTTGTTCCAATTTCTGCTAGAAGCCTTTTCAGCCATATGCCTTCACATATTCCAAGTGTCATAGCTCTAAATTCTGCTTCTGCACTGCTTCTGGATACCACGGACTGTTTCTTGCTGCGCCAAGATACTAGATTTCCCCACACATAGGAACAATAGCCTGATGTTGATCTTCTATCATGAACCGAACCTGCCCAGTCCGCATCTGAGTAAACTTCCAGCTTTCTATTTGGGTTCTTTTCAAAGAATAAACCCTTACCCGGAGTCATCTTTAAGTACCTCACTATGCGAAGTACTGCCTGCATGTGTTCTTCTTTAGGATTGTTCATGAATTGGCTGACCATGTTGACAGAGAAACTGATATCAGGTCTGGTGTGTGATAGATACAGCAATTTTCCTACCAGTCTTTGAAATCTGCCTTTATCCACCGGTACACCTCCTTTGGTCATTCCAAGTTTTGTTGTGTGGTCCATGGGAGTCTCAGCTGGTCTGCAATCAAGCATTCCTGTCTCTCTGAGTAAATCCAGTGTATACTTCCTCTGAGAGACCGAAATTCCTTTTCTTGAGCGTGCTACCTCCATTCCCAAAAAATATTTCAAACATCCCAAGTCTTTTGTCTCAAATTCCTTGGCTAGAAAGTATTTTAAATTCTGAATTTCTTCTTCACTATTTCCTGTCAAGATAATGTCATCAACGTATACACTCAAGATTGTCACCTTCTTACCTTGTGAATGTTTGATGAACAAAGTGTGATCGGATTGACTTTGGGTATATCCACACTGTTTTACAGCCTTTGTAAATCTCCCAAACCAGGCCCTTGGAGATTGTTTGAGGCCGTATAATGCTTTTCGAAGCCTGCAAAATTTGTTCACATTAGATTGTGTTTCAAAACCTGGTGGAATCATCATGTATACTTCCTCTTCCAAATCTCCATTCAGAAATGCATTCTTGATGTCTAATTGATGAAGTTTCCATTCTAGATTTGCTGCTAGGGAGAGAAGAACCCGAATAGTATTTAGCTTAGCAACTGGTGCGAAAGTCTCTTGATAATCAATCCCGTAAGATTGAGTGAATCCTTTCGCTACTAGCCGAGCTTTAAACCTCTCAATACTGCCATCAGCCTTGTGTTTGATGGTAAATATCCATTTGCAACCCACTGGATTTTTGCCATTTGGGAGGTCAGAAATTTCCCAAGTTCTATTCTTTTGTAAGGCTCTTATTTCTACATATACAGCTTCTCTCCACTCGGGTATTTGGAGTGCTTCATGTACGTTGTTTGGAACCTGAATATTTGCCAGGTTGACAGCAAATGCACGGTAACCAGGTGACAGTTTATTATAGGAAATAAACTTACTTATTGGATAAAGTGGTCGATCCCTGCACTGTCTGTACCCTTTTCTTACAGCAATTGGTTCTGATTCAGAGGCTATAGGATAACTTATCTGATTATCATTCCTTCCCTTTTCTCCATTGTCCAATTTAGTGTCAGTGTCTTTATCAACCTCATGTCCTTGGACTTGGTGATTCGGTTCTGTTTCTTGGCTTTGCTGGAATGATGACTGAGACTCCACTTCTTGTTGAATTCTTTTTCTTCTGGAATACACAATCAGGTCAGGAGATTTTGGATTGGTGTTTGTGTTTGACTCAAGTTCGGTGTTTATATTTGACTCAGACTCTTTGTTTTGGTTTTCTGGTTCGGGTTCAGTGTTTGGGTAGGATTGAGTTTTGTTGAGATCAGAATTAATAGTGTCAAGAGGAAGATGAGTTTGACCAAGACTAGTAGACTCAATAGAAGGAGTTTGAGTGAGATTAGGAGTTTGAGTGAAGTTTAAATACTCAGCAGCATTTTCCTCAGCAGTATTTCCCCAAAATTGAAATTCAAATTCTTGACTCTTATCCCCCCCCCCCCCTGAATTTTAGTTTAGGTAAAATATGGTTGGTTTTCCACAAAAGTCACGTCCATAGACACATAAAATCTCCTAGTCACAGTAGAATAGCACTTGTAACCCTTTTGTGTAGGAGAATACCCTAGAAATACACACTTGATGGCTTTAGGATCAAGTTTACTACGATGATGGATATGGACAAATATGGTACACCCAAAAATCCTACTGGGAATGTGAGATAGAATCCGATTTTGGGGATAAGAGTTTGAAAGAGCTTGATAAGGTGTTTGATAATTTAAGACTCTAGAAGGAAGTCTATTAATCAAATATGCGGCTGTTAAAACAGCTTCACCCCAAAAATTCTTAGGAACATTCATAGTGAACATTAGGGACCTGGACACTTCTAACAGGTGTCGATTTTTCCTCTCAGACACTCCATTTTGTTGTGGAGTATCAACACAAGAACTCTGATGAATAATTCCTTCCCCTAACAAGTACTCATTCAGATTTGAACTAAAGTACTCCTTAGCATTATCTGATCTTAATACACGGATTTTGGTTTGAAATTGGGTGTTGATCATTCGGTTAAAATTTTTGAAAATTTGAAATACTTCAGATTTTTCTTTCATCAAGAAAACCCAAGTAATTCTGGTATGGTCATCAACAAAAGAAACAAACCATTTGGCTCCTGTTATGTTGTGAATTCTAGATGGTCCCCATATATCACTGTGTATTAAGGATAATGGTGAAGATGCTTTGTAGAGTTGAATTGGGAAATTACTGTGAGTGTGTTTAGATAACTGACAAATTTCACACTGGAATTGAGTAACACTTTTATTCATGAATAAATTGGGAAACATTTTCTCAAGATAAGAGAAGTTTGGATGACCTAAACGATAGTGCCATAACAATATAGCACTATTTTTATTTGGCTCAACTGAACTATTGACTTGACTTTTAAAAGACACATTTTCTAGACTGATTTTGTTCAACTTGGTGAGACAGTTTAAATCTTGGGTGAGTTTACTAACTGACAGCAAGTTACAGTCCAATGTAGGTACTAACAACACAGAATTCAAAATTAGGGTTGGTGATATCACAACAGATCCTGTACCGGTTACCTTTGATAGGGATCCATCAGCAATCCTAACTGAAAAATTACCATTATATGGTGCAAATGTATGGAACAAAGAGGCCTCTCCAGTCATGTGATCTGAGGCACCGGAATCTACAATCCATGAATGACTTTTGTCTTTTTCAATTTTTAAAGCAGTTAAAAAGTTACCTTTATGAGCAAAATATCCAGTTCCAATCACAGATGTTTGAGGGTGCTGTATTGACTGATTAAAAAACTTCTGTAAGACCTCCATTTGTTCTTTGCTGAAGGGAGAATTTTCTGCTATTGCTGGTTGATCATCACCTGTTGCTGTATTTCCCCGACCTTCTCTGTTTGTAAACCTGGTTGGTTTCCAATCTGCTGGTTTCCCATGAATTCTCCAGCAGGTGTCCTTCCTGTGTCCTGGTCTCTTGCAATGGTCACACCATGGTCTGCCTCTTCGTGTTCTGCTGTCACTGGACTGATTTTGCATTCCTTTGACAGCAAGTGCAGAACTGTCATTGATTGGAGATGAGTTTTCTGTCTTTACAACCGTCCCTAACATCACCTTCTTACGACTCTCTTCTCTTCGAACTTCCGAGAAAACTTCTCTGATTTTCGGAAGAGGTTTGGTGCCTAAAATTCTGCCTCTAACTTCATCTAGGCTTTGATCCAAACCCATTAGAAACTTGAACACCCTTTTTTGTTCTACTATCTCTTTGTAAGTTTTTTCATCCTCTGGGCACTTCCATGAATGTTTTTCAAAGAGATCAAGTTGCTGCCAGTGTTTTGTGAGATTGTTATAATATTGAGTTACGGTTAGATCTCCTTGCTACAACTCGTGCAGAATACTTTCTACACCAAATAGTTCAACAGTGTTATCATGACTTGAATAAGTCACCTTTGCTGCCTCCCAAATCTGTTCGGCTGTCTCATAGAGAAGAAAGATCTCTCCTATGTCATTATTCATTGAGTTGATGAGCCATGACATCACCATGTTATTGTCTGTCTGCCACCGTTTATAAGTTGGATCTGTTTCACCAGGAGATATAACTTTTCCCGAGAGATATTCATCTTTTCCTTTTCCTTTGATGAACATCATAACAGATTGGGACCACTGTAGGTAATTATGCCCATTTAGTTTATGACTAGTAATGGGCAGGTTTGGATATTGAGTGTGATCAGATCCGCCACCTCCATTTCCACCAGTGAAATTGGTAGAATCTGAGGTAGAACTAATGTCAGTAGTGGAACTTGGCAATGCCATGCCGTGTTTGGTTATTTTTGGTGTTTAAGGATTCAATATGGCTCTGATACCATAATGAATGTATGGGAAAACTGATCTGTTTCTTATTCTTCTCTTTTACCTTCAAGGAATGAAGGCTAAACATTTATACAAGATAGTTAACAGCTTATCCCTAAATATTAGGAGACAAATATTATCAACCTAACAAAGATAAGGCTAACTCCTAACATAGATAGAGCTAACTACAAGCTGATGAGATTAGGTAACAGACTACCTAAACTCTTATTATCTAATAAATAACAATAAATAAATAGATAAATGACAGCTGAGAAAACAAACTTCAACAATGAGAATGAAAGCTCATTCTTGATAACTTATTAAAATCCAAATATTCTGTAATAAAATGCAAAATATTGAATAAGGTTTTGCAGGTATACTCCCCTAGGGCAAGTACTCAAATCAAATTAGCTGAGAGGGCAGGACATACACCTATCCAGAGGAGAGAGATATATAACAAAGGGGTACCAAGGGTGGAATTACTTGTTTTGAAAGAATAAATACTACGTGCAAGAATTTGTCAAAAACTGATGATTTCCAATCCCAGAAGGCCCTTGTGAACTAATTACAACAACTTTTGACAACCATTTAATGAATGGAAAGAAGATGGAATACCATTATTTTCATGCCTCCATACTAAAATAAATTAAAATATAAAAATAAACAAAGCATACATGTACTTTCACACCAAGAAATTACAACAGAAACATCATCCGTCCATAATGTAGCCTATAGGACCCTAGATATATCATGTATATAATTAACAGCTTATGTTAGTAAGTTCCTACTAACTATAATGACAAAAATCACTTAAATCTTAAATTTAACAAGTATACTTACAATTTTGCACATGACGATGCCACAACTGATGGATGCTAGCCAGTGATATTCTATGCTTGGACTGACATCATCAAAGACATTTATAATAATTTATATCCGGGGCAGAGCAAATGGCAAACTCGCCATACCGCTCAAACAGAATATTATGATTGATCAAACTGCATTCAAACAATCGTTTATCAATCATTTAACTCAATCTCAATCCAACAAACATGACCATAACAATCCACAACCAAAATGTTGTTAGTCAGTATAACAAGTTTTTTATCTCAGTGAGTGTTAGTTTATTAAAGCATGACTAGAGGTTATACATTACAAAAATCAAGAGGACTTTCATGTTCATTTTACAATGTTTGACTAAAACTAAACATAAACAATCTTCTAACACAACATAAGCAATTTAAAGTGGAAAAAACCTTTCTTTAGATCAAGAACGCACTTGAAAAGCATCCCAAGTGCTTTCCCAGAAAGCAGTTTCTCCCCAAAGCAAAATAGCATTTCAGAAAAACACTTCCCAAATACACCCCAACTACAAAGACCCCAAAATCAAAAGGGGGTTAGAAATTTGAAGTTGCAGGCTTGGAAATCACATACACAGAACAAGAATACTCCACAATCAACTAGCTGAAAAACATATTCTTTTCAACAACAACAACAAAAATTCAGGACTCAAAATCTAAAACACAAAATGAGAAGCAACGGCAGAGGGAACTTGATTAGCTTTTCTGGGTTGAGAACTGATTCAACAACAAAAACAGAACCAAACAAAAACAACAAAAAAAATAAAAAAATAAAACCACCCAATAAAGCAATTTTTAATTGTAAGTGACTATTTTTTCTTTTGTGGAACTTCTGAAGTTCGAAGACAGACAAAAGACAAAGTTGTTTATATACGAAACTGGATTTGGTTGTGAGAGTAAATGATTGGTTTCAATTGGCATGTAAGTGTACTAGCAACCCAACAGCAGCACCGGCAACATCAACTGGAGAAATCCAAATGAAAAGTTCAAAATTGATAGAACCAAACCTTTGAGCATTCAGTCAGACTCCATTTCGCCGGTGCTGATGCCATTGCTCACGTGACACACTACAGTGATCCAGAGCAGCTCAATTGCCTGTGTAGGGATTATATGGAGCATATTTAAGTCCATTCATATAACACCTAAGCCAGAGACAGATTGGAGGATTAATAAATTTGGCGGCTGCAGCAGTTAAAAAACAAATAGGTGATAAGGAGTTCATACAAGAAAGACTGCAGCAGTCACAAAACTACTTGCTTATTTGTTCTTTGATATCCACGATCAGTAGTCCAAATAGGAAAAAACACGGATCTGATTTCATTAAGGACAGCAACAGCTTCTTTTATACTACCTTCCTCACATAATTGGTCAAGGATGCTTACCGCTGGCTCCGATTCAACCCCTGTATCAATCCTATTTATCAACTTCAAAACAGATTTTGACTGAAGCATTTCTCTCAAAATGCTTCTGGCTTCTTCCATCCTTCCCTTCGTATATAGGCCCCTTATCAAATGTAAGAAGCCCAAAAAATCGGGTGATATACCTTTCTTCTTGAACTCAAAAAAGAAACGAAGAGCCCCTTCCATATCCCCCTTCTTGTAAAGGCCATTAATCACAGCACTAATGGTGAATGAGTCAGGCTTAAGGCCTTCTATCTCTAGATCATGCAGAAATTTCAAGGCTTGATCTAGTCGACCAAACTTGCAATAACCATCAATGAATGAATTATAAATACGTGTATTTGGTTTTAAGGCCTTATGGAGCATCCTCTCAAACAATATCTTGGCATCTACCAAAAGTCCTTGTTTACATAAATTGTCAATCAGTGGGGCATATGTAACTTCAGAGGGGATCAAATGTATTCTTTCTAATGAATCAAATAGCCGAAATGCTTCAATAAGACATCCCTGGCGGCATAAACTGTTTATAACTGCATTGAAAGTGACAATATTGAGAGTGATTCCCTTATTTCTAGAAAAAGCACAGATATCTAAGGCCTTATCTAGATATCCTTCCTTGCAGAGGGCATCAACCATGACCGTATAATCAACTACATCCATAAATGGCAGATTATCTCCGGCTTCCTTGACAAGTTTATATGCATCCAGAACTCTGCCCTCTTTTATAAGGTCCTTGAGAACAATGACAGGAAAGGTAACGGTTGAAGGAATTTCTTTTGTCTTCTTGATAAACCAGAGGGCCTTGGCCACATCCTTTAGACACAAGTAATGTACTACTGTCTTTCTAACCAAAGGTTCAACCAAGCCATATTCTTTCACAAACATGTTCAACAAGGGCCCAACAAACCAATTTTTGGCATCAGCAGTAAGCCCTTTCAATATAGAATAGTAAGAATTGATTGATACAACTGACCCTTTTCTCCTCATGTCAACATACACATCACTTGCAGCCTCAAAATAACCGCTCTTACACAAGTACCAAATAAGATAATTACATAAAATATCATATACTTCTGGCCCCAAACTCTCAAATTTGTGAACTAAAGCTAAAACTCCTACCACACCTTCTTTTGCAAAAACTGCATTCATCAAAATCTTGTAGATACCTAAATCCAAACCAAATCCTTTCTCCATGAGTTCAACAAACACCTCAGTGGCCATATATACCATTTCATTTTTGCAGAGCCCATTAATAATACAATGGTAACATTCAACAGAAGAAATTGATGTCCTCCTAAATTCATCAAAAATCTCCAGCGCATCCTCAACTCTACCTGCTTTACAGTATCCATCAATCATTGTGCAATAGGTACTAGAATTTGCAGCCAAATCAATTTTTGCCATTTCCTGATAAAGTGCATGGGCATCCTCTGGTGCACCGATCATAAATTGAGCTTTTATAAGTATGTTGCAGATAACCACATCCATATGAATCCCTGATTCTTCTAGCCTCTCTCTTGTCCCCATTATCCCCCTCACATTGTCTTCTTTAATATATCCATGTAACAATGTACTGTATGTGACAACATCTCCAAGTATCCCTTTTGAGAATTCATCTGCCTCACATGTCCTCCCAACCTTGCACAATCCATTAATAACAGTATTATAAGTAACAACACTCGGTCTAATCCCCTTGTTCTCCATCTCCTCTAGCAAACTAAATGCACGATCCAAATGTCCTTTCCTGCAAACCCCATCTATCAAAGTCGCATAAACAAACTCATCTGCTACAATTCCCAAATCTTCAACTGTCTTAAAAACAGCAAACGCCTGCTCCAACTTCCCTTGCTTACAAAACCCCAACATAACCGCAGTATAAGTAATCAAATTAGGCCTGAAACCATCCCTTACCATCTTATTCAAAATCCCAACAGCCTTCTCCACATGCCCTTCCTTCGAAAACCCGTCTACAAGTATAGTGTAGCTAGTCGTATCCAATCTTACACCTTCATCCACCATCTTCCTATGCTTATGCAACGCCTCCAACAAACTCCCCTCCCTAAAGTACCCACAAATCCAACTACTATAAAATACAACATCAACAGCCAATCCTTCATTCTCCATCCTAACAAGCAAACGCTCAACCTCATCTACCCTACCGAGCAAGCAAAGCGCGGTCACAAGTACACTATAAGTAACCACGTTAGGCCTCAAACCTCCTAAACTAACTGCATTCTCGAAGAACTCAACACCAAGCTGTGGCTCACCAATCCTACAGAACCCAGAAACCACACAACTACAAACAAAATTATCAAAAGAGTACTTCACATTTCCACCATTCATCAACTCCAACACCTCCATAGCTCTCCCCATACAACCCACATAGCAAAACCTATGTATCAACGAACAAAACGTAAAGGAAGACAGGGAAAACATGCCCTTACCATTCCTCAAGCAAATCTTCAACAAAAGCAGCGCCTTTTCAGGCTCCAGTCCTTGCAGAAGACAATCCAGCAGCTTGGTTTGAGGAAAAAACGAAGCTTTTGTGATGTGGGTAGCGACAAAAAGGTGAGCTTGATCGAATTTGCCAAGTTTCAGGAGGGCCCATGTAAGAATGGAGAGGGTTCGGGAGGTGGGTTTGAAGAGGAGGTGGTGGTGGTTGGAGGTAAGTTGAGAGAAGAAGTGGAGGATGAAGTGGAATCTGCGGGAGTGGAGGAGGAAGAGGAGGAGGTTGTTGATGGAATGGAGAGTGGGAGTGGAACCTCTTTTCAGCAGAGTTTGGAGATTGCTGTTGTTGTTGTGAGTAGGAGTCGATGAAGTGGTTGATAGAGAGTGGTGTTGTTGTTGAAGATACTTGAAGAAATCAAGTGTACACCGCCGGAGAAACAACATCGGACGGTTCATATGATATCTCTGTTCCACCAGTCCCGTCATCTTCTCTTTATCAGAAATTTCACCGATGTCAGATATATGTGAACAGTCTAAACTGCCCTTATATTTGAAGAACTGTTTGGGACTGTTTTGAAAATTTAAAAGGGTGTATTGAATCTAAAGTTTGACCGATTTTTTTTGGGAATTTAGCAAATTATCCTTTTTTGAAACCTTATTTACATAATTACCCTCTCAATAAAAAAATTGCAAGATTACCCTAAATTACCCAAAATACCCCTAATAAATTTAAACCAACTCATTAATACAAACCATTAATTATTTACCTACCTAATTAAACAACAATAAAATAAACATCATATAAATACCATCAACCTACATTAATCCATCCTCCATTACAAAACTACTCCAACAACAATCACTTCCTTTATTTTTTTTCGAATTTTAGTTTTGAGTGAAAGAATATTTGAAGAAAAATTGAAGAAATTTGAATATTAATAAAGGTTAGTGTTTATATTTTGAAAGTTTTATTTTTCTTTTTCTTTTTTATTTTTTGAAAACTTATATTTGAGTTTTTTTATGAAATAAAACTGATTATGGTGTGAAAAAATGGAAAAAATTAAAAATTCTAGTTCGGGTTAGAAGGCGGCCCGAAATCGGGTCGACCTGATTCCGGGTCGCCTTCTGACCCGAAGGCTTCAGACTGACCCGAAGTAGGGCCAGAATGAAGCCTTCGGGTCAGAAGCGACCCGAGTTCTGGGCGACCCGATATCAGGTCGCTTCTGACCCGATTCCGGGTCGACCCGATTCCAGGCTGCCTTCTGACCCGAACTAGAACTTTTCATTTTTTTTTTATTTTTTTTTTTTAATTTTTTTCAAACATAATCACCAATTCAGGTTTTTGTCACCTTCCGACTTGAAAAACAAATATTGCTAATTATATGTTATTAAATTACTCTTCAAGCCGTTTAATAGTAACGATTCTATATTATCAAATTTTCAGGATTGAGGATGTCTACTGTACAATTAGTTTTCAATTGGGGTGGACATTGGAAAAGCGATCGTGGGGTTTACTGGTATGAGGGTCAGAGAGCAAGGGCTTTTAGATTTCCACGAGATGCAACTTTTGAGCAACTATTGGATAAAGCATACCACGTCACAGGTATTGATAAAAACCATTATCGAGTTGTATTAACTACTGGTGCTCAAACCATTTGTCCAAGTATGCCTATTAAGATAATTGATGATGATGATGTTGCATTATTGCTTGGCCGTGAGAATGTTGACCCTCTAGTTTATATAACTATTGATGAGGTTAAGCATGATTCAACAGATTTGAAGGATACTTGTCAACCAGAAACTTCTTGTGAACCAAACCATACATTTAAATTTGACTTCCATCCCAATTTGGAAACAAGAAATGTGAATGATAATAAAATGTCCAATATTAGTCCAACATATCAAACAAACTAGGGTGTCCATTTGGATGATATTAAGGAAGGATTTACACCAGGTGGCAATGATAATACTTGTTTCCCTTTTCATTGTGGATTTGAGGGTAGCTCGAAAATGGAGCATGTTTATGAGGTTTCGATGGATCACCATACAACGGATTGTGATGAACAAGAACAACATACTTATCCCACTAGTTATGGTGAAACAACATCGGGTCGAGTTTCGAATCGATATGACTAGCAATTTGAGCATGTTCAAAGGCTTGTTCCACCACCATGTGCATTATATTCAGTTAATTCTAATGAAGTTGCTCCTAGACACAATCCTATGCATATTCAAGTTGGTGAATTATTTGAGAACAAAGAACAGTTGCAATCAGAGCTAGGTAGATATGCCTTGGCAAATCGGTTCCAAACAAGAGTCATGAAATCAGACACAACAAGATATCAGGTTCGGTGCATCGTTGCAGATTGTAACTGGCGCTTACGTGCAATTAGAGTTGGGGTTTCCGATTATTTTCAGGTTAGAAGATTTGACAATGAACACACATGCTCCATGGAATAGCGATTTCCACATCAAAGGCAAGCAAGTGCTCATGTGATAGGAGAACATATCAAGGAAAAATTTAGGGACCACCGTATATACAGGCCCAAGGAAATTATAAGAGATATGCAAAATGAGTTTGGCATCTCATGTAACTACCACAAAGGATATCGAGCTAGACATATTGCATTGGATAAGGCTCGAGGAACTCCTACTGAATCATACATGATTTTGCCTTCATACTTGTACATGCTAAAGCAAGCCAATCCTGGAAGTATTACTGACCTTCAGACTGATTCTGATGATAGGTTCATGTACATGTTCTTTTGCTTAAAAGCTTGCATAGATGGGTTTTTATCTTCAATTAGACCAGTCATTGCTATTGATGGCACATTTTTAAAAGGTCCTCATAATGGAGTTTTATTTGTGGCTGTGTGTATGGATGGTAATGATCAAATTTTCCCTCTAGCCTTTGGTGTGGGTGATTCTGAAACTAATGATGCATGGGAGTGGTTCCTAATGAGGTTACATCATGCCATTGGAGAAGTTGAGGATTTGGTTATAGTTTCTGATCGAAAATCTAGCATAAACAACGGTGTGGAAAAAGTGTTCCCTAATTCCTTCCATGCGGCTTGTGCAGTGCATTTAGAACGGAATATGGTTGCAAAATGTGGAAAAAGTAAGACATTAAAAGATGTTTATTGGAAGGCAGTTAAGGTGTATCGAGTGAATCAATTTACCCGTTCCATGGAACAATTGGCAAACTTGAATCCAGAAGCCGCTACATTCATCACTGAAGTTGGTATTGGTCGTTGGTCACGTGCGCATTGTCCAAGAAAAAGGTACAAGATAATGTCAACAAATATTGCAGAGTCGATGAATAATGCAATTAGTGATTGTCGAGAGTTGCCAATCACTGGAGTTGTTGAATATATTAGAGGGGTTCTCCAGCGTTGGTTTAATGATCGTCGAGCGGAAGCACTTAAAATAACAACTCAGTTGACAACTGCAGCAGATGTAGCAATTGCCCTTAACGATGACTTGGCTCGCACATACACAGTTCACCCGATTAATTTTTACACATTTTTTGTTAGAGATGGGGATTTGGATGGACATGTTGATTTAACAAGAAAGAGTTGCAGTTGTCAAGAATTCAACCTAAACCAATATCCATGTGCGCATGCTTTAGCTTGCATCAGACTTAGAGGGTTTTCATATTCAGACTACTGTTCAGCCTATTACTCTTCTAGGTCTCTTGTAGCAGCTTATAGTGGGGAAATAAACCCACCCGGACAACCATCCGATTGGTTGGTTCCAGAAGATATTGCAGCTAAAGTTGTTCTCCCTCCAATCGGTCGACGTCGTCCAGGAAGACCAAGAAAGAATCGCATTCTATCAGTTGGGGAAGAAGTTCATAGAAGGAGATGCACTAATTGTTCACGTCATGGTCACAATAGTCACACTTGCACCTATCCGAAGTCCACAAGAGTACCAAGCAACACTGAAAGTAAGGGACAGTCAAGTGACAATAACAATGTTACAGAATGATTAAGCTTGGATTGTTTTCCTTTTTTGTTTAAAAAACCTCCTCAGGTGTTGGCGTGGGTGATCGAGAAGGGATAGCTCCTCCAGAAGTATAGGTGGGCGTGACACAACAATGCTTCCATATAATTCATATTTTGCATATTTTGTAGCTTAAAGAAAAAGGATCGTAAATCTATTCTTTTGAGTTGTGACTGAGTGGTTCATGAAGTTAAAGTTTAGTTTTTAAACCATTATGGAAGTTTGTGAATGAATTGCTTTTTAAATTTATGTTTTTGTTTTTGATGAAATAGATAAAAGATTGGAAATGTGATTTAATATGTCTGTTTGTGGTAAAGAAGTTGAGTGGTGATTGAGAAATATTTTAGAAGTGTGAATTTCTCTTTTACAGGTTTTGGAAATGTCAAAAATGTAGTCGTTATGCTGCTGGATTTTAGTTTGAAAAAAAGTGAGATTTGGATTTTAAAATGGAATTGAAATTTTAGTTTTAAAACGAAACCAACCCAACTAGTTTTGAAAAGAAAGTCAACACATTAGTATCGCTGCTCTCAAAATCCATATCTTCATATCTGTTGGATTTTGTTAAACAAGCATCGCTGCTCTCAAAATCTCTCAAATAAGGCAACATATAAGTTATATATATATTTTTATTCGAAAGCAACTGCATTTTTTACAACAAAAACAACCAATTGTTTTATTATCCCAACCTTCAGGTTAAGATTCAACCTTAACACATGCTAAGAATCTCAACCTAAGGTTAGTAATCCCAACCTCGATGTTAAGAATACTAACCTCCATGTTGAGATTCCTAACCTACAAGTTAAGAATACTAACCTCCAGGTTAAGATTCCTAACCTTTAGGTCAGAAATCCTTACCTCTAGCTTAAGAATACTAACCTCTAAGTTGAGATTCCTAACCTACAAGTTAAGAATACTAACCTCCAGGTTGAGATTCTAACCTTTAGGTCAGAAATCCTTACCTCTAGGTTAAGAATACTAACCTCCAGGTTGAGATGCCTAACCTACAAGTTAAGAATACTAACCTCCAGGTTAAGATTCCTAACCTTTAGGTTAGAAATCCTTACCTCTAGGTTAAGAATACTAACCTCCAAGTTGAGATTCCTAACCTTCAAGTTAAGAATACTAACCTCCAGGTTGAGATTTCTAACCTTTAAGGTCAGAAATCCTTACCTCTAGGTTAAGAATACTAACCTCCAAGTTGAGATTCTTAACCTACAAGTTAAGAATACTAACCTCCAGGTTGAGATTTCTGACCTATAGGTTGAGATTCCTAACCTTTAGGTCAGAAATGCTTACCTCTAGGTTAAGAATACTAACCTCCAAGTTGAGATTCCTAACCTTCAAGTTAAGAATACTAACCTCCAGGTTGAGATTCCTAACCTTCAAGTTAAGAATACTAACCTCCAGGTTGAGATTCCTAACCTTTAGGTCAGAAATCCTTACCTCTAGGTTAAGAATACTAACCTCCAGGTTGAGATTCCTAACCTACAAGTTAAGAATACTAACCTCCAGGTTGAGATTTCTGACCTATAGGTTGAGATTCCTAACCTTTAGGTCAGAAATCCTTACCTCTAAGTTAAGAATACTAACCTCCAAGTTGAGATTCCTTACCTTTAGGTCAGAAATCCTTACCTCTAAGTTAAGAATACTAACCTCTAGGTTGAGATTCCTAACCTACAAGTTAAGAATACTAACCTCCAGGTTGAGATTTCTGACCTATAGGTTGAGATTCCTAACCTTTAGGTCAAAAATCCTTACCTCTAGGTTAAGAATACTAACCTCCAGGTTGAGATTCCTAACATACAAGTTAAGAATACGTTACTCCAGGTTGAGATTCCTAACCTTTAGGTCAGAAATCCTTACCTCAGGGTTAAGAATACTAACCTCTAGGTTGAGATTCCTAACCTACAAGTTAAGAATACTAACCTCCAAGTTGAGATTCCTAACCTTTAGGTCAGAAATCCTTACCTCTAGGTTAAGAATACTAACCTTTAGGTACGGAATCCAAATCTTACGGTTGAGAATCCGGATTATAATGCCTATTATAACCCATTTGATATATATCTCCAAAATTTTGGTGTTCTTGTTTTTTTTTTTATGTGTCCAAATTGAAATCACATTTCACATTTCATTTGTTTACTCTATATTTGATACATCATTTATTTTTTGTTTATCAACATCAATAGTATCTTTTGTCGATACAGGTTTTATAGTTACAAATTTACAATTTTGAAAAATTTCCGTGGCAATTTGTTCTCTAAGCCATGAGTTATCTTTTGCCCCAAATTCAAATGGTTGTCCGACCCATAGACATTCCAAGTATTTAAGTGTGAAAATCCCGCAATCCGACCTATATAATGACATACGATAAAAATAGAATGTCACAATTCATAATATCATTAAAAATTGTTATTGGCAAAATATTGGGAAATAAGATTTATTTGTACCCTCCATCTTGTCGTGGAACATTGACCTCTAGTCGCTGTATTCCGAATGGGGTAGTATCAGAATAAGTGTTTGGCAATGTCCGAACCAATAAGGAAGGTAACATCTTTCGAAGACTTGTTGCCCAAGTAATAAGATGATCGATGACCATTGTATTTGGCTTTGAATCATATATGTTAATCATACGCTTCGTCAAGTTTACTTCAATCGCAACCCAATGTACATTATTGATGTTTGCAGGAAACAATAGCTGAAAACCAACAAAAATAAAACCTATTATCAAGACATGTAAAAAGAAAAAGAGAAAAAAGTAAAAATAAATTAAACTTTGAATTATTTACTCACAACATTGATTTTACTCCAATCCTGCCATGCATGAATTGGCGTCTTTCCATATACATAATCTATCATATCACGATCCCAATCATACACATCATGCTTAAACTGTTGTTTACTCTTGTTCAACACAGACCACCTCCCTTGAATTTTCATCTACATAATGGTAACAATGAAGTTTGCATAAGAAGTTGAATGTAATAAATTTGCAAATGATTAATAGTAGTTATTACCATGAAACTGTAGTCCAGTAAAACTTTATCACAACTATATCCGTTAGGATAATGAAACGCACGGCGACGCATGAGACGACAATATGTCTCCATATGCTACATGTAGCATGCAATATTAATACACTAATTTTCCAATTGGAAGTCTAAACTTAGAACAATTATAATTAATTAGAACAATTATAGGTAATTACTTACATCACCCTCTAACCACTCAGTTGGAGACAATATTTTTTTAAATCATGCAGCATCAGCTGTAAGTAACCCCATGTCTAGGCTGTATTAACACAAATTTAAACATCAATATATATTGCAATATTGAAGGCATTAAGTATAATGACTATACATATTCATACCTCTTGTTACGAGTGTTAGATATCCATTCATTAAGTGAACGTAAAGAATCTTTATCAACTTGGCTTTCAAATCCAAATTCTGGCATCTTGGGTTTTTTCGGCTTTTTCATCGTGGGATCAATATACGGGCTCATCACGAACGCCGACCATTTGCGGTCTCGATTCAACTTGATAGTAAGCTTAGGTGGTCTTGACAGTTGTACCAAATCTGGTGAATCAATAGGCACAGAGGGAGATGATACATCACCACGTACTAATGATGTAACCAAATCATGGATACTGTTGTCACTCGAATTTAATACCATTACATCATCAGTAGTCACACTATCAGATTTATCATTTGCATGTAAGGAAGTTTGTTCATATGCCTGCAATTAAATTTAAGTAGTTAATATATGCACGTCTAAAATAATCAATATAAAAATTAATTAAAGTATAAACCATTATAGATTTTACCTTATCAGGAATATTAGAAGTATTAGGCACCATAGACTTGCAAATAAGTTCTGTTAGTTGAATAAATCCCTTACGTACTTCATTCTCTAATTTCTTAAAATGTTCATCTTGACGTGTACTGAGAGCTTTAAGTTGAACTTCAAGATTATCCTCTACTTTCTTGAAATGTTCATCTTGTCGTGCACTGAGAGCTTTAAGCTGAGCTTCAAGATTATCCAACCTATCACTTGAATACTTTCTTTTCTTTTGACTATTATCTTTTTTTCTCTTGGTACAAGAACCACCCTCTTTCGTCTCATAAACCCCCTCAAAACGAGTAGTATCATATCCATGGATATTATCTCTACCTCCTTGAACATCATCATCATCATCATTACCATTATACCTGACATCATCATTTGTGCATTCATCTTGAACATCATCATCAAAACTACCATCATCATCAAAACATCCATTAGGACTCCTAAACTTGATTTCGTTCAAAACAATCCAAGAATTCAAACTCTCCCAATACGATTTCTTTGCTTCATCATCAGAGGGGCTTAGAACTTTGTAGGTGGTGAGCTACATCAAATAAAAAGAAACAATTTACATGAATAAAACTTTGGAAGTGGACAATAAAAAAATTAAATGCCACAAATGCGTTAATACTTACGTCCATTTTGTCAAATAAATTATTCTGTAACGAATCGTATCCGGGAGTCCCTGTGCATACCCAATTAAGGATTCAAGGGGTAGAATTGTTGACCTTTCTTGCATGTCCAAGCGTCGACCACATTGGTATTGCTTCAATTGCCCACACCTTAAGAAAGAAACAAATAATATATATTAATATATAGAAAAGTAATAAAGCTCAAGAATTTATTATATTTCAAAAATTGATTACACTATATTAACCTGAAAGGCTGTCACAAAGCCATATAAATTTATTTTACTTCCTTTGCCTTTTCCTTTCCCAGAAGAATCAAACGCATCATTCAAATAACTAGATAGATACTTATACGAGCTATGGTGTATGAATGACCCCCAAGGAAATTTATTGAAAGCATCTAAGTCATCCACCAATTGCAAAGCCCAATACTGAATGGCATTACGCTTATCCGTTCCACATAAAGTCATTTCCAAAAAGAGCACTAAAGCTAACTTCACCATATCCATGTCGCTGATATTTTTATCAACCCACAGCCTTGTTTTAAACCAATCAACCACCATCGCAACTGTTACTTTATTCTTACTAAAGTACTTCTATCGTAGCCTCTGATTATTCGTATGTGATTCTTCCATTTCAAATTTGGAGCTATCTCCAAACTGAAGTCCAGTCACCAAACAAAACTCTACTAGACTATACCTTATCAAGTCATTTCCAATGTGAAACCACATAGTATTTGTTAACTCATTTTCATGTTGGATGTGACATTCCCTCAAAAGAATATGGTGACAAAAATACCCAGAAAACACCATTTCATTAACATTAAGAAAATGACCAAAACAAGTGCTCTTGAAAAGTTCGAGTTGTTCAGTAGTAAGAGAAGATTTTATCAATTGTATACTTTCCCAATTACTGTAGCCGCTAACTCGCCTTGATTCTCGAGCTGTTTTTTTTTATTTTTAGTAACTTGTCAAACTTTGTTTCAGCCATTTACACCTATGAAAGATTAAAAAAAAAAAAAAGCAAATAAGCAATTTAAATGCTTAAGTAAACAAAATAAGCAATTTAAATGTTTTAGTAAATAAAATCCAAGTATAGATGACTCTCGAATATGCCCGGTAAACCTAATAAGCAATTTCTAAGGTGTTTGAAACATGTTTAAATTGCAAAATTGAAACATAGTTGCAAAAGCTGAGCAGAAGAATATTGCAAAACAAAAACCTCTCCTATATTCAATATTTTATAAGAAATTAATACTCTAACTTCAAATTTAGATACTTTTTGGTATATAATTAGAAGTTTTTTAATTAAAAGTTTGAGATTTTTACGCCTATATATATATTTGAATGTTAACACATTATGAATTTGAGAATTGTCAAGACTTACAAAAATATAAATTTTAAATTCTAAATATCACATTGAAATACACATGGTTACTAAAAACGTTATATTAGTTCTATCAATTTAAACTTTTATTGAGATTTTGGTAGGGCCCTAGGGGTATTTTTTATCAATGTATTTCTTGTTATATTATTGTCATTGACTTTCTTAACAGAAAGCATGTGTCTTTATCAATACAATGTCTAGTGTTTGGTGCTGTCTTCATTACACTATAGTTTTTCTGTTAAGTGGGGCGCTTTTGGGAGGGAAAAAAAGAAGGGTGATTATTCATACACTACTCATTCAAAAATAAAATCCCCTTCTAAAGTGGGTGGTTCAAGTAATGGAGTTGGTATCAATGCGGCCAAACGAGGCAGGTAGTGTTGTGATCCCTTATTCAAACAGTGGTGTGGAGAGTGGGCCAATGGAGTGACACATTGCTCTCGTTAGTTTGGACTAGTCCTATAATATTTTTTTCAGGTATTCATTTGAGTCATCTATTATGTAATAATTCATAACACACTATAAGGCATAAATGACATATTCATTTACTGCAAACCAATCTAACTACTGCCAATGGGAGACAACAGAAAATTGATGGGCAAATATATTAACATCTCAAACCAAGAATTGGCAACAAAAAAAATATAATCAAAAGTCTGACCAGATATTAGAAACTAGAACATTAAATCACAATTTTCTAAACTCTTTTATACGTAAATTGTGAGTATGCTAAACAAAATTTGAAAAAAACTCTTAATTGGTACAGGATCAACATTCGAATGGAAGACAATGATACCACTCTAAAGAGGGAGAGTTGGACTCAAAGTCAGACTTTTGGCAACATAAAAAATATAATATGTGCAGCAAATTTATACTCAAATTCAGTCCTGTCAGAGGGACAACAAACTTTCCATATCTAAAAACAAGACAACAAAGGCATGGACTAAGGCAATATTATGTACAACCAAAAGTAACAGATTAAAAGAAAAAGAAAAACAAATGCATGGACTAAGGCACATGACAACCGAACATATTCTTCTGACTTCAAGAAACAATTATATTGAGCTATTCACAATGATATACTTGTACCATTGCACTAATAAATTTATGAAAAGAGAAGCAAATCAACCATTTACACTTCAAGTTAGATTCAAACATTCCTCTTAGTTTCATCAAAACACAAAAAAAGAGTGAAAATAGTTCTCACAAACATTTTCAGAAACACTTTGTATGCATTAACCTTAGTATCTATAACTCTCCCAAACCACAACTCATTTTCGCTCCAACACAGAATCTACCCACTTTTCGACACATTTTTGCTCTTAAACGACACCCTAAATCATCAAAATTCAAGACCCCATCAATAACAACAGCTCCAAGCCAACACACAAACCGTGACAATGACAAAAAGAAAAAGATAGAGAGAGCAAAGAACCAACTTGAAAAATGTTGTTGAAGAACCAAAAGAAGAAGATATGTATGAGCTTTGGAGAAGGAGATTTCAAAAGAAACCTTAAATGTGAAGTGAACAACGAAGAGATGGTTTGAAGGAGTTGTTGTAGAACGCCGACCGGAGGAGATGACAATGGCAACAATGTAGTCGTTTTCGCCGTTCGAGTTCAGGGGAGTTGACGCCACCGTCGACGAACACGATGACGTTGCTATTCGGGTTGGTGTGGTGTGTATTAGGTTGGTGTTTTAACAAGATCGGGCTGCCGTGGTTGAAGACAAAATGAAAAGGGCTAATATGATTCAAGGGCAATTTAGTAAATTAAGGGTAGTTTTGCAATTTATTTCCTCTAAGGGATATTTACGTAATTCTGATGTGTTTTTATGGCATTTTTGCTAAATTCCCATTTTTTTTTATCTTTTTAAAATGGTAGATTTTGATGGAATTCATAAATTATTAAAATTGTTTAACAAATCTAATGAAATGTAAAATGGTAAAATTTGTTATAAATTTTTTTCCTTCATAAAAGTTAGTCTAAAATCCATCCAGTTTCATCACTTCAATGAAATATATGAAGAAATGATTTTTTTTATACATATATATAATTATGAATTAAATACATTTAAATTTTAATAGATTTTATAGAAATCTAGATTGAATGCATTAAACTTTTAAAATATTTTAAATTCAAATGAATTCTTGATTAAATACAATCATTTTAAAAGTTAAATTATATTACAAAGGGATGTTTCAATAGTTTTTTCAAAAAGACTGTAAAATGATTTAATTTATTTTGTATTGTTTTTTTTTTTTTTTGGACATGTATGTTGATTGTTTTTGAAAGAGTAAAATAATTATTTAGAGAAAAAAAAATAAGTGTAAATTACAAAAATTTGACAATAAAAAGGTAAATATTTAATTTATAATAAAATAAAATTATTCATTTTTAATTATAAATACTAATCAAATGTAAAAAATCATTGTTGAATTAATCACCGTTAAAAAAATGTAGTTGGAATGATTGGCTCTCTAGAAAACGACCATCGTTCCCGAATTAAAGTTAGGAGAATGGTATTGGTTGCTCTTAAAGAGAGCCAGCCATCAATTTCTAATGATCATACATCAACCCTAGCAAAATGGTTGCTCTCGAATTATGATAAAAAGTTGTTCTGAACAAGTAATAATAATGATATTATTTTGTTTTAAATAATGATAATGATATTATAATAAAATGAAATAATTTGAAGTTGTAGTGATAAAAATTGGCAGCAAAGGTAACACAGAGTCCACATGAAACTTGAGTACTATTCTCTTTAATCTTATTGATTCAATCACTTGGCTTTTTAACATATTGTTAGTGTTCGAAAAAAGCTGATAGTAGAATCAGAAAACTATTTTAGTAATTGTAGAGTTCACCCACTATGAAAGTCTATTTATAATGAATTAAATTTAGGTTTAAATCAAATATGATTTTTCTATAATGATAAAAACAAAAATAAGTTTGAATAAATAGGAAATAAATTTCATAAAATAAAAAGAACTTAAATTCTGAAAAAATAATAATTTTTCCTAAATTAATGTTTATTTTAAGTTTTTTTTTTTTCTTTCGCTTAAAGACAGCATATTATTTAAAACAATTATTATGTTTGGAAAGTTCAGATAAAATTACTTCTCGAACTATTTGTAGTTATTGTGGGTGTGTTTTGGGAAGTTATCAATTGTCGGGACCACACAAAAACAAATTATCTTTCAATAAGTACATCAACCAATAATTATAGCAAAGGAAAACTCTGAAACTACCACAAAGTTTTTGATAATTACAAATGTACTTATATAAGAATTACAATTATAGTCGAGAACTTTTTAATATTAATAACTTGAAAATTTGGAAAACACCAGTAGTAAAGAATCCTTCGTCATCAATGGTCACTCTTTAGTTCATAGAAGAAAGTCCACAAACCGGAGAAGATCTTATATTTCCTCTGTTTGTAAAAGGTCCGAACAAAGGAGATTCCTCTTCCTTGAAGTGGAGAAAAAGTTTCTCCACAGGTGAAATTATATGTTCGATTGTCTTTTTTGTTTTTTTTCCCCTCCTATGGTTTGGTATAATATCAAAAATCCTAAGTATTTTTTAAAATCACTAATATTCTCTTTGTTGATTTATGAAATAGATTAAATATCATGTAGTATATACAAATGTCCAAAAAAACCCTAGCCGTTAAAGTTAACATTAAAAATCAAAGTTTAACAATTAATGCGGAAGGGCAAAACTATGGTGACACTAATCATTTTAGTTATTTTAGTAACGACAGTAATGATATGAGGTAAAATAATATTTCTTGAAACTACAAGAGGGTAATCACCGATTATGTCAAACTATAAAGGAGAAAAGTAGGATTATCCCTATACATACACACACGTACATGTATTCAAGTGCATGCCGAAACAAAATTAAAAAGACTGACAAAGGGATGATATATTATTCTGTAAGTTACAACTACATTACAACAATAATTATAAATTCGTGTACAATAACATTATTGTCATTGAATCTGTACCAGTTGGGGATTGCTATTTAATCAATTTCTTTCTCACCTACTGTTATATAAATTCATACAAATATATTATACAAATAATATAATATAATATGCTACTACTTGGTTCTGTTCCTTTCCTTTTCATTTTACTTCTGTCACTATCATAAACTTTAAGTAATTTGATCTATATCCATATGATCCCCAGTTGAGATTATATCATACCTGAAAATGATATGTCAGAATCTATAATCCATATCCCAAACATGTCAAAAGGGCAAATAAGCTAAAAATTAACCTGCGTATTTTCTGTTTTATATTTTTGGAGCTCGTCTTGGACACATATCAGCCTAAATATAGCAAACCAAGATTTATTAGTTAGCATTTCATATAATATCATTTGTGTTTTCACCTATAATTTTGTGTGCTTGCATGTGCATCTGTGTTTAAATACTATCTGAGTGTGTGTATGTGTGTACATCTATTTCTGACATAAAGTTTACCTCCATTGCAGGTCCGTGATTTCATGAAGCAACTCCTTCTCCCTATCATGAGCTGCTTCGAGCTGCAAGTAAAAACAATCAACAAATCAAATTTTCTCTAATTTCAAGTTTAATAAGAATAGTACCTAATTGAGGTTATTCATGTATACATAAAATTTTACAATGTTCTTGCACACAAGTTGGAAAGCATTGCACATACATTATATATATATGAGGACGAAGAATGGCTTGATCATCAATGTGACATTGAAGGCTAAATGTTACATTAGAATGAAGAGAATAATTTACCAAATGCACCATACTCCATCACAGAAACAACAAATCATAGGTCCATGAAGGTTACAGCCAAAATTATTTGTTCCTGTTGCACTTATCTCATTGCAACTCAGACACCATAGCATTCCATGGCACCAAATCAGCTCAACTGGAGATCTAAGAGCTGACATAGCTCAACTAGGAAAACAAATTTCAATTTAGACACTATAGTATTTGACTAGAAAAAATGAGTGATTTTTTTTTTTTTTTTTTTTTTTCAGTAGATACAAAATTCAAAAAGATGTGAGTAGAAAACAACATTGCTTCTGAACTCCAGTAAAATAATGCATATTCCTAGCTGCTGAACTTCCTTCAAAATTTCATAGTCTTGTAAATTACAGGCAGTCTAATCAGTTCAGTATTTACCATAACGTAAACCTACGCTGTCAAAATTTTTAAAATCAATTGTTTCTTCCCATTTCCTCTTATAGGTTCTTAACCTGATAAAAGATATCTTCTATATATGTTGATTGTAATATATGTTAATGTTTTATAACCTCAAGTCTTAAATACTATAATTAGGTCATTTTCTATCAGCTTAAATTTTTTAATCTGATGGTAACTAACATGTCATCAAAGTTTAAAGGTTGTTAGTTCAAACTCTCTCTCTATCCTTTATTTGCTATCTTGTTACACATGTTAAACGTAGGAGACGTTTGACATGTATCTGTCATCTGTTATCTGTTCACATTGCACGTGAAGGGACATGTTAATGTATTATAACCTCAAATCTTAAATATTATAGTTGGACTCTTTCCTATCGGCTTAAGCTTTTGAGTTTATAGTCAACTCAGCTAATGCCTTTTCAACTTACGATTGCATGAATATTTGTATTTCAAGCTTCCCATTACGAAGTATAGATGTTCAAAAGAGACAGAACCTAGTACCAACATACCAAAGATCTCTCCGTGGCCACCACACTTGCTGGTGTGCTTCCTCCATCACCTGCACGATTAGCTGAAAATTGGGAATATCAAGGTAAGCTCATCTTATCGAAGAAAAAGGTAGAAATCAAGGGAACATTAATTGCTTGCACCTGAAGAGTCTCCAACAGAAACTTGCTTCATGATATTGAGAATACTTTCCTGTTAAAAACATGGCAAAAAACGGAAGACATTGTTAATCATAACAAGAACGCATAAAGATAAACGATATATCACTAACTCGTACCCTTTGTTGAATATTGGTCTGCAAAACAGAATGCAGCAATGGAAAAAGAGAGGGGCCAGAAAGAGTTGTTGGCTGCACAGCATCTGATGATGATACAGATAGAGAAGGAAGTTGGGTAAGCACCTACATAAACCATAAACTGCAATGAGACAATCATTAATCTAAATGCACAGATAATTTCTTAAATCTGGGGGTCTACATTATAGAATTATCGATTTTGTATCCAATGTTGAGTAGAAAATATCGTGGCAACTTTAAGCACTTAAGGAATCTTCATTTTGTATTGTTGAATGTCATATAAAAAAATTCAGTTCATATGTCTAATCGAGAAGGGATCAAATCGTACAAAATTTTGTAGTCAAATGCTATATTTGCATAAGTAAAACAACCCACATTAAGAATAGGTTCACATATATGCCATCGTTTTGTGTCCAAGCCTAAATCATGATTGTTGATAATTGATCTTAAATTCAGCGTTCCCTTAAAACTGTAAAAAATTTAAGGTCTTTCAGACATCAATTTGATCACAAAAGAAACATAATAACTGCATGAAGACTGTAACTATAAATCGAAAATGACTTCTTTGATGGAATACAACTCAGAGAATATTCATTAACCACCAAAGAACTTGAATTAGATATCCATGACAATGACTTATTAAAAGTAGGAGGAACCTGCCACAACATAATCACAAACTGAGTGGCACGATATTAATTAAGGTGCCACTTTATGAAAATAAAAATATTACTCTGATGAATTTAAATAATAATTTAGAACTTATAATTATTAAGACTGCATTCTCACATAGAATAAATTGTGAAACCTGTAAACATGTTCACTTTTCAAAAGCAAAATTGTAGTTTCATTGTGTGGATAGTGTCAATTGACTGCACACCGTAGGAAACATATGATCAAGAATATCAAATTATGCTGATTGCACATAGTAGAAAGGTAAAATATCTTTGGAATGAGTTCGTAGGAAGTAAGTACAAGGTGAAACATTTTCAATTCTTTGCTTAAATAGAAGCTATTGTGTGCTCACGAACCTAAGCATGATCCTGAAAAGGAAAGTTTTGGGAGACGTTCCTAATCCAGATAAAAAGTCCACAATAGAAAACTACTCAGATACTCTTTTTTCTTTTCTTTCAGAAAGAAGTGTATGATTTATTTGTGTAATCAAGGTCATGCAAAACATGACAAAGGTGTCAGAAGGAAGAAAATATGGCAGCAAGAGGATTGCCCTGAACAAATTTCAAGGTTTCCATTCTACATTCTACTACATTCCCTAGATAAGAAGTATCTCAGAACGATAAAAGGTACCATTTCTAAATCAGAAAGCACCAAGCTTAAGACATAGCAATACAATATATACTTCAAATAAAATAAAGAGTCCAACATTAACACTAAGGCGAGGAGAAATACTAACTCAATTACTTTCAGAATATTTTTGTTTGATAATAGCAATTGACTACCATGTCATAGAACAAGTAATTACTACCAAGTCGGAACTTCTCCACAGGTCCCTATTTGAGTTCTGTGGAGGAAGAGAGTGAAAAAAAGAGTTGACACAGCTTTAGTATTTATTTCAGAAGTTCTCTTAAAGTGCAAGTGAACTAACTACAGATGAAGCACTAGGAAAACTATATTATTGACAAGCTAAAGGTATTTCGGCACATTTGAGCTAACCTCAGAACTACCAACCTGCATGCTGTGACTCTTTTGCAGTATAGGAGATGCGACAACCTGAAAAGGAGAAGATGAATTCATATCCTTCCTGCAAAGGCAAAGGGAACATAAGGACCACAATGTAAGTCACCTTTTCCATATACACATTTTCAGATGTGACCTTAAAACGTCCCCTTTGCTGAATAACAGGCAGCTTTGCTTTTTCATCAGGGTCGTCACTGTTTGCTGCCACAACAATACTTGAAATAAATAGAAAAGTAGAATTTGCCTTGAAAGATCATGGCAGTAAAATCATCAGCATATTATTAAAAATTATAGATTGCTTCACATGAAAGAAACTTGCAAAAGAAGGAAAATATGGGCACTTGCCTGATGATTTAGACACTTTTGAAGCCATTTCAGGAAGTACGTCATCCACTGCAGAGGAAGCTGCTGCATTGCAACATGAATTGTTTTGAGGCTGATTTGGCAACTTATCACTGAAAATCCCATAAAAGCGCAGTCTTAAAACAAGTATGGATTGTGATGAATATCCATATGACAAGAAAAGGATTGAATGGAAAAAACCATTATGTGTCAACCATCATAGCTTATTTGTTTAAGCTTTACATCTCCATCCATGTTTGTAAAGATTTATAAGATGAGGACAGAAATTTAAATTGATTGTCTCAGTAAGCCTCATTCTTTCCATTCTCTCTCATGTTGATTATCGAAAAACAGGATTCCAAGGGTTAAAGATACGACCTACCTTCCTTTTTCCTTCCCTGATATCAATCCAAACTGAATTCCTTAACCATGTCTCACCAAGTTCTACCTTTGCTTTTACTACCTTATGTCATCATCTACGAAATATTATGTTTCCGTAAACTATGTAACACTTTTACTTATATCTTCACACCTTTTCATTAGGTCCTGATGGTTTTATGTATATAGTCTGCCGTAAAACTTATATCATAGTGGTTAAGTTTTAGACCTGATTGATATTCATAGTAATTCAGGATACATCCACATAACTTCAATTTGCTAATTGAATTTTGCTTTCCAGCAATGATCAGTTAACTATTTCCTTTATTTTCTTTTTATCAAGTTGGTAGAGTAAAAAGTTTAGGAATCTAAACATTTATATCGCTGATCACATTTTAAGTACTAGGTCATGCCTTTGACAAAAAGCCTATTAACTTAATTTGCCTAATCTCTTGTTGTGGTCACCATAAGTATAGATGCTTGAATTTCCACACTACAAACCATTCAAAAGCAACTCAATATCAATGATAACTGATATATTGAACTATTATCCGTACAGTTTTATGTATTATTAATCTGAATCATCTCATGTGATGTCACAAAATTATGTTAAATAGATCCAAATTCAATATTTTTAACATCTGATATCAGCATGGTCATGATTTTGATCAGTTTTAGGATCTGAAATGACACCTATCTCTACTCATTTTGAGTGAGCAACTTTTGTTTACCTTAGAGAAGTCAAAAACTCGAATGGGATGGGGTTAAACATAAAAACTTGGGGTTAAGTTATTATCCAATGTACCCTTAGCCAATTCAAAGACTGTCTCAAGGAAGAAAATGTTTTAAAGAGATATGTCGATTAAGTGGCGAACCTCTCTCTATTAATCTGTGCAAGAGCACCTTCCAGTAGCATGGAGTCAACTGATGAATCTCCATTTCTTTGATTAAAAGAAGCAGCGATACCCTCCATAGGCTTGCCACTAATCTCCATAGAAGACTTTTCATCCGTATTAGCTTGAGTACGATCAACGGGACAAGGTGAAGGATTCTGTGAAGCTTGGAACTCATAACATGGGCTTGCAAGGGTCGAATCATCATCGAATCTGTCTCTGGAAAGTTAAACACCATTTTAATCAGATTATTGATCAAATTCTTCGCTTGATAAAGGAATCAACAAAGACAAAAGAGATTAAAATACAAACTGGCAATATTTTATGAGCATATATAACTGTAGGTGCCAAACTCAAAAGACATACTTGTTAATATTTATTGTCAAGTCAACTAATGGAGAATCAGCCCTTTTACTCTGCACTGAATTATTATCTTCCTGTGCGATTTCAATTTGTTAGAAACTATAAAAGACCTATAAAACATAGTGGACATAACAAAGACATGAAAATAAGAGAAGCCTATCCTCCAGTGCAAGGCACAAAACAAAGAATATTGAAATACCGTATCTGCAACGTGGTAATCAAATTGTTTTTCCTGCACGTCAAGCCCGGCCAAATTGTTCATACTCTCTCCTTGATTACTATCAGATATAAGGTCCTCATCATGAATCTGATTGAAAGAGCATTACTATTCCAATAAGTTCCAAAACAACAACATCATTGAAGTTCAAGATTGCTACATATACAATATTCACAAACAATATGCTACATATACCAGGGAAGCCTGAGCCTTCACATCTTCAAGATTGAAGTTCCAACCACTAATCCCTCGTTTATATTCATTCTACAAACGACCATATGAAGGTATTAGAGACAGCTATTTATGACATGTAAAATCAAACAGGTGAAGAGAGAAGGCCTGTTTGGAAGTGAAATGTTGCATCCAGCAGCAGTAACATTTATATACTCTTGACTACAACGATGATGCAGGCAATATAAAAAGCAAGATAACATGCATAGATGATTCATATCTGCTTATCATCAATTTCAAATAGTATCATGAGACACTGAAAGCACTGGGTCCTAATTCCCATGTCAGACCTTAACATGACAATTTATAAGCCATTTAGATTTTATCTTCTTTTGCCTAAGCAAATCTAAAATAGATAAAGTCAAAAGAGGATAACAAGTTAAGAACATATAGATTAAAGCAATAAATGTTCAGATAGATAGGACTTTTGTTAATTATAAACAGCTCAGTGAAATTGAGCTTATCATTGTAATTTAAACACCTTAGTAACTAACAAAGTCCAAAAGAGAACCAAAAGCTAAAACAAAACGCCAAAAAGGATGCAGCTTCTTCCTAGACTAAGAACAAAATTCCAAGTAGTGCCTAATTCATTGTATGAGGTTCAAATATATTCTGTATGTGTTTTGAAGATTTTATTGTCAAACTACTGTGGCTATGTACAATGACCATGATAGACAAGTATGCAAATTCCTTCACTTTTTTTTTTTTTTGTCAAAGACTTGAGTCATACTCAACTAACATTAAGGCTAATAAATATTGTAGTGACATGTGACACGATGGTTAAGCATTTTTTTACTTTCTATTCTCATAAGATTCCATCTTTCCATCATATTTGGTGAGTGTGCAAGCAATTGGTGTTGGTGAAGTAAACACATATACTAAATGGAAAGTAACTGAAGCTTAGGATGAC
Source organism: Nephelium lappaceum (assembly GCA_021234005.1). Classification (NCBI taxonomy): domain Eukaryota; kingdom Viridiplantae; phylum Streptophyta; class Magnoliopsida; order Sapindales; family Sapindaceae; genus Nephelium; species Nephelium lappaceum. The sequence goes on from CM037997.1 coordinate 23,784,046, forward strand.
TACCAAGAAGCAATCATATCTAGTATTGACCAAATGGAACTATAGCAGAATCACAAGAGCACATCTGAATTCAGAGACAAAGTGAGAGAAAAAAAATGTCAAAACATGACCATCTAGCATGACCAACTTCGCAGAAGAATAAGACAGTTCAAACCTGTGATATTTCCTCCTTTTGCCCATCTGGCATTTTCTTCTGTGCAAGCATATCTTCTTCCTTTCTCTGCAGTTGCCGAAAACACAATATAAGGACATAATACACATCGAGATGGCAGTAAATGACTAACTGTACAAACAATCATACACTAGAAGGCAAACATGCTAACCTTCAATGCCTTGATGCGGTCACCCAGAGCAGGCAACCCCTCCAAAAGTGTACGTGCGATATAGTCATTTGACCTTGCTTGCTTGAAGAAGGAATGCTTTAACAACTTCTTTGCAGAAGGCCTTTTTGAAGGATCTTTCACCAAGCAACTAGCAATCATCTGCTTAAAAGACTGAAAAAAAGGAGCAAAACAAATTAAACACATTGTGTGTAACATAATTACACCCAATATGTTGTTGTGTACAACAAATTTTGTGGTATACCTTAGAAAACTTCCTATCTCTTTCATAATCAAGGCCAGGGGGTGCATTTTGCAAGGTCATAAGCAGTACCTAAAAGTATAGCTTGAGGTTTTAAATCCATTGCCCTCTACAGTGATAAAAGAAAAAGAACAGAAGTCAAACAATAGCATTGGCATCATAAAAATATGCACCTTCATTGGAGGATACTTTGAAAAAGGAGCGTGGCCGTGGGCAAGCTCTAAAGCTGTTATACCAAAGGACCAAATATCAGCCCTGCAACAAGGTGTTAGACAAACATCAGCATCATGCCATCCTAATCAGTATGAAGTTAAATTCTTGTGAAAACAATTGACTGACTTGAAGTCATAACCGTGCAACTGCTCCATAACCTCAGGTGCCATCCTACAAAACAAAACAAAACAAAAGAACTTTTGATTACTAAATGCAGAATAATAACAGCACATGAATGTTTCAGGCCAAAAAAATATACTACTCTCTATCACCATTCCTTACAACTCAATAAATTTACAATGTTTCCTTTTTTGGCACTACAAGGATCCCAAAATGTACAGCACATAAACACATTTAGACAAAGAACAGGACAAGAAACTTGAAGGAATGAGTTTGAGCGCTCAAATTCTTACCAGCAAGGTGTCCCCACAAATGTATTCCTCATACGTTGCCTATCACCAGAATCAAAAAGGCAAGCAGAAACACCAAAATCTCCTAGCTTGATCGCGCCACGTGCATCAATCAGAATATTCCCAGCCTATTTGATACATAGAATAAGATAGCAAGACCAATGGCTAAACAAAATTACTTACATATAGAATACAGAGTCTAAATGTCACCAGAAAGAAAACATAAACATAGAAAAATCAAATTTCCATAATTTAGTTACACCATGTGCATCAATCATAAAATTCCCAAGCCATAAAGGGACACAGGATAAGATAGACAGCAATAACTGACAGCTAAAGACTACTCGTACATGTATAAAATACAAAACGTAATCGACAATATTACACTCAGTTAAGCTTGTATGCAAAAAATGGCAGTCAGCAACACCACAACATATACAAAAGGTGTCCTCTGTTTATGCATGTAAAATTGTATTATACCCTTGTCTATATTATGTGTCAACTTGCTTCTATATCCTAGACCTACAACTTGTGCTTCTCAATTCCTGTCTACCGAATAATGTACAATCCTCATTAGGCACCAATCTGTTGCTTTTCAAGGCTTTATAGGCTGGGAAACTATATGTTAACACACATTATGGAAAGTAAAACACCAGAAAACAGGTCTATCCTTACATGAGCGAACTACAGCCATTACTTTTCCTACCTCTACTACCGCAAAAGAGTATGAGTTTGCAAGTTTATGTTAGTTAAGGCATCCCAATGCCATATGGCCACAACAAATAAACATGTTGATTTCAAGCCAGGACCCTATAGCCTATTTCAATAAAACCATTTTCTCGGTTAATTGTGTAATACTAAATGTTATTCACTTCACCTTTCCTCATAGGCTATTAGCATTAACATGTGTGCATCTTTTACATGATGAAATTCACCTTTCTTCATAGTGATCCTGACGGACAACAATCAAGAGAGCATGACAAGAAGATGTTGCCTCAGAGTATGTCACCAAAATGTACTAATTAGGCAATATGTTATAATCCCTACAATAGTATTTCAAAAAATAAAAATGAACACAAACAAAACATTAGTTGTTGTAGCTTAACGGTCACATCGAACACATTTTAATGTCTCAAAACAAGCACTAAGCTTTTGAGTAGAAATTATGACTCACTTACCAGAAACTTCTGATATTATTTTGGTGGATATAAATTGGATTAATGTTCATCATACAAGCACAAACACATACATCATCATATAATTGAAAAAACAGTAAAATTACACTCACTTTGACATCACGGTGTATGTGACCATGATGATGAAGATACTCTAAAGCTTTCAAAACCTCACGGAGTATGGTTGCTATAACCACCTCCTCGAAACCGTCAGGATACGCAGCCTTGAGTATGTGAAGGCAGGAGCCTCCGGACATGAAGGGCATCACAACCCACAAGTTGTGGTCGCTAACGAAGGAGCAATGCGATTTGAGAACGTTCGGATGGTCAACCAAGATCATTATCTGCGCTTCCCTGGAAATGTTATTCTGCGCAAACAAAACGAAACAAAACAAAAAAAAGTTACGTATACAAGAAACCATACAGACTGACAGAGCTCTCATTCAGCCTGACAAGATATTTATATCATCATCATGCATGGCTGACCAACCAGATCACAGTTGTCACGTTCGAAGTCAAGAATCTTGATGGCGACGATGTCATTGAAAGGAATGCAAAGAGCGCGATGAACGGAGGCGCTGACGCCCTGTCCGACCTCCTCGTAGAGGGTGTAATGCTCGGCGCCAATGGGGTACTTTTTCTTCTCCATTGATGGATGAATAGAGAGAGAATGGATATGTGAGGATGATGGGGGGGTGGTGTTGTGCTGGGGAGTCACATGAAAAGGGAAATGATGAGAAGGAGAAGCAGGTGGTTTGTTGTCTCCGCTTTCTCGTGAAACAAAACAAATATCATATCATAACGCGACCGACCCCATCGGATCGCCGCTCATTTGGGATGCCTCGACGTTTGTATCCAGAAATCCCGCCACTTGTTTTCTCTCTTTTTCATATTACACCTTTTGTTTTTCCACTTTCAATATTTTATTATTATATAGATCTAATTACGAGTCCATCCGGGAGTTAATGAAAAAATAATGTTAGATTTTTTAAATATTTTATTTAAATTTATATTTAAATTATAAAACATGTAAATTATCAAGATTATATTAATTTATCATATTATCTCATAATTTATAAGATTTTCACAACTCATACTACATTATTTAAATATGAATTTAGATAAAATATTTAAAAAACTTAACGTTACTTTTAATGAAATCCCACCTTATCATGTATACTCCAAAAAAATATTTCTTACCCTTGGGAATATATTATGTATGTAGTGTATATATGTTAACATTAATCACATATCACATCATTTGGATATGAATTTTAGTAAAATATTTAAGAAATTTAGTATTACTCTTTCATGAAATCTCACCTTATCATGTATGATCCAAAAAATAGTTCCTACCTTTGAGAATATATTATGTAATGTCTATAATTATCAATCATTTATGTCCATTCTATTTATTATTTACGTTATATTTTTGAGTGAAACTTTTACTTTTAATTTGTTTCATGTTTTTGATGTTTAAATTAGGTTTGAGGAAAAAAAAAGATGGAATTGGTGGATTTTTGAAGTCAAATGCAGCGCAAAAGAAATCAGAAGATTTGTGGGGGCCAAATCAGCAATGCGCCAATCGAATCTCACTCTGTTGGAACGAAATCGGGGTTGTAATTAATGTGAATTAATCGAAGATTGTGATCCAGAAGAAAAAGGAAACAAATCCGATTCAATTTGGGTTTTCATTGTGTACAAGCAATGAATCAATTCAGTTCTGAAAATATATCTGAAAGGAATTTGGAAGAAATCAAAATTGGAATTGATTGAGGAAATAATTCATAAACGAAAGACAGGTGGAGTCGCAAGCAGCAACAAAACCATGCAAGCGACCAGGAGTAGCGACTAAAGCCCTTTTGAACTGCAAGGAAAAGTTGCGAGCACCAACCAAGCATGGGACACGCGACCCATTCAAGCCACCATCTAAAAATACAGGTCGCAAGCATGATTCAAGTGACTCTCGCCTGACGACTTGGAGTCGCGAGGAGGAGCTGAACGCAAATGGCGACATCGAAAAATTTTGGTTTCCTGTTTCGTGCAATGCATTAAATGTAGCATTAATTACACCGAGTTTCTCACCTTAGAAGCCGACTTCCAATGCCTATAAAAATAAGTGTTTTCACCGAGCAATTGAGAGACGTCAACAAACGAAGATAGAGGCGCGGGCTCTAGTGGATTCAAGTTTCGGTTTATTCTTTCTTTTCTAGTTCATTTTATTGCTTATATTTTTGTTTTAAAGCCATGAATGACTAATTTTCTTGTTCGTTAGAGCACACTTGAAGTCATAAATATGAATTCAATCTATTATTATTTTTAATAAAGTTATTTATTTTTACATGATAAAATTAATGTCTTTATATTAATTGTATCATATTTATCTTTTTTTTTTTTTTTACTGATTATCTTAGAAATATTTTTTTAGGATTATGTTGTAGGAATATGAACCACATGCCAAATGGGGATATTCATTGTTTACAATAATCAATTGTTTACAAAACAATTAAGGGATATCAATTCATAAAATGTAGAATAGACGTCATGTTTTAGGATTTGTGTGATATTCATAGTTTTCCAGTTCCTAATGAGTTATTATTATTAAACCTGAGGAGACATTATCTTAGGCTATAATTAGAAATGCAGATATCTACACAGATGTCATGTGATTTACATATAATCTAAGAAATAATCGATACGATATGCAGCATGAACATTACCTTATCATGAATGTCATCATCATGCATGAATATTATTGTGCATCATTAGTTTATTCATAGATTGAAAGATTGTTTAATGATGGATAGGATGTCCTAATTAAGTTCTTCTCTATTGATTGTCCTTATTTAATTTAGTTTTCCTATTGCAATTTAACTTTAAGTTTTTAAACCCTGTAAGCCCTCGAATTTGATTTTTACGGGTTTCCCAGGAATAATCCTTAAATATCGATTAGAGACTATAAATGGTTTATGGAAACGCTTAAAGTCATAGAGGACCCATAGGGATTGAATTAAACTCGATTGGAGATTAAACGAAAAGATAAAATGATGAAGGAAATCGAATAATTTTTAAGGTAAAAAGGGAGTAAATTGAAGATAAGTTTTAATAATTGTGGTCAAAGTAAAATTAAGTTAAAAGGTAAGGGAGGAGACTGTAATTTTATCAGAACATGACCCTCATTTTTAGAATAGATTGTGGAGGAAAATAAGAAGCCAAAAAATGAGTTGACTCACAAAAGCAAAACAGTGAGCAGATCCAGTCACTGTCGCATGAAGAAGAAAAGAAAAGAAAAGGAGAAGAAGAAGAAAGAAGAAAGAAGAAGAAGGAAGAAGAAAAAGAGAAGAAAGAAGAAGAAGAAGCTGTCGTCCGACCAGTCATTGTCGATCGACCAAGCTCGCCGACCAGATGCGATCGACGACAGAAGCACGACCTGAAGCCGCTGAGCAGACTCAACGATAGAACCGACCCGATCGGAGTAGAAATTGCGTAGAAAAGATGACGCCAAGCTGCTGTCCCATCCGAGCTGCGCCGACCTATAGAACCCAGTCACTTTGACGCCGATCTAGCTCATCCAGCCGCAAATTAGACTTGTTGTCGAGCAGAAATGGCGACGCCATGATCGAGCAGAAATGGCGGAGCTAACAGTGCAACCGAAGCCAATCGAGCTAGGAAGAGAGCGAGGGAAGAAGAGAAGAGAAGGAGGAGAAGAGACCGATGCGAAACCCTCCGGATCTACGCCATTTTCAACTTCAACTGAGCTCGATTTTCAGCTCAAAACCAGTGAAGGACATAGTTGAAACTGAAACCAGAATAAAGAAGGTAGATCGGGGAAAAAGAATGAGAGATCAGCCGCAAAAGAGAGAATCGCGTGAGGGAAGAAAGGTAGAAGAAAATCCAGCTGTTCCACGCCCTAAAAATAGCTCGAAATCAGTCTCAAAGCGAAGTCAACGCGAGAGGAAAAAAAGGTAAGTTATTCAATTTGAAATTGATTTGCATTGATAATTTTTATTAGTGATTTAAATTGAGTTTGAATTGGATTTTATTACGATTTGTTATTGATTGATATTGAGTAAATATGAGTTAAAAAAATAAGCGAATTGGTGTTGATTGGGAGCTTAGGAAACTAAGAAAATATCAAGGATTTAAAGAGAAACCAAATCGTGCGCTAAGCTAATTTGAAAGGTGATTTCGTAAATTGACCCTTAGGGCGTTCATTAAGTGTTCGGATGACCCTAATAAGTTTAATTAAGGGGGGTGTATTCAATCTAAACTTTTAATGACTTTTATAGAATTTAAAAATTTAGATGTATTCAATATAAACTTTTAAAGACTCTATAAAAGTTATGTGGTATTTAATATAAACTTTTAATGATTTTTAAAAAGTCTATAAAAGTTATGAGATATTTAATTAAGACTTTTGAAGAGTTTATAAAAGTTATGAGATATTTAAACTGTTAATGATTTTTATGACATTTTAAATTTTAATAACTTTGGGAGACTTTTGTAGATTTTTATGTTAAATTTATAACAATCAAACTTCATAAATTCTCTCCCACTCCCCTCAAAAACTTTTATAGACTTTTGTTATTGATTATAAAAAGTAAGGGGAGTGTATTCAATCTAAACTTTTAATGACTTTTATAAAATTTAAAAGTTTGGATGTATTCAATATAAACTTTTAAAGACTCTGTAAAAGTTATGTGGTATTCAATATAAACTTTTAATGATTTTTAAAAAGTCTATAAAAGTTATGAGGTATTTAATTAAGACTTTTGAAGAGTTTATAAAAGTTATGGGGTATTCAAAATGTTAGTGACTTTTATGGAATTTTAAATTTTAATAACTTTGGGAGACTTTTGTAGACTTTTATGTTAAATTTATAACAATCAAACTCCATAAATTCTCTCCCACTCCCCTCAAAAACTTTATAGACTTTTGTTATTGATTATAAAAAATTTTTAACAAGTGGTTTAGTCTTATTACATGTTGGAGAATTTATTGAACTTTTACTTTTGATTAGTTAATTTGATTAGTATAGTAATCAATTTTGATATTTGTAATATATAATAAAATTAACCAGTTTAAATTTTGTAAAACATTAGTTTTGATAGTTGTTTTTCACAAGTTTATTTACACTATATTAAAAGAAAATTTTTTTATTGAAATGAGAAATATAACTTACAAAAAGTATAATTTGCAGCACGAGTTTGTCAAAGAAATATATTGTTATTTTGTTATTTTAGAAGTAAATAAAAATTTATTAAAATTTATCAATATTTATGAGTCTTCATCATTTTCATCATTATTAATTAATGAAATGACGATTTTAACTCATTTCTTAAGACTCAAGAACAATAAAGAGAGTATGCTAATAAATGAAAGGCTATTATAGTTGCTGATATATGGAGCGATGTTGATGTTATTGATAAGACATTAAAGATTTTATTTTTCGTAGAAGAAATAAAATAAATAATGAAATGCTTAAATACTGGGTATTTTGGTTATCAACTTATGTAATTGAGGTGATTTTACTTTTATTTTATGTACCATACTTTTTCATCATTATTGGCATGATAAATATAGTTTTATTAACTTAAGTATATATTAAATTATAAGTTAGTAAAAGGTTAGTCTGTGAAAGTATGCAGAAGTCTATAAAAACCGATAAAAGTTTATAAAAGTCTTTCATAATTTCTTTTAAAAATTTATTAAAGTTAATGAAAGTTTTTTAAAAAAGGAGTTTATAAAAGTTTGTGAGAGTCTTTCATGAATCTATAAAGTCATTAGAAGTCTATGAAATTCTACAAAAGTCATTCACTGAAAAAAGTCTATGAAAGGTTTTCAAAATCATGATTGAATACACCCCTCTAAGAGTATTGAAGCTATTAAAAGCGAAATATTAAGATTAAAAATCAAAATGAAGGGTTGCAAATAAAAAGGGTCATATAGGGGCGATTTCATAATTTGGCTATTTCGAGTTTTCAGAAGTTGATGCGAACGTAAATTTACATGTCCATATGTTGTGTAGGTGTCGAGGGCGCTCGAGGATCGAGGTTAGAGGAGTAAGAGCTCCGCACGCACCATTTTCAGTCATCGGTTTTGTGAGTGAATTTTATTTAAAGATTTTGAAGTATTTCAAATTATTAAATTTGATTTAATAAGTAATTGTTTGAGTTATTTTAAATGCATTGATATGAACATGAATTTAGAGCTTGAAATGATGTCATTTTGTGCTTTTGCACTTACCAAAGATACTTTAGTGCTTAATGCATTCAGAAAATGAGTTTTAGTGCTTATTGCACTCAGAAATCAGATTTTAGTACTTTATGCACCCAGAAAAGAGATTTGTGCTTTTGCACTAGAACGTTAGAGCAAAAAGAAAAGTGTTTTCAAACCCATAAGTATACCCTCAGAGATTTCAGATCAGTTTAGACCTGGCTGGTCTATCCTACATCACTTGGCACAGTCTTGGGTAGGCGTAAGTCACTAACCTGAGGGGATAAGTGTCTGAGTCTGTCAGTCGAGTCGCCATTACTGATGTGGGGTAGTGTTTCGTGTGCTATGGTTAGCGTTGGGAAATTCCGTACATAGCAGCGAAATGTCTCAGAGCAAGCGAGCTATGGTTAGCGCTGGGCAATTCCGCACATAGCCGTAAGAGTACAGATTTAAGGATACTATGGTAATTTTGCAAGATAACAAGAAACAGTTTTAAAAAGAAAAGCAGATTTGAGAGAAAAGAAATTATATAAATATTATTCAAGTTATTTATGATTTTCAGCTACAAGTTTTAAATTTAAAAGCAAGCCTATGTTTATATATATATAAATTCTCTTATTTAAGTTGATGTTTAAGAGATTTAAGTTTGAAATGCTTTAGAAACAGAGAATAGTTTTCAAACATTTTTAGAGGAGGAAGTTTAGAAAATCAGATTTTCAAAGAAAGGAAATATTATCACTCACTGAGCTTCTAGCTCATTATATTTTCTGTTTTATATAAAAACCTTCTCAGGTACTCTCAACAGTTAGCCGAGAAGTAGCATCACCTCCAATGGGCCAGCTAGCGCGACACGACATCATTTGAGCAGCCCATTTTGTTTCATCAATTATATTTCCATGTAAGTATCTTTTAAAAGTGTATAAATGATTTGTAATTATTCGTTCGTAAATGTTTTTAAATTGTTTTTGATTAACTGTGTTTTATTAAATTGTGTTTGAATTTTATTGAGTTGATTTGAAAATCAAATGCATGATTGAGGCCTACGGGCAACCAGAAGTTGGGTTGGTGATAAATTTTAGTCGAAGTGCTAAATTTTATAATTTGCAGGGTGACAAAGTCCGAAAAAACAAACTGGATGCTGCCCAAATTTTTATAAAATGTTTTTGTAAAGGTTTGAAATAAAAATGAAAAATTTCCTACGCGTTTTCAGTTTTTAAAGAAAACCAACCCAACGATGTTTCAGAAAGTATCAGAAAGTTTAGGGTTCGCTCCACGGGTTTCGCTTAGCCCGATGAGTCGGGTCTGAGAGGGATCCGTTGGGGTGCCCGGCGTGACCTACCGGATTAAGGTTAAAGGTATCTGGGTCGAGTCGCGTCAAACCCAATTTCGAAAACCCCTTTGATTTTATTTAATTGTTTTTAATTTAGGTTTTAAAATAAACTTATAATTAAAATAGGTTAATAACTCCTCAAGGGATTGACTCTTTATCGCTATACTCAATCAAACGATTTATTTACTTGCAAGGTTAAATAAATTTGTTAGTTAATTTTGCAACCAACAACACATAGAGTTTTTCTCTTGTTAGGTTTTTGTTCATGACCAATAGATTTGTACTAATGTAAGAACTTATTCTAATCTAAATTTTAGGGGGTGTAAATTGATATGCACACATGAATAGAAAATTTTAGGAGCTATATTCAATTTAAAATTTATTGAAATTTAAAATATTTAAAAAGCTTTGATATATTTGATTTAAATTTGAATAAATGTTATTGAAATTTAGGTATATTTAATCTAAATTTAGATGAGATCTTTTTAAATTTAGATGCATTCAATATCCAGATTTGTATGAAATTCATTAAAAGTTAAATGTATTAAATCTAGATTTATATGAAATTCATTAAAATCTTAATGTATTCAAAAAGTCATTATCTTTACATAGTTTATTTAAATGATGGATTTTAATAGATTTTAAAATGATTTTCTTAAAATATATATATATATGTAACAAATTTTACCATTCTCTTCAAAATTTCATTGAATTTCTTAAGAAATTATAATAAAATCAATATGAACTCTATATAATTTGTGAATTCCATCACAATTTATCATTAAAAAAAAATATATGTCAAACTCCAATAAACTCTAGATTGAATATCACCCTTTTATATATACTAACAAAATTATTCCAACAAATTTTAGAGAAAACTTCTAAAATTTGTAAAATTAAAAAAAAAAAAGTTTAATTACGATATATTCTGTCACATGTTTTAAAAATTTATGTGTGATTATGCTATAAATCTTCGATTATTTTTTAAAAAAAATATTATGGAAGAATTCTAGAAATTCTTACAAGCAAGACGTAAGTACAAAAGTAATTTTATAACTTGGGAATTAATCAAAGACTACTTATGGAAAGGATAAATTTGGATCCTTTCCTACGTAGCTTTTGCTTGAAAAGTTTGTTAAGAGTATTTTAAGTTGAACGGTCTACTTACTCCATCAAAGAAGGAAAAAAAAAAAAAAATCTTGGGCATATGTTAATCTTTTATATTTAGATGTCACTAGATTAGAAGAAAAAATATATATCAAATCTTCACCATATATTAATTAGATAATATCACTTGCTACATGTGTTGTATAAATTTAAATTTATTATAGTGATGAGAGTCCAAATCGCACCAAACATATTCTATAAGTATTTTGTGATGATTGATTTTGGTAAGTCTCGACAAATTTTTGAAAAGTGATTGATTTAGTAGGTCCGATAAATCTTTTATCTATTTGACATTCACTTAAAAGAAAAGTAGTATCATTTAAATAAAGTGATATGTTTATGGGTATTTATGATTTGTAAATCAAATGTCAGGTCACTACCTATGCTTAGAATATGGTGATAAATGTCATTAAATAGGTCTAACTTTTTGCCACAACTTATTTATCTAGTGTGACTTACCAGGACTTTCTTAAAAAAATAGTAGGATGTTTGAATCTTTGAATAAAGAGGAAAAATCTCTACATTGACTCAATTATATTCAATGCACCCATAATAAATTTCTTTACACTTATTAAATGTTTCGAGAATATATACACATAATTTTTTAAATTTTTCTGATATTTATTATGATTTATTCTTTTCAAGAACTTATTGTGATTAAATTTGGAAAATGGTGCTTGGCTCAATGCTAGCACATCAAATAATTTGGTTTGAATCTAAATCCTTGTTCTCTATTTTATATATACATATATATATTTATAATCTTTTAATAATCTAGTGATACATCAACATTTAAAAAAATGGATAACCAAGATTGCTTATTTTTTCTCTCTTATACATCACTCAATTTTAAACTCATCTCATAAAAAACTTAGCGCCAACAAAAGATTAACGGAAAATCTTTGCTCGCCAATTAGTGTTTGGAAGGAGAAAATCTTGTATAGGACAAGGGGCAACTTAAAATGTACCATAGAGAATTTTTTCTAGATTTTACACTTTTTTTGTACAATTACACATATATTAAATCTTAAAATGTAGGTGAGTAGACATATCATTAAGTCAATCTTTATTTTATTAATTAGGATTATATATATACATATATATATAATTATAAAGTAACAGAAAATTCACTAACATCAATTGTCATGAATTTGTTATGGTACTTGAAATTAAATGCTATATATGCAGCTCAAATATCTATTTCTATAACAAAAGTCAAGAGATATCTATAATTTATTTTAGATATTACCAAAATAATTAAAATTTTGACTCAAACTATATTAATTTAAAATTTTGATGTAGTTTGTGACTATAACATATATTTATGTTTTCGTAATCCATTAGGGGGTGGGGGGCAGGGAATGGTAAATTAGATGATAACTCTCCAACCAAAAAACATATGGATAAATAATAAACTCATAAATTTAAGTCAAAATTTGAAGCTGTTGTAGTCTAATAAATTTTATAATATTTAATAGAAATAAATATAATTTATGAAATAGAAAGGATGAAAACACTTTTAATAGTTTTTGAAATAGTTGGTTCATATTAAAGGTATTTAAACTACATATTATTTTATTGATTTTGTTTTCTATAATGCATTTTTTTATAGATCTTTTTTTTTTTTTTTTTAAAAAAAAGAAAGTTCTTTTTTAAAAAAAATAAAAATAAATTGTCTTTATATAAGAACACACTTAAAAGCACTCGTAATTTTGCAAAATTGCAACATAAATTTTATTTCAATTATGCATTTAATTGATGTTATAATTCGACACTCAAAGTTGAAATTTAACCCTTTTGGGAGTTATGATGTTTTTTAGTTTTCTCCTTTTTTGAAAGAGGGGGTTTTGATGTGAAAGTTGGAATCATGATGTGATATGATTAACATCATCACACTTGTGATGACTAATATACATATTGACTTCCAAAAGCAAGATCCACAAGAGAAATTAAATATAATAAAGTGAGTTGCTTAGATTTAAAGTATCAAGTCAAATTAATGGTGCTACTTTACGTAGGAGCTTAAAAGTGGTCATCTTGCTTGCGCTGAAGAAATCCTCAATGCCTCAACTTCTAAATTCATTAATTAGTAGGGCCGAACTAGAATTTTGATTACAATGTCAAAATAAAAATAATATTTTAGTTGATGCATGCCAATTACTAGTGTTTTTAAATAGATTAAGTCATCAAAAAGCTAAATATGATATCATTTAATTTTTTCATAAAATTAGGTAAATTAACAAAAGAAATAGATCATTATTTATGAATAAAGATTAAACGCATCAATCTTTTAAATCTCGAAAATTATTTATAATTAATATAATTAATTCTACCATAAAATTTCTCTTCGATTTCTTTTTAAATGATGGAAAACTTTGTAAAAACAGTCATATGTCATCTTATTGGTGAAGTTTAGTCTTAGAATCTAATAAAATAACAAATATAAATAACACAAATACTTAAAAATAACACAAAATAACAGGAGTCCCGAAATTAATTTATTAATTTAAGTTAATTATTTTTTAAACTCGATTTAGCACAGAAAGTCTTGGATGTTCCTCTCTAATTACGTTTAGAAAGTAACAACCAAAAGTATTTTTGATGAATTCAAAACAAAATGATGGTTAAATGCATTTCGAATGACTAAAAGGGTGTCAATGCATTTACGAATGATGGTTAAACAAAACTCTATTTTGTTTTAAATATATATATATATATATATATATATATATAAAATACTTTCTTTTGTGATTTTTGCAAAATTTTCGAGAACTAGTAACATCAACTTTTATTGTTATTGAACCTCAACAAATTTTGATTTCTTAAACCATTGAATTAGATTTAATTAATGGCCACTGACAGATTAGTAACTGCATTAATAGCATGTAGTAGCTTGGTTTTATTTGCTAGATCAAGCACACAGTTAATTGCATAGCTCCACAAGGTATTATAGATCAATATTTATGACAAGACCCAATCCGAACCTTACCGTACTTACATCCGGAGGGCCCTGCCCGGCACCCTAACGGATCCTTCCTAACCCTACTAGATAGGCTGAGAGGAATTCGCGAAGCAAACCCTTAAAATCTTTTTCTTAACTTTGTAAAACTAGAATGAGTTAATTTTTTTTTTTTTTTTTATAGAAAATTCGACAACATAATAGCTGCGTTTTAATTTAATCAAAATAACCTGCCAAGGAAAATACATTTCCATATATTTTCATTTTCCAACCCAACTTCTTCCATAACCATACATTTCAATCATAAATTCATTTCGTAAAAACCAAAAGCATGAAATCGCAATTCAAATACTTTGTAACTTATGCAATGATTTAAAAACTAAAAATTTCATTGTTATAAATAAATCTGTACCACTTATATACAACTTAAAATATATATAAATACATGATTTCTTTCATATATAAAGTATGCAACATATTTATGCAGGAGCACTGTCGCGTCATTGCTCACTTACTCTTCTAGAGTAGTACTTCCATCTCGGTCACCCACATCCGTACCTAAGGAGATTTTTAACATAAAAACAGAAAATGATGAGCTATGGGAGCTCAGTAAGTGCAGGTATTTCTTTTTAACTTAAAAGGTTGTATTTCTTAAAATACCTCCTTAAAACACTTTTCAAAATACATTTTCATTTCTTAAAATTTCTCAAGGATTTCAAAACTTATTTTATTGTATAGTGTGAGTTCTAAATCCATAAAGTACATGATTACGTAAAATCTCCCACATGATTTATAAACCATAAAATCCATAATGCATCAAAATATATATATAACTTATATATATATATAAGACTTCATATAACTTAAAAATTATCAAGCATAAATTTTTTTCTTAACTCACCACGCATGTTTATGAAAATTATAAATGCATACACACATAAAATTCGTATGAAACTTATAAATTAAATGTAACGTGAACTTATATATGCTTAAAACTTCATATGTATACATATGTCTACTTCATTTAATTTAAAACTTAAAAATAAATACAAATCTTGTTTAAATCACTAAACTTACGTATATAAATAACAACTTATATATACATCTAAAATTCATATAAAGCTTATAAAAATGGAGTAATATTTGAACTTACACATCCATAAAGATTCATATAAAACTTGTAGTTTATAATTCATATAAAATTTAGATTTCCTTTCAATATACAGCTTAAAATAAGAAGTCCATAAACTTATATATTCATACAACTTCATGGAAAACTTATAAACTATAAAACATATAAAATTTCAATTCCATTTCCATACATAGTTTAAAATGGAATTTCCATAAAGCTCATATATATTCATAAAATTCCATAGAAAACTTAGGAGTTATAAAATACATAGGTTAAATTTCTATTTCTTTAAATTTTTTCTCAAAACTTAATATCATTTTATCATAAAATATGTTTAAAGAATGGAAAACATCTTTCTTTGTTTTCAATATTTTAAATATTTATTTAATTTTCAAAAAGCATCATTCGTACCCCATAAACTTACAACCACACGGAAGCTATGATACGCTAACCGACGTGAGTCACGTGGCGCTTTTAACAGACACCAATAGTGACACTTACTTACTTACAAAGACATCCCGTAGTTATGTGCGGAATATTACATCGCTAACCATAACACGAGATAATATTCCACAAAAGTAGAAGCGACTCAACAGACATAAATCCCCCTTGAGTTAGTGACGCATCCCCCATGGACTTGTCATATTATTGTGGTATATACCGACCAGGTTTAAAACTTACTTATTTTTATTTTTCTTTATTTAGTGCAAAAGCACAAAATATCATTTTGAGTTTAACTATATATAAAACCTCATATATATATATATATATATCTTCGTATGGACTTAAAATTTAATAACATATAAATAGCTAACAAAACTTCATATAAAATATATATATATCAATACCAAGTGTACATAATGAATTCATAAAATTTCATAATTTCATAAACCTCGTATAAAACATATAAATTGCAACTTATAAAGTACTAATGCTTAAAATCCCTTATAGTAAAATAAAAAAAAAATTTCTTTCCCTTGCATAACATAAAACATAACTTTATTTATAAAGGGGATTTAAAACTTAAAAAGATGAAACTTAAATTGTATTCCATACAAACTCATACTTATGAAATCGTAAATAATAACTTTCCATACAAAATATCAAATAATCAAAACATTCATTTTGAATACTTAAAATAACAATACGTATACAAAACACTTACCACTTAAAACAAACGTAAACGTATATATAGCTTACTTGATCAATCACTTAGGAAATTTGCTTATAATTTAATCCCTTAAAAAGCTTTATAATCCCATCATAAATCTTTCAAAATAAGATATAACACTTATAATAAAACAATTTCTTATAATTTCCAAATAAAATTGCAAGGACTTCAAAATCAAGTGTAGCACTCACCTTAAATTCATTTTCCTTAAGTGAGCTCCAATAGCTTTCATTGGTTCCACTTCCTTGCTTTTTACCTACACATCACATAATTGCTTAAAACACACTCATTTTAGCTTTACAAAACTTATCACATAACTTACAATTTAACCAATTCATGGAATCATTATTTTACCAACTTACTTCCCTATTCGGTTCCAACTTAATCGAGGCTTTAAAATTCCTTTTTCTTTACACATATCCTACTTATTCTTACCTAGGAATACCCCCATACATCCGAAACCATCATTCGAAACCTAGAACAAAAAGTGACCATTTTCAACCCACCTTAGCCGAATATGGTGCAGCTCCTTACCTAGGGCTGCTTTTCATTTCTTTTTTGCTCCATACATCTTCTTGACTCGCATTTAGGTCACCCGTAAAACGGTTCTGAAAAATTCCAATAAACGAGTGACGAAAACTAGGAAAAACCACTTTTTTTTCATCACTTTTTCAATGTCATTTTCACCATTTTCATTCTAAAATCTTATTTATACTTTCCTTAATGTCATACATACTCAAACATACTTATTTAATGCATGAAAACACATACATAGGGTGATATTTCATGATTCTTACCAATGCCCTTCACTTGAGGCAATTAGAAAACAACTATCTAAATGGATTTCTAACAATTTTATCAACTTATCCTAAGTTTTTCCATTAAATTTTCAACATAACATCTTACTTAATATCACCTAATGGCTTTGGTTTCATACTTCCCTTATCATGGTCTTACATGGTCTAACACTTAAACAACTCATTTCATTCAATTTTTGCATTTTTCTGCACTTAGGCATTTTATCAAACACTTGGTGTGCACCAAAATTCACTTAAAACCAATTCAATCAACTTAATGGTTATTCCAACAAAACCTTAACACACCAAATCCAATGATTTCCATATAGTTTACACTTATTTTTGGTGCCATAAAACTCTACTTAAATCACATAAAAAAACCCATATCAAAACTTAACCAAACCATCAACATACATATCATTACAACATCATTGAAATAACTTAAAAAGTGATGGAATTTTACCTATTTTGGCTTTGATCTTGTTCCAAGTTTGTTTTCCTAACTTAGGTTTGCTTGGATGCTTGGATTGGAAGCTTGAAATGCCATGAAATCAACTTGATTCACTTTGTCTCCATGCATGGTTGAAATCACCCCTTTTTCTCCACCATTTCTCTTAATCTCGACTTTGGAGTGTTTTGTGTGTGTGTGTGGCATGAAAATGAGAAGAAATGGCCAAAAACATTGACTAAGAGTTGTATTTATATTTATGAACTTTTCATAATTATATTTTGGCTCTTAACTCTTGCTTACTCTACCTTGGCCCATTCCATGTAAACTTGTTTCAATTTGATCCTTACTTCACTTTCTCTTAATCCCACTTTAACCGCAAGTAGGAAAACTTATTTCATTTTAGTCCCTTATCATACTTACTATTCACTTAGAACCATTTATAATTCATTCTGAAATAAATTCTAAATTAATTCTATGATCACCCATTCATCAAATTGACTTTACAATACTCTAATTAGATCTCTTAGGACTCAATCCATGACTTTGAAAAAAGTTCAAACGGAGTTTAGGTCAACAATATTCATAATCCTGTTCATAAGAGCGTTTTCATTGGGTAACTTTCGAAATCTTCAGAAACTACCCAAACGAACTCATTTTTACTTCGTTTCAGTTTTATTGGATCCTATTAATCATTCTAAATATTTTCGATTTTCCAGGGTCAGTCTCAAAATTTTACTATTCATCTGAAAATACTATTCACCCAAAAATATTTCTATTCATCCGTAAATTCACCGTTAATCATAAAATGAAAGTTTGGGGTCCTACAATTTATGTAGTGGCAAAACCTTATTGGTTTAGATCAAACATAAAACAAACAACACATTTTGATTCTTACAAATGAAGAAATAATTACAAACAAATAAGGACAAAACTTTTCACACTTACAGTGTGTTTACTTGATGGATTAGAGAATGAGAATAAACAATGAAAATAATTTATAATGTTTACTTGTTCTAAAATAATTCCGTAATAGGAATGAAATTGTGGGTCCCACACGAATATAGGATTGTGAAATGAGAATCTCATTCCTCCCACCCCACTTCGAAAATCCCATTCTCATTCCCTTTTACAACATAAAAAATCTCTTATACCCTGCTTCAGGAAAAAAAAAATGTAGATACACAATATATATTAAATCACGGCTTTTTATATAAAAAAAATGTTTACAATAATATTATTAAGAAATTTTCTAATAATATTATTGTAAGCATATTTTTAAATAATATTTTATATCAAAGAAAAAAAAATGCGTCTTGATATACAATATAGATATATAATATAGATACACAATATGTTATTTAAAAAAAAAAAACACATCATATGTTTACAATAATATTGTTAAGAAAGTATTATTTTTTGGCCTATTATGATGAGTTACATGACAATAAGATGACACTACATCTTAAACATAATTTTATATATTGTAATTAATCCATAATTTTAATTAAGGGCATTTTTATAACTTACAATTAATGTATTCTGATTGTAAAATAAAGTAAACAACTTAATGAGAATACTGTTAATTTCGATTCCGATTCATGCAGTTAAAGTAAACAACTTATTATTATCCGATACATCATTCTGATTCCTAATCATTCCAATTCTGGTTCTGATTCCTACAACTGAAGTCAATGCACCATTAGACTTTTAGAAGTAAGATGAGGCTATAGTGATCTCTTTATTAAAGAGAGGTAGATATACAATCAACTTTACCAAGGTTGATGACATGTTTTTATTTTATAAGTTAATTGTATATAGATTTATGACTTCAAATACAAAACCTGGGGTTGTGCTGCTATATTCGTCTAATATAGTGACTAGGACAGTTGATGTTAATTGGATTCCAATTAATCATGAAAAACAATTTAATTTATTATAAGTAAAATATAAGAAAATCGAAATCCATTGAACTCTCTACTATTTAGCCTGTGTTAAATTCCAGATTTTCCTCCACTGAAATTGTTAAATTATTCCACAAAATTAAAAGTAGAGTTTTTTTTAGACATTATCCTTAAATTCCATAAAAGTTTCCAGTAATATTTTCCTTATTTGCATCAACTACTTCCCTTTCTTGATTGTAAAACCATCATTGTCTAGTTTAATGCCAACCTCATTTGATATGCAGCAGCGGAAATTTAAATCATGAAATGGAATGAAGCAAAACTGTTGTTTCCTCATCAAACTTACCAAGTTGAACTCTAAAACTCTCCAAATCGGTGATTTTAAAATATCCATTTTGACTTATAGTTCGATAAATCTACCTAGCAATCCTTATTAGTGGCACAATCCATCTCTTTGATGTTATTGATCATAATAGCAAGGAAAAGGCCAACTATATAGTCATGCAAATTAGGGAACATTATGAAACTTAATCCAAAAAGATGTTTTGTCAAATTTCATTCAAGTTGACTCTTTCAATACAAACAATTTGTCATAGAATATCCATGGTCCACCTCCAACTAACACTTTGGAGATTATACTTGGAGTGGAATTTGAATACAACAATATCATCTTACATCATCTCCATAACTAATGAGAAAATAATTTTGGTGAATAATTTCTCTGTCCTCATTCAGTAGCAATACTATATATTTATACATAAGGGAGTCAATTAGACTCTAATCTAATGCCTATAAATTAGCTCTGACATTTACATTAATGGAAACAAAATAATTGGGTCAATATGTAATATTTACTTTCTTATTTTGCTTGTTTGTCTTCAACACTCCCCCTCAAGTTGGAGTGTATGTTAATAACACCCAACTTGGCAAGAAGCTCTTCAAATTGTGATGAACTCAATGCCTTAGTAAATAAGTCTGTAGTTTGATTGTTGGTCCTCACATGTGCTGTTTTGATCAGTCCCTCTTGAATCTTTTCACGAACTAGGTGACAATCAAGTTCGATATGCTTTGTTTGTTCATGAAATACCAGATTCAAGACAATGTGTAAAGCAGCCTAGTTATCACAAAACAACATGACAGGCTGAGGATGTATAATTTCCGAGTCCTTCAAAACATTCTTTAACCAAATAACTTCACAACATATAGAAGCCATAGATCAATACTTTACTTTGGTATTCGATCGAGCCACTATTGTTTGTTTCTTTGTCTTCTAAGAAATGGGTGATTGTTCAAGAAATATGCAATCCCTGTGACTAACCTTCTTGTGTCTTTGCAGCGTGCACAATCTGTATCACAAAAGGCCTTTAATTAGAGCGTGTTCATGGAGGATAGTAGAATACCTTGCCCTAGTGTTTTCTTTAAGTATCTAAGGACTCTATATACTGCCTCAACGTGTGGTATACGTGGTTTTTCCATAAACTGACTTAAAATGTGAACAATATAGACTAAATCTAGTCTAGTAACGGTCAAGTAAATCAATCTTCCTACAAGACGCTGATATGATGAAGGATCACTCAAAAGGTCTCCATTGGATTGTGTAAGAACCAAATTTTGTTCCATTGGGCAACTTGCTAGTTTAGCTCCTAAAAATCTAGTATCTTCTAGTATCTCCAATGTATATTTCCTTCGAGAAAGGGAAATGCCTTTCGAAGATCTTGCCACTTTTATGCCCAAGAAATATTTCAGTTGACCAAGATCCTTAAGCTTGAATTGTTTTGGTAAAAATTGTTTTGCATCTTCAATATATTGTAGATTGTTACTTGCCAAGATCATATCATCAACGTATACAAGAATTGCCATGAAACTACCTTTATGGGATTGGCTGAATAATGAATGGTCGACCTTTGACTGCTTAAAACCAACGCCTTTAAGAGTTGAAGAGAGTTTAAAAAACCACTGCCTGGAAGATTGTTTCAAGTCGTATAACGATTTGTTAAGTTTGCATACTCGGGTGTCCCCCTTTCGTCCGAATCCCGGAGATAGTGAAATGTACACATCTTCATCAAGATCCCCATGCAAGAATGCATTATTTACATCAAGTTGGTGAAGATGCCATCCTTGAATGGCAGAAATACTAAGAGGGACTTGCATGGTAACTAATTTGGCAACCGAGGCGAAAGTCTCTTGATAATCAAGTCATTCAATCTGATTATATCCCTTGGCAACCAAATGAGCCTTGTATCGCTCGATGGTTCCATCAGATTTTAGCTTCACTTTGTATACCCATTTACATCCTACGGGTTTCTTACTAGATGGAAGAGGCATAAGTGTCCATGTATGGTTTGCTTGTAGTGTTTGAATTTCATCATGCATGGCTATACACCATTTAGGATACTTCATTGCCTGCACAAAGCTAGTTCGTTCTTTGATAACAGTTAATGATGTGGTAAAAGTTTTATGAGGAATGGATAGCTTATGATAAGAAAGGACTTAAGAAAGGTTATATGGTGTACCTGATTTGGTGACCACGCTAGAGGTAGATGATGTTCAGGCCTTGATGGGAAGGGAGTTTCCACATGAAAATTTTGAAGAAAATAGGACGTTTGGTTGGTCTAGTAGAGCAACGATGCACAGAAGGAAGATTTGGACTAGGAGGTGTAAGGAAGTAGTGTCTGTAAGTTCATTATTTTCAGGTGGAGTAGATGTAGGTGTTTTAATGGGGCTGTGTGATGTTATTGGATCAATGGGGCTTTGTGGTGTTATTGGATCATCATAAAAATTGGAGTCTTTGAGAGTAGGAAACATAGGACTGTAGGCAGCAGAAGTGTGTTTAAAAGGAAATTCATTTTCAAAGAAAGTAACATCTTGAGACACAAACATCTTATGAAGTTCAAGATCATATACTTGATATCCTTTTTTCCCATATGGGTAACCAAGAAAGATACAACGGGTTCCACGAGCATTAAATTTGGATGGCTTTTGGGCATGAGTGGAAGCAAAACATAAACAACCAAACACTCGTAAATGTGAATAATTTGGTATTGTATGAAATAATCGCTCATAAGGTGTTTTACCTCGCAAAAGTGGTATAGGTGTACGATTTATGAGGTATGTCGCACTTAAAACAGCATCCCCCCAAAACCTTTTTAGAAGATGAGCTTGAAAAAGTAAAGCTTTGGCCATGTTTAACAAGTATCTATGTTTGCGTTCAATGACCCCATTTTGTTGTGGGTTGTGAACACAACTAGTTTGACGGATAATACCTTTGGATAAGTAATAGGCTTCAAGTGTAAACTCAGAATCATTATCACTACGCACAACCTTAACTTTGGAAAGGAATTAGGTTTCAACCATGTTAATAAAATTAATTAGATGGGTTTGAGTTTCTGATTTGTGATTCATCAAGTAAACCTATGTACATCTAGTAAAGTCATCAACTATGGTAAGGAAATATCGGGCTCCAAAAATAGATGCAATGTGGTAAGCCCCCCAAATATCAACATTGAACATATCAAATGGTGATTTGCTAGAAATTTTATTCAAGGAAAATGACAATCTAGTTTGCTTAGCTAATGGACAAACCAAACAACTATTTTTATTGCAAAATTTATTGTTGTCTAAAAATGAAAATAAAGCAGATACTTTATTTGAAGGATGCCCAAGTCATTGATGCCAAAGGCTAGAGGAGGGTAAATGACTTGAATTGCATGCTGACTTTTGTGATTGATTAAGGTAGTATAAGCCCTCACGTTCAATTCTTGTCCCAATCATCTTCCGGGAACGTAGGTTCTATATCACACAAAAATGGGTAAGGAATACGGTGATACAAAGGGATTGATGAGTAAATTTGCTTATGGAAATTAGATTTAATTCGAAGATTGGAACACACAAAACATTATCAAGAACCAAACTAGAAGAGAACACAACTTGACCAACATGTGTAACATTAGCAAGAGAACCATCTAACAATTCTACTGTCTTGTTTTTAATAGCTTTCCATGTTGTGAGTAATTCAGGGTTACAAATAGTTTGATCGGTTGCTCCATTATCAAGGATCCATGTGGTTTTCTTACCATGAGAAGAGAAGCTGAAAGCATTACCTGAAAGTTCATCATGAGTTGAGGGATTACCCACGTGATTTGCCATAGAAGATTTATTATTATTGAGCATATGCAAGATCTGTTGGCATTATTCTTAAGTAAAACGGAAAGAGTTGGATATGTCATTCTTCTCAATTTGCTATAGAGTAGTAACATTATTGCCTCGATTTGCTATGGAGAACCGAGATCATTGATCTAATTCTGTTTTCTTAAGTTTCCGACAAATATCAATCGTGTGACATTTCCATCCACAATAAGTGCACTTCAAATGTGCTCGACAATTTTCAGCGCTATGTCCATCTTTGTCACATTTTCCACACTTGTAATTACCTCATTTCTTACTTGAATTCTTGACTACAAAGGCTGATGCCTCAGGTTGAGATGTACTCTTGCCAGTAGATACATCTCACTATCATTCATGTCGAAGCACAAGGGAATAAACCTTGCTAACTTTAGGCAAATAATCCATCGTTAATATTTGTCCATGTATTGTAGAAAAAGATTCAGTCAATCCCATGAAAATTTAATGGTTTTCTGTGTTTCTTAATAAGATAACTCCTTCTTCATAGTTCCACAATGACAGGCTGAAATAAGACAAAGAACATCCTTCTCATCCCACAATCCTTTGAGTTTAGTGAAGAAGGAGCCAACTGACATAGTTCCTTGAACACAATCATGTATCTCATTCTCAATATGAAAAAATTGGACGTTGTTTATTTGAGAAAAAAGTTCACGTAACTCGTTCCAAACTGCCCGTGCTCTATCACAATAGAACACATTGGCTGTAATTTCTTTTGAGATTAAACTCAATAACCAGGTTTTGACTAGGTTGTCACAACGAAGCCATTGATGCAATTCATCACTTGCGGTGCTACTTGGTTGGTTTATTGATCCATCAACAAACCCATATTTATTCTTGAAAGTTAGAGCCACAATCATGGAGTGATTCCATGTGCTATGGTTCTCCTCAGTAAGAAGTTGTGACACGAGAACTAACCCTGGTTGATCTGAATGATAAAGATATAGTGGGTCATTGGGCTTATCAAATTTGAATGCCATGCTCGATTGAGTTGCTTTTTTGGGTTTCTATCATCTTCCATGGTAGTTGGCTTTTTTGAGTTGCTATCATCTTCCATGGTGATGGCTAGGATTAATTTTTTTTTTTTTTTTTTTTTAGGTTGTTAGAACATTGCTCTGATACCATAATGAGAAAATAATTTTGGTGAATAATTTCTCTATCTTCTTTCAATAGCAATATTATATATTTATACATAAGGGAGTTAATTAGACTCTAATCTAATGCCTATAAATTAGCTCTGACATTTACAAGAATGGAAACCAAATACTTGGGTCAATATATAATATTTACTTTTCTATTCTGCTTGTTTGTCTTCAATAGTAACAATATCCTTAATCATTGCTTGATATGTGGGATACTACATTTGAAAGCTTCTTTATTGATATTTATGGTGGAAAGAATTTAACTAATCATATAGCACAATTCTTTTTAAACAATCTCTTTATTAAACATTTCAATTGTTGTAATTGGACCATTGTAGTGGGTTGATTTCTACAGTTGCTGACATAGGGGCTTGGCTCTACAATTAGCTTCTTGGGATTTAACAACTTATAAAAAATCAATGAAACGGACATGTTACCTTGACATCGGGTTGGTGCTGACTAAAAGCACTTTAATGCTCAAGTTAGAACTGTGATAGAAGGTATATAAAAATATATAAAGAAGAGCATGTGACAAATGATTATGTATATGATGTATGACAAATGATTAAGTATGGCATACGAAGAGTAAAGGAGAGGGGGTTGTTGAGATTAGAATAGGATGTCGTGCGATAGAGCAAATATTGATTTTTGCTGAATGTTTATAGAGAATTTGACAGAGTGATGGTATGGCGATCAAGATTCCCACCTCCTCCCCCCTCCCCATCTTGGCATCAGATTAGTGCCGGTCAAAGACACTTTGACGCTCAAGTTAGAACTGCAATAGAAGGTATATAAAAAATTAGAAAGAAGAGCATGAGATAAATGATTATATATATGGAATATGACAAATGATTAAGTAATCAAGATTATCACTTAATTAATCTTGATTACTTAATTGGATCAATATTACGGTGGAGAATTTGGAGATATTACGGTGGAGTCATAGTATGAAGGAGTGTAAAGCAATCTTACATTGTTGACTCTGCCATGAAAGCTGAATACATAGCAGCTTATGAAGTTGCCAAGGAAGCGATTTGGCTCCATAAGTTCTTAATAGATTTGAAAGTTGTTCTAAATATGGATAAGTCACTCACACTTTATTATGATAATAGTGGTGTACTAGCTCATTCTAAATATCAAAGAAGCCACAAGCATGAGAAGTATATAGTATCATCTCATTAGAAATATAGTACATAAAGGGGACATGTTAGTGATAAAGATCATTGCACATGATAGTCATGCTGATAAGTTTACAAAAACCTTAAGGACTAAAAGTTTTTGAAAGTTACCTAGAGAGTCTAGGATTACAAGACATATCTCATTTGCTATAAGGTAAGGGGAGATTGGTGGGATTTGTACCCTAAAAGCTTGTAATTTATAAACATTTAAATAAATAAATAAAATATGTTTATTTTATTCAATTTATATGTATTTATGAAATATTTGCTTTATATGAATATCATGTAACATCTACGATTACTTATGTACTCTCAAACTAAGTATATAAATATTATATACAAGAGGATTTAGTTTGAGATCCGTAATTTAAAGAGTCTGTAGAAAACAAAACAAGCTGGTGACTTTGTTTGTGGTAAATCGATAGATGCGGTTCATTTTGTATTTGATATGATGATCTTATCGAGGATCGTTCATGTGGCAACATGAAAAATGAAAGCACCTTATATAATAGAGATTATATAGGACTAGACCACGATAAAAATGAATTTCTTATTAGTATCTGTTAAACAAAGAAATTCATATTTATCAACTAGATGATCATATATGAATTGATCTTAATCATGAGTGTTTTATGAACTTTTATTTGTTGAGTCATTTCTTTTGATTTACATGGGTGAGACTGTTATAGATTTGCGGTCAATAAGTTTCATACTTTAGAGATGTCATTTAATAAGTAATTGGAAATATTCTACACAATAATGGAATCCACTCTTTCTTACGAGAAGTAGATGAATGGTTCCCTTAAGTGTTGATTCGGGTCTTGATATATAAGAGTGCTCGACTTTCTATTTACGAGTAAACGGAAAGATAAATTCATAAGTTGTTATGGATATATTGTTCATTAGAGAATCATTGGTAATTAATGGAAAAAGATATAATTAGAGACGTATAACAAACTTTACTAACCTACCTCTAATTATGAATTACTCGTGATGGATTGAACCATTTATTCAGATTGTGTAAAACATCTACAATTTTGAGAGTGCAACCTTAAGTTTTTAGTGGAGTAACTCTAATGTTTATAATAATAAATTATTAATTAAAAAGTTTAATTAATAATTTCGATATTATTAGAGCTCAAATTGTAGGTCCATTTAGCCCCTTTGCTAGCTCACAACCACATAATGAAACAATGGAAAAATATAATCGAATTGTCCAATTTTAGTGTCACATATAAATTTTGTAGACACATTCACAAATTATTTAAATAATTTGATTATTTAAATATATATAATTATTTAATTAATTGTTCATTATTTATTATCTATAGAGGTCATGGGTTTAATTTTAAATGGTCTCATTAAATTAATAATGATTTAGAATCATTTAATTTAATGAAAAATCATTTAATTAATTAATGGAAATAGTAATTTAATTGAAATTAGATTCCATATTAAATTAAATTATAGGAGTTTTAATTTAATAGGAATTGGATTCCATATTAAATTAAAAATAAAGAGTTCCAAGCCAATAATGAATTTGATTCTATATTATATAGGACCTAAGTCTTTCAATTTAAAAAAAGAAATCGGATTCCTCATGAAAAACCTTAGCTTACCATTATAAAAAAATGTGTTCTATGTTGGGAACAAAAGAAGAAGAATTTTTGGCTACTTGAACCAAAAACTTCCATTAATTAAAAACACCAAAGTGCCCCATCTCAAAGAAATCAAGAAAAATTGTTTTTTGATTTCTTCATAATTTTCTTTTATGAAAATATTTAGTGGTTTGATTCTTCAAGATTGTACCTACACGTAGTTTCTTTTGTGAAGAGTCATAGCAAGGAAGACCAGGTGGTGAAGAATCAGTTAATCAAAAGGGATTAATTTAATCTTCATGCAAAGTAAGATTTGATCTTATTAATTTAATTATTGAATTGTTATTACTGACATCGATTGAACACGTTTTTTTTTTTGGGAACATTTTTAAAATTCACGTTTCCACATTAATCTAAAATCGATTTTTTCCAACAAGCATAGATGGATTTATCTTAATCTTGAGTGTTTTATGGACTCCTATTTGTTGAGTCATATCTTTTAATTTACGTGGGTGAAACTGTTATAGATTTATAGTCAACAAACTTCGTACTTCAGAAATATGATCTAATAAATAGTTGGAAACATTTTACACAATAGTAGAATCCATTTCTTTTTGCAAGAAGTACATGAGTTGTTCCCTTAAGTGTTGATTCAGGTCTTGAACAATAAGAGAGCTCGACTTTCTGTTTACGAGTAAATTAAAAGATAAATTTATAAGTTGTTATAGATATACTATTCATTAGAGAATTAAAGATACTTAATAGAACAAGATATAATTAGGGAGGTATAATAGACTTTAATGATCTAGGTCTAATTATGAACTATTCGCAAAGGATCGAACCTTATGAAATGATTAAATTGATGAACATTGAAAATTCAGATTTAGTAAAACATCTACAATTTTGAGAGTAAAACATTAAATTTTTAGTAAAGTAACTTTAAAGTTAATAATAGTGAATTATTTAATTAAAGAGTTTAATTAATAATTTTGATATTATTAAAGCTTAAATTGTAGGTCCATTTAGTCCCATTGTTAGCTCACAACCACATAAAGAAACAAACTGAAGAATATAATTGGAATGTCCAATTGTTAGTGTGCATATAAATTATATGAACATTTTCATGAATTATTTAAACAATTTGATTATCTAAATTTATCTGATTATTTAATTCATTGTTAATTATTTAATTATTTGTCCAGATTATGGGTTCAATTCTAAATAATATCATTAAATTATTTATGATTTAGAATCATTTAATTTAATGAAAAATCATTTAGTTAATTAATGGAAATAGTAATTTAATTTAATTGGAATTAGATTCCACATTAAATTAAATTAAAGGATTTTTAATTTAATAGGAATTGGATTCCATATTAACTTAAAAGTAAAAAGTTCCAAACCAACAAAGAACTTGATTCTATATTGAATAGGAATTAAGTTTTTCAATTTAAAAAAAAAAAAAAAAAATTGGATTCCTTGTTAAATTGAAAAACTCTAACTTATCATTATAAAATGGTGTTTTATGTTGGTAACTAAATAGAGAGAATTTTTGGCTACTTGAACCAAAAACTTTCATTAATTAAAAACACCTTATTGCCTAATCTCAAAAGAAATCAAGAAAATTGTTTTTAGATTTCTACATAATTTTCATTTATGAAAAAATTTTGTAATTTGATTCTTCGAGATTGTGCCCACATATAGTTTCTTTTGTGAAGACTTATAGCAAGGAAGATTGGGTGGTAAAGAATCTGCGAATAAAAAATGATCAGTTCAATCTTCATGTAAGGTAAGATTATATGTTATTAATTTAATTATTGATTTGTTATTACTAACATCGATCAGATATGTTTTTATTTCGAAAAATTTTTAAAATTCATGTTTCCGCATTAATCTAAAATCTCCTCAAATCGGTCCATTTTTAGTTTTTCCCAATTTTTGGGTTTCCATTTTCAATCGTAAAATTATTAAAAATTATTCACTCATTTTGGATAATCTTTATTGGTTCAAAAATCCAGAAACGGGCTTTATGACTCAATCCATTGGATGGATGTTCTTGATTGTTAAATTGAATTTAATTTTGTACCTAAGAGAGTCCATCAAGACCTTGAAGACTACAAGTGAAGGTCAAAGAATGCCTTGGTTAATTTTTTTAGTCTTGAAAAATTAGTTTTAGGTCGTTAAAACCAAATAATTCGGTCAATTACATGTTGTTTATTTAAATTATTTATCGAGTGATGATTGAATAATTTGTTGATAATATGATTATGCATAAAATATGTCATAGAATAGAAAGCGTCTACTCGTTGCATTATAACATGACATACATACATATATTATAATTTGTTTTTCCTATTAAGTAGTTTATTAGTTAAAATAGAGATAATAATACATAGAATACCAATTTCATAATTTGTTAGGATTTTTGTTGAAAATCCTAAGTTTACAAATTACAAATATATAATTAGTTTTAATGTGATTCAAATAAATATATTTCAAATATTTGGTGTTCATAATGTGATTAGATTTTAAGAGTTAAAATTGGATAATTCACATTATTTCTAATCTGATTTAATTAAAGAGTTTAATTTATTTACATTAGTAAACCAATTAGAAATATATTTTTAATATGATTAAAAATATATATTTCGTATAATTGGTATTTATCATGTGATTAGATTTTAAGAGTTAAAATTGGGTAATTCACATTATTTCTAATCTAATTTAATTAAAGAGTTTAATTTATTTAGATTAGTAAACCAATTAGAAATATAGTTTTAATGCGATTAAAAGATATATTTCATATAATTGGTATGCATAATGTGGATTAGATTTTAAGAGTTAAAATTAGATAATCTTACATTGATTCTAATCTTTATAATTAAAGAGTTTAGATTATCGAGATTAGATCTTTTATAATAAATTAGATTTTTAAGTGTTAAAAATTTGATAATTTATTAAGTGTTAATAGGATGATAATTCTAGTAACATACTAATTCTTGGTAACTTAGATTATATTTTTTAGCCGTTAATAATATAAGATAATGATTAGAAATATTAAATAGAAAATCCTAATCCTAAAATAATGAGTGGAAGATGGATATTTGACAATATATCCCGTAGTCTCCATCATTAGTTCAACACCGTGAGATTTGAATAGTGCCTCAAGATGGATTTGTTTTCATCCCCCTAAGGGTGGTATCTATTTAGGTCAATATCAAGGTTGACTTCCTAATAGATAGAATTTTTTGATGTATTTTAGGATTGACATACCCTAAGGTTGGCGATTCTCAAGTTAAGTCTAAAAGATCTGAAATGATGAGTTACACTCATAATGGAATTAATTAATTGGAAATTTATTCATTGACCAAAATAAGCAGTAGTCAGATAACATAGGAACAAAAGTTATTCTGTTATAAGCGGTACTCTAAAAGATTTGAAATGATGGGTTACACTCATAAAGCCTTTTGGTTGTGCTTGTTTTCTATTCTTAAGGCCTTATAACAAGTCTAAGTTTAGTTTTCATTCCTCTAAATGCATATTTGTTAGATATTCCAACTTTCACAAAGGATATAAATGCCTCCATCCTAGTGGAAAGTTATACATTTCAAGGCATGTGTCTTTCAATGAAAAGACTTTCCTTATCCTACTTTGTTTTCCTTATTTTCACATGCTGTTTCTGAGAATCCTAGCATCTCAATGAGTTAGATGCCTCAGTTATTGCCCAGTAACTCAAGTTCAAGTCCTCCAATAACTGAGGGAAATAACTCTAGTCTACCTACTGTTTATAAGAAACTAGATACTACAAATTGTCATCCTATAGTGACTAAAGCTAAGCATGGTATTTTCAAGCCTAAAGCTTTTCAAAGTGATGTTGTTGGGATTTTTAGTATTTCTTATTGTGGGCTTACATATTAAATAACAATTATATTATAATCTATCAATTTTAATAGGGTCAAGTAAGTGATCTATTAATTGAGTTCTACAAATATCCATATTGGGTATGGGCTTAAGTGTGTAGGAACCTAATACTAATGAATTAGAGTTAATGGGATGAATTAGAGTTAATGAGAACCTAATTATGTTAGTATATAAAGAATATTATAAATGGTTATGACCCCCAATTCAAATCAATATACATAATATTTGCTCTCTTTCTCCTTCCTCATTCAAGAAGAAAAATATAGAGCAATCTAAAGAGATTTGGCTGTGGAAGACTCAATCTTTTTCAAGTTTATCAATATGAATTCATATATGTTTTCCCTGTAACAATTTTTAATGATTTAACATGAGTTTCTAGATTTTGGTATAGCTTTACGCCTTTAAAGTTTTAATCCAACAACTGGTATCAGAGCCAACTCATGTTAAATCATTAAAGTTAATTGGTTTGATTTATTATGATAGTGCCTTTCATGTTTTCAATAAGTATTTTTTTGGAAAACAATTAAAGAAAATAAAGACACTATATTTTTTGTCAATTACTGGGGTTGAATTGCAGCTAACTCATCGCGTCGCCTACGCATCTTAATTTATGTCAAATATCTTTAGTTTATTTTTGCGCTTTTCAATGAAGTGGTAAATGCCTTCTGTGTTGGTTACAACCATTAAAAGGAAGAATCACTTGTCTTCTTGTGTGCATACACTGATGTTCTTGGATGAATGTCATGACAAAATTATAATAGAAAAGTATTGATGTTTGACTTTTGTATGCTTTAGTTTTGTGGGATAAAAATAAATAAATAAATAAATAAAAGACACTCACTTGTGTGCAAAAGGACGACAGTATAAATTTTGGATGATGCTGTCTTTTGTGTTTTACTTTGGTGGTCATTGAATTGTTTTTTTACTTGCAATTTGGATGATGTTGTCTTATGTGTTTGACTTTGGTGGTCATTGAATTGCTTTTGAATTGCTTTTGCTTGCGATTTTAGTTATATATAATCAGTGCCATCATATAAAAACTCAACATACATCCTTGAGAATTAAATTAATGGCAATTTTGTTTTGGTTCGGAAATAAAAGTCTATGAATATATGTTGCCAAAATAAATTATTGAAATTTATTGCAACAATGATATTATATTGTTTTAGTTCAATAATAATAATAATAATAATAATCTTATATTTCAAAATAAATTGAATTGAAATTATATGTTGCCAAAGTAACCTCTATAATGTAAATTTGTTTATGTTGGAATATTAAGATATGTATATCTATTGTTTATGCAAATAATGACCGGTCCAAAAGAAGGTTGTTATTCTGCCAAATAATAGGTATACTTGTGATAATATATATGTGACGATTATTAGGTTTTCCATGTGAGCAATAAATCGGTCCAAAGAAAGATTCATTGCTTGATCGGATTAACTGTCAATATTTGATTACTGCATGGAGAGTACCACTTACAGTTGAAATTTCTATCCAAAGATTAAATGTCAATGTTGTGCTAGGTATCTTGTTTTAGGGTCCACCATTATGGGAATTATTTAATCATGTCGTGTAAAAATTAATTAATTAATTATTCTTGTATTATGACATGATTATTGATTATGAGCTTGTATTTGATTTTGTTCTCGATTCAGTTACTACTTCTACTTCAACAATATCTGTCAATATCAATTCTATTCTTGTGCTTAATGGCACGAACTTCAAGAATTGGAAAGAGAACGTTATGATTGTTCTCGGTTGCATGGATCTTGATCTTGCATTTCGGGAAGAACGGTCTGCGGCTCTTAATGAGAATAGTTATGCCGATGAAAAGGCGAGCATAGATAAGTGGGACCGTTCTAATCACATGTGTCTTATGATCATGAAACGTTCCATTCCGAAAACTTTTAGGGGCTCTATGTCCGAAGAGAAAAATGCTAAGCAGTTCTTAAGGAAATAAAACAATGTTTTGCTAAAAACGAAAAGGTTGAAACAAGTACCCTTTTGGTTAACCTTGTTTCAATGTACTTGTTTCAATGAAGTATAAAGGAAAATGGAACATAAGGGAGTACATCATGGAGATGTCTCATATCGCTTCTAAACTAAAGACATTAAAGTTACAACTGTTTGAGAACTTGTTGGTGCACTTAGTTTTGATTTCTCTTCCTGCACGATATAGTCAGTTTAAAGTGAGTTATAAGACTCAAAATGACAAATAGACTCTTAATGAGCTCATATCTCACTGTATGCAAGAATAAGAAAGATTAAAGCGAGAAGGTCTTGAAAGTGCTCACTTAGCAACCATCTCTAAGGACAAGAAAAGGAAAAGAGGAAAAGAAGCTGAAGTTGGGGCATCACAACATAAGGTGCAAAAGAAACACGATGAGGACTTTACCTGTTACTTTTGCAAGAAAGCTGGACACATGAAGAAAGAATGTCCCAAGTACGTCAATTGGCGTGTTAAGAAAGGTATGTTTCTCAATTTGGTTTGTTCTGAAATTAATTTAGCTTCTGTACCTAAACACTGTAACACCCTATACCCGCCCTTTCACCGGACGACTCCAAATGACGCTACAATTATATCCCCTTTTACAAAATCCATATTTATAAAATCATATATTCATTTTACTTACAACAAAATACGAACTTTCAAAAACTTTACTAATACATTTAATCCATTTAATTTCACGCGGAAAAACTGCCAGAGTTTCCCTTGAAATTCGGACTTTCCCAACCTGTTACAAATCAACATATTTATTTCCAAAGCATTTATTCCACAACCAATAATCAACAATTGGAACCAAACTCTGTTTGGCTTCTCATTTTCCATATACACAACATTATCCCAAAATATATTCACATTGGTTTTCTTCACAAAATCCCACATTTAATTTACAAATATATATATATATGCATGCCCATGTGTAACAATTGAAATTGTTATATACAAAACCAAATATGATATATATACCGAAAAATAAATATGGAAGGATAGATGTGACTGTAACAGCTCGCTGCAGATGTGTTTTCTCTTCAATCTTCGCCCTCCTAGCGTGACCTATTACCTACGCATGGAAATTCCAACACGCTAAGCATATTTGCTTAGTGGGTGTACACTAAATTCAAATTTACAATTATTGAATATAAGCAGTTTCATATCATAAAAATAAACACTTTTCAATTCAAAATCATTTATCAAGTTATCATACACAATTGAAATTCAAATCAAACATATATTAAATAATTGGTCTAAAACAATTTCCATTGCCCATTGTAAACACTAGTATGATACCTTGGACTGGAAAATGGGCTCTCCAGCATCGGACACTCGGTGACTACTCGTTGGATTGCATTACAATTATATAAAACAATCAATTTGAACCAGACACTCGGTGCCTCTCAAGGTCCTTAAATGAATGATTTTCATTTTATTTCAAACGTATCAGTGCAATACTGCTATAGTAACCCTATTAGCATGCCAAATTCCAATCCCCACCTACCAATACTCAGGTTTACTAGGGCTCATATTATATTTCAAATAAATACATATTATCGTAATCACCATTTCGTTTCAATTTTAAAGATTTCTATAAATCATTTCAACAAATCACATTTGATATTCAATTTCACTTAATCAACATTTCCACTCAAAACACACATTTCAGACATGATTCACAAATCAATTTGTATTAAACAGTGCAAACATCAACATTTGAAAATAGATATATTCATACGATTGAAAATAAAATTCAAACGAAATGTACACCAACCTTTTTGCTTCCCTCGTGAATTCTTTTACTTCCCAAAGGAAGCTCAAACATTTTCCTTTCCTTTTCCTTGGCTTCCTTGAGCTACCCCATCTTCTGGATTTTTAAGAACACATAGATACTCAACATAAGCTCATTCCATAATTTAAAATGCGTGATTTGCTAATCCTAAATGATCCAAATATTTTCAAATCTCATCAAACTCGATTAAAACTCATTTGACCTTCTAAATTTAATCTTCGACTTTTAATAATCTTAATACACCTAATTTAACTCGTTAGGGTCATTCGAACATTCAACGGACGCATTATAGGTCAATTTACAGTATTGTCCTTCTAACTAGTTTCTTATGCGATTCGATTTCTTTTTAAATTTTTTATATTTTCTTAGCTTCCTAAGCTCCCTACCAACACCAATTCACTTATTTTTTAACTCATTGTTATGCAAAACTAACCAACAAATAAATCAAAATAAAATCCATTTCGAACCAATTTAATCACTAACAAAAATCATCAAATTCAAACTTAAACAACTTCTTTTTTCTCTTCGCGAAATCACCCTATTTCTCTTTGCGTTGACTTCGTTTTGAGATAGATTTTGAGGTGGTTTTGGACTGATTTTTGGGGTTTTTATTATGATAGATTTGGTGTAAAAATGGATGAGTTTTGGGTTGGATCTTCCTCTCTTTCTCCTCCTTTCTTCCTCTCTCTCTCTCTCCCTTGGTTTCGCCGCGATTGGCCGCTAGTTTCGCTGTCGATCTTGTAAGCCCTCGAATTTGATTTTATGGATTTCCCGAAAATAGTCCCGAAATAATTATTGGAGACTCTAAATGATTTATGAAAATGTTTAAGGTCATAGAAAACCCATAGGGATTGATTTAAATTCAATTGCAGATTAAACGGAATGATAAAATGAGGAACGAAATCGAGTATTTAAGGAAATAAGGGACTAAATTGAAGATAAGTTTTAATAATTGTGGCCATAGTTAAATTAAGCTAAAAGCTAAGGGATGAGAATGAAATTTTTTAGGGCGTAAGTGGAATTATTGAGAATTATAGGGAGGAAAATAGAAGCCAAAATGTTGTTGTTGACTTTTTAAAACAAAGACAAAACCAGTCGCGAATTCGGGAAGAAGGAAGAAGAAAGAAGAAAGAAGAAGAAGAAGAAGAAGGACCAGCAGCCGTTCACCGACTGACCGACCAGCCGAGGAGCTCGCCGTCGCCACGCTATCCAGCTCGCCGCAAACCGAAGCCAAGTTACCGCGAACCAGCACTGCAACCGAGCTGAAACCACCAGCGAACAGCTCCGATCGGTGCAGAAAAGAGCGGCGACGAGCTGACCGTCCGGTCACCTGCGGAACCCGCGCCCTAACCCGACCGATTCGCACCATTTCCAGCTGCACCCGAGCTAGTTTTCAGCTCAAAACCTGCCATCCAACTCGACCCGAATACAGCTGAAACCGAGCCAGAAAAGAGGTGGTCGACCGGAGAGA
Source organism: Nephelium lappaceum (assembly GCA_021234005.1). Classification (NCBI taxonomy): domain Eukaryota; kingdom Viridiplantae; phylum Streptophyta; class Magnoliopsida; order Sapindales; family Sapindaceae; genus Nephelium; species Nephelium lappaceum. Next base: position 23,820,833 of record CM037997.1, read on the forward strand.
GAGAGAGAGAGAGAGAGGAAAAGAGGAGAAGAAAAGAGGAAGAGAATCAGCTCAAACCCAGCTCAGATCTGTCACCAAAAGTAGTTCAAAACCACCCCAAAGTGAGGTTAACGCAAAAAGGAATTAGGGGTGAGTTGTTTGAGTTTAAAGATTGATGATTTTGTTAGTGATAGATTGATTTGAAATGGGTTTCGTTGTGATTTGTTTGTTGGTTGTTTTTGAGTAAAAACGAGTTGAAAAATAAGTGGATTTAAGCACATTGGAGTTTAGAAAACCAAGAAAATATCAAAGAGTTAGAGAGAGAAACCAAAATGTGTGCTAAACTAGTTTGAAGGACGATTTCATAAATTGACCCTTATGGCATCCGTTGAGTGTTTGGACGACCCTAATGAGTTTAATTAGGAGTATTGAAGCTATTAAAAGCGAAAGATTAAGATTAGAAATCAAAATGGAGAGTTGCGTGTAAAAAGGATCATATAGGGACGATTGTGTAATTTCGAGTTTCCAGAAGTGACGTGAACGAAAATTTACGTTTCCATATATTGTGTAGGTGACGAAGGCGCTCGAGGATCGAGGCGAGAGGAGTAGGGGCTCCACACACGTCATTTTCAGTCAACAGTTTTGTGAGTGAGTTTTATTTAAAGATTTTAAGAATATTTCAAATTACTAAGTTTGATTTGATAAATTAATTGTTTACTTGAGCTCATTTTAAATGCATGGATATGAGCATGAATTTAGAGATTGAAATGATGCTATTTTGTGCTTTCGCACTTACCGAAGATATTTTAATGTTTAATGCATTCAGAAAATGAGTTTTAGTGCTTATTGCACTCAGAAATCAGATTTTAGTGCTTTACGCACTCAGAAAAGAGATTTGTGCTTTTGCACCAGAAAGTTAAAGTAGAAAAGGAAAAGTGTTTTCAAAACCAGAAAGTATCCCCTCAGGGATTTTCAGAGTTTACAGACCAGTTTAGACTCGATTGGTCTATCCCACTTCAGTTGGCACAGTCCTGGGAGGATAAGTCACTAACCAGGGGGATAAGTGTCAGAGTCTGTCTGTCGAGTCGCCATTACTAATGTGAGGTAGTGTTTCGTGTGCTATGGTTAGCGTTGAGAAATTCCGCACATGGCCACGAGATGTCTCAGAGCAGGCGAGCTATGGTTAGAGCTGAGAAATTCCGTACATAGCCGCGAGATGTCTTAGAGTTGACAAGCTATGGTTAGCGCTGAGAAATTCCGCACATAGCCGTTAGATTCGAGAGACCCCAGATTTAGGGATACTATGGTAATTTTGAAAAAATATCGGGAAACAGTTTTAAAAAGAAAAACAGATTTGAGAGAAAAGAAATTTTATAATTATTATTCAAATTATTTATGATTTTCAGTTACAAGTTTTGAATTTAAAAGCAAGCATGTGTTTATATATAAATTCACTTATTTAAGTTGATATTTAAGAGATTTAAGTTTGAAACGTTTTAGAAATAAAGAATAGTTTTTAAACGTTTTCAGAGGAGAACGTTTTGACAAATCAGAATTTCAAAGAAAAAATAAATTATCACTCACTGAGCTTCTAGCTCATTATATTTTCTGTTTTATATAAAAACCTCCTCAGGTACTCTCAGCAGGTAGCCGATCAGTAGAATTACCTTCAGCGGGTGAGCCAGCGCGACATGACGATATTTTGAGCAGTTGACTTTGCATATGTTATTTTCATGTAAATATCTTCTAAAAGTGTATAAATGATTTGTAATTATTCGCTCGTTGATGTTTTTAAATTGTTTTTGATTAAATGTGGTTTATTAAATTGTGTTTAGATTTTAATTGAGTTGATTTGAAAATCAAATGCATGATTGAGGCCTACGGGCAACCAGAAGTTGGGTTAGTGATAAATTTTAGTCGAAGTGTTGATATTTTTGTAAACAGGTTTTGCGGGAACGTTAAAAATGCAGCTGTTACGCTGCCGAAATTTTGTTAGAAAAATGAGTTTCGAAAATGAATTTAAAAGTAAAAATTAAAAATTTTTCCTACGCGTTTTTAGTTTTTAAAGAAAACCCAACCCAACGATGTTTCAAAAAGTATGAAAGAGTTTAGGGTTCGCTCCACGGGTTTCGCTTAGCTCGACGAGTCGGCTCTGAGAGGGATCCGTTGGGGTGCCTGGTGTGACTGACCGGATCAGAGTTAGAGGTATCCGGGTCGGGTCGCGTCAGATCTACTGTCTATTCGTGTGCGAGGAGAGCTAGTTCGACCTTAGTTCAGCTAGATCATGGTGCGGTTGGCGTCAGGTTCGGCTGGAGCAGCTCGTTGGTGTCATCTCGTGCGGTCGGCGATCGATTCTGCAGGTCGGGTTTGGTTCGTTCAGACGGCAACGTCTGCAGCTGGACTTGGTCGCTTTGCGGTTGGTCTACGGTAGCTCGAGCTAGTTCTGCATGCAGGTTGGATGCGCGATGGTGATATCGAAGTTTGGTCGATCGGCCAGTAGCTCCCTCTTTTTCTTCTTCTTCTTCTTCTCTTCTTTTTCTTCTTTCTCTTCTTCTTGCGCGACAACCTTTCTCTCTTATTCTACTCATTGTTTTTCTTTTTGATTTTTATGAGTCAAACAATTTGTTTTTTACTTCTAATTTCCTCCACAAACAAATCCTATAATGACGGTCACATCCCTGAAAAATTTCATTATCATTCCTTAGCTTTTAGATCAATTCTATTTTGACCACAATTATTAAAATTTATCTTCAATTTAGTCCCTTATCACTTTAAAAATCTCTTAAGGTCATTCGCCATTTTACCTTCCTATTTATGCTCCAATTGGGTTCAATCAATATCTAAGAGCTTCCTACATTCTTCAGGTACTTTCATTAATCATTTAAAGTCCCAAAATATCACTTAGGGACTATTATTGGGAAACCTTAAATAAAATTGAGGTTTGCCATATATATATATTCATGCTTAATCTACTTTTACTGGTCAAATCTCATTAATCATAATAATAATAATATTCATGCGTATAAAATTAGGGGTGTTACAATTACACTTGGTGGATAGATTGTGGAACTACTTCTCACATAAGTGTGCCTATGCAGGGTTGCCTGTGTAGCCAAAAGCCAAATGATGCTAAAAGATTCATCTATGTGGGTGACGACAAAACAGTTGCAGTAGAGGCTATAGGAACTTTTAGGTTATTATTAAAGACTGGTCAATTTTTAAATTTGGAAGAGACTTATGATGTACTGTTGTTTAGACAAAATTTGGTTTCAGTTTCTATTTTGGACAAATTTGGTTATTCTTATTCATTTGGAAATAATAAATTTAGTCTTTTTCAAGATTCGAATCTTATTGGTACCGGTTCTTTATCTTTGCATAATAATCTATATTTGTTGGATATAATTGTCTCAGTTAATGAAACCTTACATACAAGTTCACGAAGTACAAAACGAAAATTAATTGACAGGGATTCCGTCACATTATGGCACAAACGTTTGGTTCATATCTCTAAACAGGGAATTCAAAGACTTATGTCTGACGGAATTTTTGATCCCCTTAATTTAACAGATTTCCAAGTCTGTATTGAGTGTATAAACGGGAAACAGACAAACATAATGAGATTAGGTGTCAATAGGTGTTCTGATATCTTAGAACTAATTCATACTGATATTTCTGGATCATTTCCTACAGCCTCTTGGAATGGTCAATAGTATTTTATTATGTTCATAGACGATTATTCAAGATATGGGTACCTATATTTGATACATGAGAAGTATCAATCCCTGGATGTATTTAAGGCCTTCAAAACTGAAGTTGAAAATCAACTTGGCAACAAAGTTCTAATTCTCAAAAGTGAATTAATTCCATGAATGATGAGATAAAATCCATAAAGTACAATGACGTTTGGGATCTCGTTTAATTGCCTAAAGGTGTGAAACTCATTGGTTGCAAATGGATATTTAAGACCAAAAGGGATTCAAAAGGAAATGTTGAGAGATATAAAACTCGTTTAGTTGCTAAGGGTTTCACTCAAAAGGAAGGCATTGATTATAAAGAGACTTTCTCTCCGGTTTCAACGAAATACTCTTTCAGGATCATAATGACACTTGTGGCTCATTTTGATTTGGAGCTACATCAGATGGATGTAAAGACAACGTTTCTCAATGGTGATATTGATGAAACAATATATATGATGCAACCAGAAAACTTTGTATCCGGTGACCCAAAGAAAATGGTTTGCAAACTAAAGAAATCCATCTATGGTCCCAAACAGGCTTCCCGTCAATGGTATCATAAATTTCATCAAGTTATTATCTCGTATGAGTTTGAGGTAAATAAGGTTGAAGATTATGTATATCATAAGTTCAGTGGGAGTAAGTATACATTTCTGGTGTTATATGTCGATGACATACTGCTTGCTAGTAGCAATATAGGCTTATTGCACAAAACCAAGAGAATTATGATAAAGAATTTTGAGATGAAAGATCTTAGTAACGCCTCTTTTGTATTAGGCATACAGATACATCGAGATCGAACTCGAGGTATCCTTGGGTTATCATAAAATAGCTATATCTAAAGAGTTCTTGATAGATTCGGCATGAAAAGTTGTGCACTAGGAGATACCCCTATAGCTAAAGGAGACAAGTTCAGTCTCAATCAATGCCCTTAGAATGAGTTGGAACAAAAAGAAATGCAAAAGATTCCTTATACATCAACTGTAGGAAGTCTAATGTATGCTCAAGTATGCACGTGTCCGAATATTGCATTCATAATGAGAATGTTAGGCAGATATTTGAGTAACTCAAGGATGGATCATTAGAAAGCAACCAAACAGGTTATGCGTTATTTATAGAGAACAAAAGATCACATGCTCACTTATCGGAGATCAGATCATTTAGAGATCATTGGATATTCTGATTCCGATTTTGCTGGATGCCAAGACAGTAAAAGATCCACGTCAGGTTATATTTACCTGCTAGTTAGAGGAGCTATTTCTTGGAAGAGTGCTAAGCAGACACTCATAACTTCTTCCACTATGGCAGCTGAGTTCATAGTTTGTTTTAAGACATCCAATCATGGAATATGGCTGCGAAATTTTGTCACGGGGCTGCGAGTTGTGGATAGTATAGAAAGACTATTAAAAATATATTGTGACGATAATTTGATTGTGCTATATTCTAATAACAACAGAAGCTCTACGAAGTCTAAGCACATAGACATCAAGTTTCTTCTTGTTAAAGAAAGAGTTCAGAGTAATCAGGTGGCTATAGAACATATTAGGAAAAACTCCATGATTGCGGATCCGCTTACTAAGGGATTACCACCCAAGGTTTTTTATAAGCACACTGCTCATATGGGTGTTGTTTTAGTTGATGATGTGCATGTTTAGTGGGAGTTAGCATTTGATGTTCTTTGTTACAGATATTTATATTTATTTTCTGCAGAATAAAGTATACAGTTTATTTATAAACTCTGAATGTTATTTGTGTTTGATCTCACTAAAGATTAAAGTAGGACCAGTTGAAAATAAGTATATTTAAGATCACATTACGTGTAATTTTCATGCTACACATCCGTACTCGATCTATGTCATTGAATATATTGGTATGGTGATCATTGATGGGCCTAGTTTCGAATATATGTAACAAAGGTCGCTTTTATTCCATACTAATATAGTAGATGAACCAGATTGTAATTAAGAGGATATTTCAAAAGAGATAGCTTTTGACGCGACCCAATCCGGATACCTCTAACTCTGATCCGGTCAGTCACGCCAGACACCCTAACGGATCCCTCTCAGACCCGACTCGTCGAGCTAAATGAAACCCGTGGAGCGAACCCTAAACTCTTTGATACTTTTTGAAATATCGTTGGGTTGGGTTTTATTTAAAAACTGAAAACGCGTAGGAAAAATTTTTAATTTTAATTTTAAATTCATTTTCGAAACTCATTTTTCTAACAAAATTTCGGCAGCACAACGGCTGCATTTTTAACATTCCCGAAAAACACCTATTTACAAAAATATCAACACTTCGACTATTTTCAGCACCAACCCAACTTCTGATTGTTCGTAGGCCTCAATCATGCATTTTATTCTCAAATCAACTTAAATAAATTCTAATCACATTTAATAAATCGCATTTAAATCAATAAACAATTTAAAAACAGTTACAAACGAATAATTACAACTTTCAAATTACTTATACATTTCAAAAGGTATTTACATGAAAATGTAACTGATGAAACGAAATGAGCTACTCAAATGATGTCGTGTCGCACTGGCTCGTCTGCTGGAGGTAATGCTACTGATCGGCTACCTGCTGAGAGTACCTGAGGAGGTTTTTATATAAAACAGAAAATAATGAGCTAGAAGCTCAGTGAGTGATAATATTTCGTTTCTTTCAAAATTTGATTTTCCAAATTTCCTCATCTAAAAACGTTTGAAAACTATTCTCTGTTTCTAAAACGTTTCAAGCTTAAATCTCTTAAATATCAACTTAAACAAAAGAATTCATCTCTAGGCACATGCACGTATTTAAATACAAAATTTGCAACTGTAAATCATAAATAACTTCAATAATAATTATAAAATATCTTTTATCTCAAATAAGCTTTTCTTTTTTAAAAAAAAAAAAATTGTTTCCTGATATCTTTTGAAATTACCATAGTATCCCATAGCTCGCCTACTCTTGCGGCTATGTACGGAATTTCTCAACGCTAACCATAGCTCGCCTACTCTGAGACATCTCGTGGCCATGTGCGGAATTTCTTAGCGCTAACCATAGCACACGAAACACTACCCCACATCAGTAATGGCGACTTGACTGACAGACTCTGACACTTATCCCACCAGGTCAGTAACTTATCCCTACCCAGGACTGCGCCAACTGATATAGGATAGACCGATCGGGTCTAAACTGGTTTGGAATCTTTGAGGGTATACTTATGGGTTTGAAAACACTTTCCTTTTTGCTCTAACTTTCTGGTGCAAAAGCACAAATATCTTTTCTGGGTGCATAAAGCACTAAAATCTGATTTCTGAGTGCAATAAGCAATAAAACTCAATTTCTGAATGCATTAAATACTATAATATCTTTGGTAAGTGCAAAAGCACAAAATAGCATCATTTCAATCTCTAAATTCATGCTCATATCCATACATTTAAAATAAGCTCAAGTAAACATTTAATTTATCAAATCAAACTTTATAATTTGAAATACTCTTAAAATTTTTAAATAAAACTCACTCACAAAATTGACAACTGAGAATGGTGCGTGCAGAGCCCCTAATCCTCTCGCCTCGATCCTCGAGCTCCCTCGTCACCTACACAACATATGGAAACATAAATTTACGTTTGCGTCAACTTTCGAAAACTCGAAATTACACAATCGTCCCTCAAACTAGTTTATCACGTGATTCACTTTATCTTTAACTTTTCACTATTCTCTTGGTTCCTTAAGCTCCCAATAAACGTAAATCCATTTGTTTATCAACTTATTTTCACTCAAAACCAACCAATAACAAATCGCGATAAAATCTACTTCGAAGTCAACTTAGTCATCAACTAAATCATCAATTTCAACTTAAACAACTCACCCGATTTCTTCCCTACAGAATCACTTTCTTCCTCTTCACGTTGAGCTTGATTCGGGACTGAATTGGATGCGTAAATGGACTGATTTGAGGTGGATCTCTTCCCTCTTTCTTCCCTTACGCACGAGCTTCTCTTCTTCCTCGCCAACCTCACTTCGCGACACTGTTTTGAGCTTGGTTTCGAGCTGAAAAAGACGTTAATTGGAGCTGGTCTAGGCTGGGTTTTCTTCTCCTCTTTCTCCCCTCTCTTTCCCTCTCGGTTTCGCCGTGGATCTGCTGCGGTTTCACCATCGATCGACGTTAGTTCTGTCGCGCGGGATGAGCTGGTTTGGTTGCCGTTCAGCTCGGTTTTGCTCCGTTTTGGGTCGAGTTCGGGTCACGCGTCAACTGCTCCGGTCGGTGGTCGGTTCTGCAGTTCGGCGACAGCTCGATCGGCTTCGATCTGATTCGCGTGATCGTCGGCTCAGTCTTGGCATAGCGCGACAATTCTGCTTCGGTCGTCGCTCAACTCGGCTAGCTCGCGAGATGGTTCTGTCATCGGTCGGCGCTGCGACGAAGGCTGGTCGGCGGTGGTCGGGCTGGTCGGCGTCGGGTTCTTCTTCTCTTCTTTCTTTCTTCTTTCTTCTTTCTTCTTCTCTTCTTCTATTCTCTTCTCTTCTCTTCTACGACAGCTCTCTCTCTCTCTTGATTTTTAAGACAACTTTTTGGCTTTATGCTTTCCTCCCCAAACTATTCTAAAAATGACGGTCACGTCCCCTTAAAATATCAGTCTCCTCCCTTGACTTTTAGCTTAATTCCATTCCACTTTAATCACAATTATTAAATCTTATCTTCAATTTAGTCCCTTATCACCTTAAATTATTACTCGATTTCATTCACCATTTTACCATTCCATTTAATCTCCAATCGAGTTTAAATCAATCTTTAAGGGTCCCCTATACCCTTAGGCATTTCCATGAACCATTTCGGGTCTCAAATAATTATTTAGGGACTGCTTCCGGAGAGATCCATAAAATTACGATAGAGGGCTTACAGCTTTTCAGCGCGCACTCAAAACTATAGATAATATAATTGTTTCATGAAACATATATAGCCCAAGTGGGAGATTATTGGGATTTTTAATATTTCTTATTGTGGGCTTACATATTAAATAACAATTATATTATAGGCTATCAATTTTAATAAGACCAAGTAAGTGATCTATTAATTGGGCTCTACAAATATCCATATTGGGTATAGGCTTAAGTGTAGAGAAACCTAATACTAATGAATTAGGGTTAATGGGAACCTAATTAGGTTAGTATATAAAAAATATTATAAAGGGCTATGGCCCCCAAGTCAAATCAATATACGTAATATTTGTTATCTTTCTCCTTCCCCATTCAAGAAGAAAAATATAGAGCAATTTAAGGAGATTTGGTTGTGGAAGACTCAATCCTTCTCAAGTTTATCAATATGAATTCGGGTATGTTTTCTTTGTAACAATTTTTAATGATTTAATATGAGTTTCTAGATTTTGGTATAGGTTTATGCCTTTAAAGTTTTAATCCAACAGATGTTTCTAGTCTCTCAACTACTAAACCTGAAACTGTTAGCCAAGCCTTGAGTTTACCTAGTTGGAAGACAGCAATGAATGATGAGTATGGAGCCTTGATGAAAAACCAAGTCCGGAGTTTAGTTCCTAGAACCAAAGATATGAACATAGTGGTAACAAGTGGGGTTTTAGAGTTAAATTTAACCCTGATGGAGCAGTTTCTAGACACAAAGCTTATTTGGTAGCAAAGGGTTTCCACCAAACAGCAGGAGTGGATTTTATAGAGACATACAGCCCAGTTGTAAAGTCATCGACTATAAGGATCATTCTTACACTAGCAGCTACAAATGATTGGGACATCAAACAACTTGATGTCAAGAATGCTTTTCTAAATGGTCACCTGAGTGAAGTAGTAGTGTATATGGAACAACTTGAGGGGTATGTGTCTTAAAAAAATCCTGATTTTATGTGTAGATTAAAGAGGTCCTTGTATGGACTGAAGCAAGTTCTAAGAGCTTGGTTTGAAAAACTGAAGGGAGCTCTTATTCAATACGGATTTCAGAATTCTAAGGCCAATAGCTCTCTTTTTGTATAGAAAACTCAAGGTGTTCTCATCATTCTATTAGTTTATGTAGATGATATGACGAGACTCGCCCCGCCTTTCCCTTTACAAGGCCCAGGAGCTCGTCTGGCACCCCACAGAATCCCTCTGGAATCTATTCCACTACGTCCAGCCGGGAATCTGAGGAGCAAAGCCTAGAACTGAAAATCATCAGAATTCAGAGAAACTTAAAATTTACTACAATTTGTTTTCCACAGTTTAAAATTTCTTTAAAAATTTCTGCAGAGTTTCCTCTCTTTTTTGGGATTATCGAAGTCTACAAAATCAATTTGCAATTCAAAATTTACACTTCTAAAGTTTCATACATTTTCTCAACTTCTAATTGGACATCAAGTCTATTCTAATGACAATCCCTAGCCATAATTTCCCAAAAAATAAAATCAAATCAGTTTAGTATCAAATTTGAAAATAAAAATTCGTTTACAATCCAGAACTTTACAATCAAAATAATAATTTACATTCAAAATATATTTACAACCAAAATAAAGTTCATATATTCTTTTGTGCATTGCTACTTATACATTCACAGAAATTTTATTGCTTCAACCACTTTCATTCGAATGGAGGGGAACGTGGATCCTGTCAGTTAGAACCTACACCTGGGGAGGTTTTTAATAAAAATTTATAAAATGTGAGCTACGAAAGCTCAGTAAGTGTGAGGTTTACTAACTTAAATTATTTTCTAAAAGGGTAACATTCCTAAAACATTTATATAAATTTCTATTTCTTACAGTTTTCAGAAATATAACTTCAAAGCCAATATTAACAGAATTCATATTCAAAATAATAAAATTCAGAACCAGCAGATAAAAATTTATATTAAAAATAGTAATCAATTTCAAAAATTTTCATAAAATTTTATATATAACAGAATTTCAAAACAGTTTCAGATATAACAGAATTTCATATAATTTCAAAACCAACCAATGGATTTCCAGAAGCATACAGATAATGGTCACACTTACTGGGTGGGACGAACCACTATCTCCAGCATTAGTACAGCCATCAGTGCTTCACACCCAACGTCCTTCACACTTTCTGGCATATACAGAAGACATCCCACTAACGCGATGCAGATTAAATCCATAGTGCAAGCGCGAAGTGAAATAATATCCCTCGTGTATATTTGGCGACGCGACTTGACTGACAAACTCAATTCCCCCCAGAGTTAGTGACATACCATCCCAGGACTTACAATACATGCAGAGATACTCCGATCGGGTCTAAACAGATATATATATATTTTTTTTCAGATACCATCGATTTCATAACAAATAGTGTAATCCATTGGGTTTGAAAAATTCAATAATTTCCTTATGTCACTCATAAATAAATTCATTTATTTCAATTACTCATAATAACTATACATCGTTTTTAATGGCATATAATTCACATTTCATTGCATAAATTTTTCATGCATAAACCATAACACATTCAAATTAAAATAGAACATTTAAATCACTTATTAGTTTCCAAAACAACACGAAATAATTGAATTATTTCACAATCAAAACAACTTTAACATAACATGGTAAAAATATAATTTTGCACTCACTATTTTGGATCACTTGGTAGCTAATCAATCCTCTCATTTTTAGCTTTCTTTTTGCCCAATTTGAACACCTATAATTCACCATTTCAAGCCCAATAATCCATCAATAACATGTCCATTCCATAATTAAAATAAATTCAAATTTCCTTAACTAAACTTCAATTACATCAAAACTAATTTCATTACTAATTTATCCAACACTTTCTAATTTCCATTTCTTTCCATTCCATTGGCGTTTATTCAATACGAAACACATTCAAACACTTTAATATCCTATAGAGTCACATGAATTAATTAAAATTCAAGGTGCCCTTCAACCTAACAAAAATTAAATTTCATACCAGTTCATCCATTTAATTAAAACTCCTTTCATCAATTATTCCCATACCAATTAATTCATCAACCAAAACCCTTAAACACATTAAAATCCAACACCTACACTAGGCACCCATTTTTACCGTCTACTAACTCCACAGACACACAATCATTCATTTCATTTTTCTTCAATTTAATCACACAAATCACTACTTATTCAACTCATCTAACATTCAATAAACTAAAATCAATTAAACTCATCAATTATCATCATCATCCATTCAAACCCTAACCTTTAACACACTAACAAAATTCAACCAAACTCATATCATATTCTACTTCAATTCTAAGCTTAAAATCATGATAAACAACCTTCAAATAACTCACAAACAACATCAACTCATCCATCAACCACCATCTCCAACAAAACCCATAAAAACTCATCAAAATCACTTCAAATCAACTCTAAATTCAACCAACTAACTTACCTTATTTTCCTTGGTGATTCTTGGAGCTAAGAGGATGAAAAGCTTGAGAGAAATCACCCTAAACCAGCAGCTTACTTCTTCCTTGTTCTTCTTCTACGGTTCTCTTTCTCCTCTTTTCTCTCTTTTTTTTTTTCTTTTTCGGTTCTGTTTTTGTGTTTGGCCGAATTGCTTCTTGTTTGGATTTCATTTTGGCTTCAACTTTATATACTAGGCTCTCTTAATGACCATTTTGCCGTTAATGTTCACCTAAAATACCAAACATATCCTTTAGTCACACTAATCACAATTTCATTGGTCCATTAACTATATAATTATCCATTCAATTATCTTAATCAATTCTAATTAATCTCAACCACAAATTTAGTCAAAAGATGACTATTAGGTGTTAATCCACCATTGGTCCATCAATAATCACATGGATAGTGCTTTTAGAATGGGTTTAATATCATAAAATCTCATTTATACCCTTAACGTTAAAAATTAATACAATTCACTCCGAAATAAATTCCAAATTAATTTTATGATCACCCATTCATCAAATTGACTTTACAATACTCTAATTAGGTCTCTTAGGACTCAATCCATTACTTCGAAAAAAATTAAAACGGAGTTTAGGTCAACAATATTCACAATCCTATCCGTAAGGGCCTTTTCGTCAGGTAACTTTCGGAACCTTCAGAAACTGCCCAAACGGACTCACTTTTACTCCGTTTTAGTTTTATTGAGTTCTACTAACCATTCTAAATATTTTTAATTTTTCGGGGTCCGTCCCAACATTTCACTATTCATCGGATACTATTCACCCAAAGATACTATCCGTAAATTTACTGTTAATCATAAAATGAAAGTTTATGGTGCTACATGATATCTTAGTCATAGGCACTAATCAACAGTTGATTGCTAAGGTGATAGTTGATTTGAACCAAAATTTCTAATTGAATGTGCTCGGTTCATTGCATTATTTCTTTGGTCTATCTCACACAGAGAAAATATGCTACAGAAGTGTTGCGTAAAACAAACAAATTAAATTGTTCAGTTTGTCCTACACCTATGAGCACTAGAACAAAACTCTTCAAACAGATGGTAAACCTTTTACTACACCTACCTTTTACCGAAGTACCATAGGTGCATTGTGATATATAACTTTTACAAGACCAAATATTGTTTTTGTTGTAAATAGATTAAGTCAGTACCTATTAGCTCCAACAATAGTTCACTGGCAAGCTTGCAAAAGAACCTAGAGGTATGTTAAGGGAACCTTAAGTCATGGTCTTCATTTTAACTCTGCATCTAAGTCTGAATTAGTTGGATTTTCTAGTGCTAACTAAGCCAACAACTTAGATGATAGAAAGTCTACCAGTGGATGGTGTTTCTTTTTGGGCAAAAGTTTGATATGCTAGAGTTCAAGGAAATAGAAAGTTGTGGCAAGATCTAGTTGTGAGGCTGACTATAGGTACCTAGCTTAGGCTGCTACAGAGTTGGTTTGGTGACAAGTTTTGTTGAGTGAGTTAGGAGTTAAGGTTTCTCAGGTACCTATTATGTGGTGTAATAACACAGGAGTTGGTTCCTTAGCTCGAAATCCTGTGTTTCACTCTAGAACGAAACACATAGAAATTGATCTTCATTTTCTAAGGGATAAGGTAGCGGCACATGAATTTGAAGTGAGATATATACTTACTGATGAGCAGGTTGCAGATGTTCTTACTAAAGCTCTAGGGATTGTTCGATTTCAGTATCTAAGGGACAAACTCATCATTGATAAATTCATGATTCATTTGAAGGGGCATGTTAGATAAGTTAGGAGGTGCACTGATAAGTTTTATGTTTCTAGATTGACAGTTGTAGATTCTCCCTTAACTAACTTGCCACATCATCATCTTAACAACCAATAGGATAAGAGCACACTTTTGGCGTGACTCATCCTTGTATGTATATAAATATCAAAGTCTTTGTATGTAAGTTAGTTGTACTCATTCAAACAAATACTGCAAGCCATGCAAGTTACAATTTCTTGATTTCTCTGTGTTTCTTATCTTGTTTTTCTTAAAGTTTCTCTTCAATCTTTCAAATACAATAGATTTGAATAACTTTAATCAGTATTTTCATTTTGATAATTGATTCTTGAATTAGATTAAAGTTAAAAAGGGCTATCAGGAAGTGATCTCCTCGATTGTGAAAGAGGAGATAATCAACGGATGGATAGTCCATATGGTGGACATAGACCGATGGCCCCCACTTCAGCATTTTGAGTAGTATATTTGCTTTATTTTTACCTTAATTGTTGTCTTGAGCATCTTTTCTCTGGTAAGGGATGGGGCAGGGTGTGTTAGTGTTGGCTTCAAAGTTTCAATAATTAGTTGTTCTACTTGTAAGAATTAGGGTTCAAATTCTGAATCATTATCATTTGTAAATTTTCATTATAGTTTACAACTCGGTTATAGACGTTCTTATCTTAAGTACTTATATTAAGTGAATACTTCTCTTATAAACGGGAATGTCGATCTGTGCTAGCATAAATTAACTCTTTATCAATTGTATAAGTTAATGCTCATGCATACTACGTGATGATCTACTAATTCATTCACTAGAAGCGGATTACTAATTGTTTTCTGTTTAATGGTTTGAATCAGCTAGGACAAAACAGTTGCATCAGAAGAAAGTTACATCAAAGCAAGAAAACAAAGTTGTTGCTAGCACTGCTGAAGTTGATTGGCATGTTGATGGTTTCCATGATGAGTTTCCAGTAAACTGTTACTTCATTATACATCGACTTATATGAAAACTTTTAGTTTTAGTTAACAAAATTGTTATATTTAGGCCTCAATAACCAGTACATATAATCGGACATGAAGAGTATCATCATATGATAATGGATGTTTGTACCTTTTCATTCCTTTCTCTATTTTTGTCATTGCAAGCAATTTTTTTCTTTTTCTAGTTGTCAAGTTCATTTTGTCGTGTATTTTTGCCATCACCCTTTTTTTCACTGCTGTGGTTTTGACTAGTTACTTAATATTTTAAAGCTTTGCAAGGCTTTGGCATCCTTGCAAAAATATCAGGAAGCATTAGAGATTATTAACCTTCATCGCAAATTGGGTTACAACAAAATTTCATTTCAGAAGACGGAGGAGCTAGAGTCCCTTGGAGCTCGTAAGTTTCCAACATAGAACACCATATCCATTCTTTTAGATGAATTCTAAATACACTCCGCCACTTGGTTAATCACTCTTTGCCAAATTAGTAACATATTCATGTTTCATTCAGTGAGCACCCCCGTAAAAACAGATTAATCATTCACTATGTCTTTCAAGAAAACATTTGGCAGACTTTTAGACCTTATTGATTCAAGTATTCTTTTTTCTTTTTTTCTTTTTTTTTTTTTTCCGTATTTATAATTCTACAGAAATTTCATGTAATGCCATGGATCATCCCGAGTGGTGGTTTGAAAATGTAAGATTCATGGTTAACCGGTATCCACACCACCTTGTTGCCTGGAACTGCTATTACAAATTAACATCAAGGTATCGGTTCCAATATGTGTATATCCGCTGGCATGTTTCTTCTTCTTACGATAAATTTACCAACCTTATTTCCGTTTAATTAACATCTAATACAGTAATATTGCTTCTGTGATATCATAGATTGGAAAAAGGCTTTTCAAAGCATGCTAAGTTTCTACGTGACTTGTGAGCTAAAAACAAAGATTCCATACACCCATTCTCTTCTCTGGACATCAATTTACTACCATCAATCATCATCAAGACGCTGCAAGAGGATACCTGGAAGCATACGAACTGTTTCCTAAGAATCCATTGATCAATCTTTGCATCCGTATGTTTCCTTACTAAGCAAATTTAGCGGCGAAAGATGTTCATTTTATCTTCGAAATTTTTTGTTTCTCTCTAGAGGAACTGCCGTAATCAACTTGGCCCTAGGACTTAGACGTCAAAATAAGCATCAGTGTGCAGCACGAGGCTTAGCATTCTACAACAAGTTGCAGCTTGGTGGACAACATAACCATGTTCGCTACTATTGCTATGTCTCATATCATTTCATTGCTGCTATTCTATGAAACGAACATTTCTAGGTTGCATCAGGCATTTCTTTTTGTCCTCTGAATCAAGAAATTTGTTTTCAAACATCTGTGAAACTACATTTTTATATCAATTTTTTGGCTTGTGAAATAAGGTAGCAGTACATAAATTGTTCCTACTTGCGCTAAGAAACCAAACCTGAAGATAGTTTAAAGTATATAATTTGCAACCAAAACACCACGTAAAAAAATTATTTATGTTCACCAATTGACGCACTTATGATTAAAAAAAAAAAAAATCTCCAATGTTTTTATGAATTATGTTTTGAAAAAAAATAACATGTCACCAATGTCAAGGGGATTTATTTCCTACATGAAATATATATCATTTGATAGACAATCAAATTGAAAAATTATTTTCTGATGCCTCCCTGCATTTCTATTTAATACGTCCATTTACTTCCACTTAATACTTCCATTTTTAAAAAAAAAAAAACTTTTAATTAGATTTGAAAATTAGAATTAAATAATTATTAATTTGCTAAAATGATTGTCTAACACACATTCTGAAAATAGATGGTTATGTTATCAATACCTTTTTTTATTTTTGTGTCACATCAACTTAACATTGTTGAATGAATTACATTGGAGATGCTTATTTTAACTTAATATTTATTCATCCTATGTGACATGTAATTTTTTTAACATTATTTTTACATGTCACTAGTTGACAATTACCATTGAAGTTTTAGCATGAGGCATTGTATAACATTGTTTGTGCATATCATCATGTTGGACTCATATCTCTTGTTGTTCCATGTTATGAAAAGGTGCTTGAAACTTATGAGAACAATTGCCTCCATCTCATGACACCGTTTTGGTTCTCTATAAATCCCAAACTCTCCAATTTCCACATGCTCCTTCCCGAACTCACCTGCTTCTCTCTCTTGCTAATCAAACCACCATTGATAACTAGTCCATTGACACCCTTCATGTCGCCTTCGCCACCGACGGAACCGGCTGCTACATCTATCGGCGGTGGCCATCGTCGATGAGCTCAAATTCATCGTACCCGCCTTCGAAATCTTCTTCATTGGACCCCCAAAAAGCATAGAGTCCACTACCACCCTAACAAGCATGGAATGTAACACCCAAATTATTCCCTAAGCGTTTAAATAAAACTAAATAAATGATATTTTACTTAATAAAAAAGTATTTAAAATTGTAGGAGTTATATTTTTATAAGAATTTGTATTTGATAAAATTTTCTAATTAATTAAACTTTTAAATTTATTTTATTTAAATTAAAAAGGGTAAGGTGGTTTGATAAGAATGGAAAACTACACTCTATAAAACCCTTTCCCTTCCTCATTAAACATTTAACACAAATTGTTTAAAAGAAAAGATTTCTTTACTCTTGACAAATAACTTCTACAAAGTTCTTTGAAAGAAAATTTGGTTTGGAAATCAAGAAGATTTTACAATCTTTGTTATCATATTTCTTTTAATGAATTTTATTTAAACGCTTAGAGAATGAATTCTTTGATTAAGATTGTTTAGGAAGAAAAAGAAACTCTAAGTATATTAGTTTCTTTTTATGTTAGTATTGGTTTATGAAATTTATGTAAGTATAGAGCCTACTTCGAAAATTATAAGTTGTGTGTGTTTGATTATGACATTATGGCTTTTTATTTAAAAACTATACCTTCTGATCTTTCAAATAAAATTGGTTTCATAAAAGTACCATAAATATATGAGTTTTTATAGATTTTTCTTTCTGAGAAAAAAAATGCTGAAATTTTATAATATTCTGCACATAATTTGGTTACGAAATATATTTTATTAAGTTTCAGTTCTCCAAAAATTCTCAAAATTTATACTGTTGTTTATAAACATATGAGGTATTAACTTGTAAATTTTTATAATTTTTGAAGTCGTATTTTAAAAGTTATGATTTTTCTTATTCAAAGTATTGAATATGTTTAGTAATAGACAACATGTGTAAATTCGAATACGAAAATATTTTAAAAATATCTATTCGTGTTATTTTCCTATCAAAATTTTATTTTAGACTCCTAGATAAGTGCATTTTAAGTGAAATAGAGGTCTATAGAATATTTAAAAAATCCCAAATTGAAGCATATCTTGGGCTGTCCATGGAAAAATAGATCAAAATACTTTTAAAAATAAATTTGGTTAGGACACTTACGAATTTTATTTATTTTCGAAAATTTTTATGGTGTGAGATATGTATGTGTAGCATGGTTTTGGAAATTTTCATAATTTTTTAGATTGTTTACAATTTACTAAAAATCATAAATCAAACACTGTAATAATTTCAAAAACAACATTGTTTAACTCTAATTCTAGGTTTTCAGTTAAAGGGAATCTTCAATAGCCCTAATTTCAGTCCTAAGACAATATTTTGAGTTTGAGTTATATGTGATTGCTTTAATTTAGGCTAAGGTTTGGATCGTTTAATTCGTGAAGAGTTGTTTGCTTTGGATTTGTTGGAAGATAAGTATACTAGACTATTTTCAAAACCGAAATCACAACAATATATATGTTTTTGAAATTATGTTTGGAAAATTATTGTGCTATGAAAATATGTGATTAAATGGTACCATTAATTAATGTTTGTCTATGCTCACTTTTATTCTTTGCTACTAGTGGGCACCTCTATTATATGTGTGAGCCTTATGTGATATAGGCACCTCTATTATATGTGTGAGCCCTATGCGATATGTGATTTGTTATGTGTATGTGAGTATATGGGAAGTGTTTCTGGGATACCCTGGGGACTAATGAGTCTTCACATTCGTGTGCCGACAAATCAGTGCATGTGGGAGGACTCATTGATGATCACAACGAGGGTCTGACTCTTACCTTTGGGCATAAATATTCTGATTTTGAAAATTAATTCCTCACTTGCATTTGCCCTATATACATTAGTTGTCGACAAATTGGCTCAATTATGTATTATGAAAGTCCTACTATGTGGTAAAACATAATAGGAACCTAGAAAATCTATTATGATATTCGATAAGCTTCTGATTTGGTAAATTTGATTATGAATATGAAATTTATAGTTTTCATATTTATGAAATGTATATTTGTTTGATATATGTTATGTAAATAATAATAATAATAATAATAATAATATCATTTAGTATGCTTATTGAGTTCCCAAACTCACTTAGTATGTTGTGATTTCAGATGACTGAGATTTTTATCGCGTATATGATGATTTGGCATTTCAGCAGTGGTTCTTGGTTCCTTAGGAAATAAGCCTATATATTATTCGAACATTCTTAAGTACTTATTTATTTTGGTTAAGAACTTGATAGTTGTATTTATTTATAAATACATTTTTTTGGGATTTTTAGTGGGTATTTGTTAGTATGTTAGTTCATATCTTGACTTTCGGGTTAGGGTGTGACATGGAAACCTCCTCCTTCTCTTCAACTTGATCAAGTCTATCATCACCAAACACACCAGGCCGTTCATCAAAAGGTTTTCTTCAATCCTCACTCCTCACAAAAGACGTTTTCTTGTAATTTTTTTTGTAGTTATCCTCACACAAAACTCATAATATTTGTTGGATTGTTTGTAACTTTGTATTCACACAAATTTTTTTGCAAATTGTTTTTCATGTTTGTCTAAATTTGACCGACAATTGGTTGACCACCCTTGGCGTCGCGCCAGGCTGCCAACTGCCTGGTGCAGCCTGGCGCCTAGCAACTTTTTACAACATTGCTCTGGAGTGAATAATTCCCTAGGTGGATGTTCACCTTTATGGTAGTCCTACAAGGCAAATTCAACATATTGTTTACATAATATATGCTGCCTTATATTATGCTCTCAAGTGAATAATTACCTAGGTGGATGTCACTTTTATGGTAGTCCTACAAGGCAAATTCAACATATTGTTTACATAATATATGCTGCTTTGTATAATCATAGCTAAGTTCGTGAGCTGGGAGCTTATACTAGCAAATAAAGGTCAGGCAAGCATAGTATAGCTTTACATTACCATGCTTATGTTTGCTACTAAGCACCTTCGTTTACAAATATAGGATAAACGAAAGTTTTAAAGTTTTGAAATTTCCAAGTAAATAAGATGAAATTGGTCTAATAATATATCTCTTATACTTAACCTTTTAGGTTATGAGTTCGAGTTATGTTCCTTTTTATCAAATCCTATATTAATAATAATAGTTCAAATAGAAAATCTTAAATTAATAATAATTGTAGTAAAATTTGATTTTTAAAATTTAATAGATGGGTGGAAGTAGTAAATGGGTGTAGGGAGATATATTTTCGGTGACAATAGACTCACACTAATCAATTAAATGATTTAATGTAATAAATTAATTAATAAGTAATATTATTTTAGGGACATCATGTCTAAGTATTACAGGAACAACTTTTAACTTATATGAAGGCTTAAAGTTCTCTGTAACGACCTTAACGTTACAAGAACAATTTTAATGTTCTTAATTACGTGCAAAGTTGTACTAGAAACGACTTCAACATTAATTTTAGATTAAAAACCTCTGTAACAACTTTATTGTAGCGGGATTGCGGGAACAAATGTAACATTTTTCAGAACAACTCATTACAAGAACAACTTTAATCGTTAATATCTACTTCAAAAAAAAAAAAAAGAAACTTTAATCGTTAATATCAAATTTAACTTTGTAGCAGTAATTATAATAAAAAAAATATGTTATTTAGGCTGATAATAAAATAATATAAACATTATTATTGTGTTTTTATTAAATTTATATTTTATTAAGAGAATAAATATTAGTGTATATACGTTTATTAAGAAGAATTTATATACATTTAATGTACATTAAAAATACAAGAGAGTAGTATTATTCAATGTAGCTATAGTAAAACAACAATAAATATACTTAGTGTATAGTAGACATCATTTATTTGTTAAAATATTAACAAATTACCTTAAAAGCATTCCAAGTTAAATTGCCTTAAATTATGAAAATTAAATATTTACTTTATCAGCTTGAGCAAAACTCAACGGAACTATTCTTTTGATATATATATATATATTTAAGGTGAAGGAAGAGAGATTAAATTTAAAGAAAGCTATTCACATATAAGGAAATATTCAACCACTCTTACTAAGAGACGGTGTACAATCTTGTTTGATTTATATTCAAAATATAGTTGTTCAAGTGTTC
Organism: Nephelium lappaceum; assembly: GCA_021234005.1. Taxonomy (NCBI): domain Eukaryota; kingdom Viridiplantae; phylum Streptophyta; class Magnoliopsida; order Sapindales; family Sapindaceae; genus Nephelium; species Nephelium lappaceum. Next base: position 23,842,156 of record CM037997.1, read on the forward strand.
TCCCAAAATGAATAAAAAATAATTGAGGAAGTGATAAAAACAAAACAACACCATCGATTAAATAATTAAATTTAATGCAATAATGCTAATCCAATTCTATGATACAATTAAGTAATTAAATGGGTATAGATTATTTTATTAATTTTAATTATTGTATTTATTACTGTACAATTCGAAGACAAACTGTTCAATCAAATCCCTTGATTTGTAATTTTTATAAAATCGATCATGTTAATTCACAGCCACTTTTTTTTTTTCCTCTAACACTCACAATCACGTTTTGAAAAGAAAAAAGAAAAACTTCACTGTAGCCCCTCAAGTTTGGAAAAATATTAAATTTTTAAAACTCTTTTAAAAATAGTTCTTTTCAACCATAACTTTTCCAAAACTCTTCAAAAAAATTTAAACTGTTAGTCAACTGACGGTTAAAACTAACAAAATACGTAAAAATTATTTTTACTCTTGATGGTTGTTGATGATATGTAAATTACTGAATTATCTTAATAAAACAATAAATTTATAAGTTAAATTCTCTAAAATATATTTGATTTTAAGTTATTAAATTATAATTTAAATTATCTAAAGTTGCTGTTAACCTTCAATTGACTAATAGTTTGAACCTTTTTGAAGAGTTTTGGAAAAGTTAAAAATGGAAAGATCTGCTTTCAAAAAAGTTTTAAAAATATGATATTTTTCTAAATTTCAAGGAATAAAATGAAGTTTTCCCAAAGAAAAAAGGACGTCGCTGATGACAGAACAATAGAAAGATAAGAGAAAATATGGAAACCAATGAAAAGGTGGCAACCTTTGGTTAGATAAGAGAAAGAGCACCAAGCCTGTAAACCCTCTATTTTTATTATTGTACGGGTTTTCCAGAAATAGTCCCTAAGTAATGATTAGAGACTCTAAATTAATTATGGAGACACTTAAGGTCATAGAGAACCCATAGGAATTGATTTAAACTCAATTGGAGATTAAACGGGGAGTTAAATTGATAAATGAAATCGAATAATTTTTTTAAGATATAAAGGGATTAAATTGAAGATAGAGTTTAATAATTGTGGCCATAGTAAGATTAAGCTAAAATCTAAGAATGAAATTATCTTAGGGCGTAAGTGGAATAAATGAGAATTATGGGGAGGAAAATAGAAGCCAAGAAGTATAGTTGACTTTTTAAAATAAAAGACAAACCAGTCTCTCTCTCGCGAAGAAGAAAGAAAGAAAGAAATAAGAAAGAAAAGAAAGAAGAAGAAGAAGAAGAGAAGAAGAAGAAGAAGGAAGAGTTGCCGCCGTCCAACGCCGACCAAGCCGCTGCTCGCCGACCGACGCCGACCAGCCTTGCACCGTGATACCCAGCCGTCGAACTCGCCACGAACGGAAGCCAAAACTTGCAGCAAAACCGTGACAGATGAAGGTGGAATCAAGCTGAAACCGTCGCGAACCAGCTCCGGTCGACGCCGACGAGCTGCTCCAGCTCGACCCACACGAAGACCAGCCCAAACCCGAGCAAGACCAAGCTGAATCGCGGCCAAGACAGCTCATCCACGCGTGCAGATCGGCGGCAGAGACAGCTTCGAGCGACGGCGAGATCAGCCGCAAACCGCGGCGAAACCAAGGGGGAAAGAGAGAGAGGAAGAGAGGGGAAGAAAAGAGGAAGAAAACCAGTTCAATCTCAGCTCAGATCCATCTCCAAACCAGTCCAAAATCAATCTCAAAGCGAAGTTAACGCGATAGAAAAAGGGGTGAGTTATTTAAGTTTGAAAATGATGATTTTGTTGGTGTATAAGTTGATTCGAAATGGGTTTCGTTGTGATTTGTTGGTTGGTTGTTTTTGAGTGAAAACAAGTTGAAAAATAAGTGATTGAAGTTGATAGAAAGGTTAGAAAACCAAGAAAATACCAAAGATTTAAAGAGAAACCCAAAACGCGCGCTAAACTAGTTTAATGGGCAATTTTGTAAATTGACTCATACGACGTCCGTTGAGAGTTTGGATGACCCTAATGAGTTTAATTAGGCGTATTGGGATTAATAAAAGTCGGAGATTTAATTAAGGAACAAAAAATGGAGAGTTACGCCTAAAAAGGGTCACTTAGGGACGATGATGTAATTTTTATTATTTCAAGTTTCTAGAAGTTGACGTGAAAGTAAATTTACGTATATATGTGTTGTGTAGGTGATGAATCAGCCGGTGGAGCTAGGGAAGAGCGCTAGAGCGCAGTTTTAGAACCTTCCGGATAGTCATTCAGAAGTGATAGTGAAAGGTGAGTGTTAAAATGATTTTTATACGTTTTTGTTGATTTGATTAATGAATAAATGTTTCATGCATGTTTTGATATTTTTGATGAAAATGAAATATGATTTAAATGATAAATGGCACGGTAATGGATAATATGGTTTTGTATTTTCATTAAAACCATGATTTCAAGTTTTGAATTGTCTATGTGAAATGAATTGTAATTTATAAAGATGAAAATAAAACCTATGGCTTACCCAGATAGTATCACATTATTACCGGTCTGGGTTGAGTACCCGAAGCGTGCATTGGTAGAATTAGTAGTGTCAGTATGTCACTAGCTATACTAACCGCGGGAGATACCCGCAAGATGTCATGTCAGTCAATTGTTTGAAAGATTAGTCCAATGCACGTGAAAGGCATATTATTAGCTAGCTTACCCGAGCGAGACATAGTTCTGCTCTGTAGCGATGTAGGATTCCGCTACATGAACCGGACAGAGCGATGTAGGATTCCGTTCTATACTAGGGTGCCATGAGGCACGAGTCACTATAGGTTGACGGGAGCCGGATTGGTTGGCTGGACACCTTTGAGCGGAGTCGGACCATTTCCGGTTTTATAAAAGAAAATGGTTTTAGAAAAAAAAAAAACCCCGCAACCATAGGAGATCTTTTTATGAAATTGAAAACCGTGCAAGATGTGTTTTATAATATTAATGCATGAAACTTGATTTAAAAAGAAATAGAATTGATTTGAAAATGTTTTTGGGAGGTTTTTATAAAATGTAATTTCAAATAACATTATATGACACTCATTGGGCTTTTAAAGCTCACTCAATATTTTCTGTATTTTTTTAAATAAACCTCCCCAGGCACAGGTACCATAGCTACGGATTTCCCCGAGACGATATCAGGTCACCGCGGCGATAGTGTTGATGTGATTACCTATCTTTATTTTTGTTTGAGATTAAGTGATATATATATTTTATTACCTCTACATGATTTTGTAAATATCATTTTATGGGTTTAAATTGTATTTCTGAAGTAAATTGATACATGACGCATGATTTAGTTGATAAATTGAAATACGAAATTGTAGTTGTGGTTGTGTTGATAATGAGAGCCTGAGGCTCTATAGTTTGGGAGAAATATTTTGTGATATTTTAGAAGTGTTAAATTTTATAATTTACAGGGTGGCAAAGTCCGAAAAACAAACGGAATGTTGCCCAAATTTTTATAAAATATTTTGTAAAGGTTTAAAATAAAAACGAAAAATTTCCCCTCGTTTCCACTGTTTTTGAAAAGGTTCAGAAAGAATATGGCTTAGCTCTGCGGGGGATCCTTTAGTTGAGCGAAAAGGCTAGCTGGAGGGTCACCGTAGGGTGCCAGCAGATCACCTAGGGAAAGGGGTCTGTCAAAGCCTCCTCTAAACTCTTTGTCAAATCAGTTCCTTCGTTTAAAAATAATAATAATAATAAATAAATAAAAGAGAAATCAACCCTCCTCTTAACTCTTTGACAAATCAGTTTCATTGTTACAAATAAAAAATAAAAGAGAAATTAATTCTCCATTTTAATTTTAAAAATACATAGTATCTATTTTTCCTAATACCATTTACAATATAGCAGCTTAAATATAAAATATTATGAGGCTGAATGAGCACACTCTCTACCGTTTGTGCAAATATTAGGAGCTTATTAACATCGTTTCAATTTTTAAATGTTAATTTCATATCCTGAATTAATTATTTAATTGATGAGTTTACTCTATTAAAGATTTCTCATCTAATATCAGTTTTTTTTTCCTCTAAAACTCACAACCACTTTTCGAAAAGAAAAAAGAGAAACTGCATTTGAGTCCCTCAAGCTTGAAAAATATCAAAATTTTAAAGCTCTTTAAAAAACAGCTTTTTTTATCCCTAACTTTTCTAAAACTCTTTAAAAAAATCTAACATAATACATTGTTTCAATTTTTAAATGTTAATGTCATCACTCGAATTAATTACTTAATTGATGAGTTTACTCTATTAAAGATTTCTCATCTAATATCAATTTATTATATGAAGAGATTATGCTCAACATAATATCAATTTGAATGAATTGCACAACACTCCCCCTCCAAGGTTTGCCTAAAAATAAGAGGAAACACATTTATTTTTTCATTATACCAAACCCCACGCTGTTAGTTGACTTCCGTCAATTTTAACGATTGATCAAGAATTTTGATCAAATAATCATTTTACCCACAAATAAGACAAAAAAATAAATTAAAAGTATTTTTTTTTTTTAAAAAAAAGGATAATCCCAATTTCTCCCTTATAGTTTAAAGTAATCGCTAATTACTACTCTACAGTTTCTAGAAATCTCATTTTATCCCTTCTGTTAAATCTGTTAGTGAAAGGTGGTTTCTGACCATGATTGTAACAACCCGAAATTATTAAGCATGAATATCATTTTTATTATTATTATGATTATGGAGAGTAGGCATGCACAAATGAATTAAGAATGATATTATATGACCCTAAAGGATTAATGAAAGTGCCCAAAGAAAGTATGAAAATTTTAGATATTGTGTAATATGCATTTCTGGACACATGTATAAGTCTAAAGTGAATGAAATCTCATTTTATCCCTTATGTTAAATCTGTTAGTGAAAGGTGGTTTCTGACCATGATTGTAACTCCCCGAAATTATTAAGCATGAATATCATTTTTATTATTATTATGATTATAGAGATTAGGCATGCACAAATGAATTAAGAATGATATTGTAGGACTCTAAAGGATTAATGAAAGTGCCCAAAGAAAGTATGAAAATTTAGATATTGTGTAATATGCATTTCTGGACACATGTATAAGTCTAAAGTGAATGAAATTATTCTATTGATCTAGTAATACGTATATGAGGTGTATAAGTTTATAATTGTTGAATCATGGGTGAATTAGAAATATCTTAGGATCCCATCAGAAGTACGAAAGGATTTCGGATATTAATAATGGTTTGATCAAGGTCCCTAGTGAATATCAAAAAAAAAATTAAAAGATATTTTAGAATCCTAAAAGATGTTCTCGAAAAAGAAATTCAGATTTTAAAACGGATTTATATCAATAAGCGTTTTAAAGTTAACTTTGAAATTATGGGGACCCAAATTAGGCTATGGAATGATTTTTAGGAATTTCGAAGACTATAGGGAGAATGAGAGAAATTCGAATATAGGCTCCAGAAAATTTAAGAGAAGTTTTGAAAAGATCTCGGAGTAACCCGTTAGGAATGTTTTCGAAAATCTCATATTAAACGAAAATACGAAAAGATACGCATGATTGACACTTGGCAAAGGAATCAATGCATGAATGACACTTGGCATGAAGACAAGGTGCATACATGACACTTGTCATGCAATGGAATGCATGTGTGACAAGTGTCACACATGCAAGAATGGCAATTTTGTAAATAAATGGAAAACCAATGGCAATTTCACTTTCTAATGCAAAGTATACATAAGTCATTTCAAAAGGAAATCAAGCAAACAAGTAGATGTCGTAAGTTGAGAGAAAACAACAAGAAAATAATTGAGAGAAATCAATGAAAAGAGAAACAATTCAAAGCCGAGAGCAAACAACTTTGTGGCCGTACATAAGAGAAAATGAAGGAATGTTTGTTTTGTGTGAGTTTTGAGTGATTTTAGTGTTGCATGCAAGCTTGGGAGCTAATCAAATCCATTTCAAGTGAAATCAAGTTAAGAAATTAATTCTCATGAGTTATTTTTGAATGTTTGAAAACTTAAATCGAAGTGGTTTAGGATACTAGTAGCTTTGTCATGTTATATGGGTGATTTCCATGTGATTTTCTATATGAAAACTTGAAGAAAATGGATGAATTATGTTAGTATGAGTCATGGCTAAAGTAATGGACCAAGGTTCAAAATGAAATTGAATGATATGGATGAGTTTTATGCTTGGAAATAACTTGAAATGAAGTTAAAATGGAAAATGAAAAAGTTGTGTGTGATTTGTGAAGCATTCAACCAAAGTGAGCTAGGATTGGTAGCTACTGACTTCGATACATTTGAATGACTTATTGAGTTATTGGGATGCTAGAATAACCATAGAAATTGAAAGAATTGAATTAGGATTCATATGGATGTCGTACAGACGAAAATGGACAAGTTACGTGCAAGCCGTCTTGGTTTTCATTTTCTGTGTTTTGGATGGTTTAGCATGATTTTATGCATGTTTGAATTAATTTATAAGTGTTTGGATGCAAAAATAATCAAATGGAATGGATTCGCAACTAAACGAATTCATATTGAATAAAACGGCAATGATTTGGAAACTTTATACGATAAATGAATATACATTGTTAAAGGAAAATTTGAATAGCTTATATATATTAAATGTTATGGTAGCTTGTGAGTATCTTTGTGTGGATGAAAATAGCAGCTTGTAAATCTTTAAAATTAGGTTCCGAAATAGCCTAAATTAGTGTACAAATGGTGTAGGTAGCGAGGAAGTAAGAAAGGTTGAATTCGTAGGTTTCGCGATAGGAAATGGAGAGGAAGTAGCACATGGAAGCCAAGAAAAAGGAAATAAGAAGTTTTGAGCTTTCGTTGGAAAGTGAAATAATTCAAGAATGTGACAAAAATGTTGATGTACATTTAATTTAAATTTTTGCTTTTAATTGCATGAATATAGCTTTCTAAAATGTTAATATTTGAATTGTTTAGTTAAATGGATTGATGATCATGTCTGAATGTGTATTTTCAATACTTGGATGTGTTAAATGAGGAAAATATAATAATTTGGGAAAGGGTACATGGCTGCCCTAGTTTGGTATTTTGAGAAAAATGGAAATCTTTTGATGAATTAATTGATTTTGGATATTGTGTGACATTATGATTGAAAATGTATTCATTGGAAATGTTAAATAAGCTCTAGTGAACCTGAATATTGGTAGATGGGGATTGGAATTTGGCATGCCAATAAGGTTATTATAGCAATACTGTGTCGTTACATTTTGAAATAAAATGAAAATCATTAATTTAAGGACCATGAGAGGCATCGAGTGTCCGGTTCCAGATGATTGATTTATATATGTTATGCAATTCGACGGGTAGGCACCTAGTGTCCAATGTCGGAAATCCCGTTTTCCAATCCAATGTATCGTGTCAGTGTTTACAAAGGACATCGAGAAATGTTTTATACAAGTTGCATAATAGTATGTATGGATTGTTTTTAAAAATGTTGAACCAGTTTGTTAATTTGATTTGAACTGAAATCTATGTTATTTTTATGATATGACATTTTTATATTAAAAAATTATAAATTCGAATTTAGTGTACACCTACTAAGCAAATATGCTTAGCGTGTTGGAATTACCACGCACAGGTAGTAGATTGCGTTAGGACGGTGAGGATTGAAGAGAAAGCTTATCTGCAACAAGTCTAACTAATCACATCAATCCATCCGTATTTTGGGTAGATATCATTATCTGTTTTTGTAAATAAAATTTTAAATTGCATAGATATATATATATATATATATGCGTATATGTATTTGTATATAAAGTGGGGACTTTTATAAAGAAATCCAATTTGTGTAAATTTTGGAAAATATTGTGTATATGGATAATGCCGAACTAAACGAAGTTTGGTTCCAATTGTTGAATATTGTTTTGTGGAATATTTGCGTTGGAAATGAAAATACTAAATTTGTAACAGGTTGGAAAGTTCGAATTTTAGGGAAAACTCGTGCAGTTTTTCCACTGAAATCAGAAATTGTTTAAATCATTTAACAATATTTTTGAAATTCTCTATTTTGATATGAATAATTAAATATATGATTTTCCAAATAAAAATTTTGCAATAAGGAAGTTACAAGTAGCGCCCTTTAGATCCATCTGCAGGGGAGGACGGGCAGGGGGTATTACAATGATAGTGTACGAAAAAAATCAAACTGCCCCTCAATTAAAAATAAAAAATAATTAAAATCTGTATGCAATAAAATTAAAAAATATATATATAAGTGAAGGATACATTTTCAACCAATTCAGACATCTTTATTCATCTCAATTTAACCGAACCATCATCAACAACAAACAACATCATCATCAAACCCTTCAACATTGTAACAACAACATCAAACACAACAGCAACATAACACAAACCTCTTTACACTGTAACAATAACATCAAACACAACAACAACATAACAAAAACAAAAAACAAAAAAAAAATTCTGAGTTGGGTTTCCGATCGAAAACCAAAGATTTCTAGATTTCCAATGCGGAAACTAAAAAATCTTTGAGTTTTCAATGCCGAAAACTCAGAAATCCTTGGGTTTTCAACGTTAGAAACCTAGAGATTTTTGGGTTTCCACGCCAAAAATCCATCTATAGGTTTCGGACGTGAAAACCTAAAAATCTCTAGGTTTCCAAAGTTGGAAACCCGTAGATCTATGGGTTTTCGATGAGAAAACCTAGTTTGGGTCTTTATCGTGGAGGGCCTCCATCAATGGACACCCTCTATCGACGGCGAACACCAAGAGAGAGAGAAGAAAAAAAAGAAGAGAGGAAAAGAGAGAAAGAGAGAGAGAAGAAGAAGAAGAGAAGAAAAGAGAGAGAGAGAGAGATGAAGAAGGAGAGAGAAAAAGAGAGAGAAGAAGTAGAAGAGAAGAAAAGAGAGAGAGAGAGAGATGAAGGAGAGAGGAAAAGAGAGAGAAGAAGAAGAAGAAGAAGAAAGAAGAAGAGAGAGAATGAGAAGTAGAGAGAGACTGGTCTGTAGCTTTTAAGTTTTATGCTTTTATTTTTTTATTTTTTCGAATTATATCCACCGTCTATCAAAATTTTTAAATATTAAAATTTTCAAAATTTTTAAATATTAAATTATTATTTTATTAAATATTTATATTTTTTATATTTTATTCTGCTGCGACAGTTTTATCCTTCTACATTAACGGTCAACTGTTGACTTTTAACGTTCATTAATGGTAGGGGTTTTTTGGATATTTTAATATCTATTTTATAAATAAATATGGGAATACGAGGGACTTCTTAAAGTCAAGGGCGATTTTGACTTTTTATCAAATTACGTAAGGAAATTGAGATTATCCCAAAAAAATTCATCTTCTCCCCTTCTCTCTCATCTTCCTCCATTTCCCTCTTTTCTTCTTTCTCCTTCGCCGACATCACTCTCTTCCTCCTCTCTCCATTGCCGACACTTTCTACCCCTCTGTTTCATTGCCGACATCGTGTCTCTGTTCTCACAAAACCGGGTCTCTATGGGTCTTCATTTTTTTGTCAATTTTTTGTGTTGATGATGGTGGATCGATGTTAATGATGGCTGTGGGTTGATGTTGATGATGATGGAGGGTTGATGATGATGGTGGATTGATGTTGATGATGATGGATTTCGGTTGTGGCTGATGATTTTTTTTTTTTTTCTCTCTTTTTTTTTTTTTTTGGAATATCTGGGTTCGAATCTGGGTTTGCAACTCAGAGTTTCAATCAATATTGAAAAATCACATATTGAAAAGCTGTTTGATAGGGTCACCAAGTCCTGGTCCCGACCACCTCCTACACAGTATACACGTACCCATAAAACTCTCATTTTTTAATTTTGTCAGCTGAAACCGACTTAGGCTCTCTTTCTCTCATTCACTGCATCTTTGTTCTTTATCCAGCAAACTCAGCGTCTCACTTCAACGTCCTAACTTCTCACCTAAAGGCTAAAACAAAGCTCATCAGTGCCCATCTCTATTATTTCCTTTTGGTTCAAGCTTAATATCCATTGTCTTCTCAGATCTTTAAAAAAACAAAAAAACAAAAACAAAAAATTAAGAGATTCATTGAAGATTTGGGCTACCCAGATCTTCAACTTCATATTTTTTTAATTTTATTATTTCTTTTTAAGGTCTGGGTAGTGATTTGCGAAACAAACAGAGAAGGGTAATTCAGGCTGCTCGATACAAAGCAAAATAGGACAGTGAAAGAGATATGAGTATGTGTCATCACTGTCATGTGATTATGGATTTTGTTTATTAGAGTCTGGCGGCTTTGGTATTTGGTGCATGACTTGGGATGGCATTCAAGTTTCAATTTTCTCACAGTTTGGTAAGACCAATTGAACAAAAAAAACAATGAAAACTAAATTAAACACCAAAAAAAAAAAAAAAAAAAGGATGCTGATTGAAGATCTGGGCCATACATATCTTCAACTCCATTTTCTTTTCATATTTTTTAATTTTATATTTATAATTTTAAATTAAAAAAAAAATTTAAAATTAAAAGATGAAGCTACCCTTAAGTTGACTAAGTTTTATCCATCTGGACTAATGGAATAGGGTGTTGTATAATAAAAAGTTAAGGGATCGATTGTTTTTTTGTCTGAAGATTGAACAGTACTGTTGAAGACTGAAGACTGAATAATGATTGAAACTTGAAATCTGAATAACATGTTTTTTTTTTCTTATTTTTGAATATATTGTAAACTTGTTTGTTTTTTAAAGTTAAAATTGTCTGACGACTAATAATTTGATATTTATACATTTTTAACTATTTGTTGTTAAGTCATTTTAATTAATTTAATACAAACATCTAAAAATAAATAATTTAATAAATTCTAAAATATTTTTTATGTACATATTAATAATATATTTTTTCAAAATTAAAATATAATAAAAAAATATAGTAATATTAACCATCTTTATGTATTTAAATATATTAATATATTTAAAAACAACTAAAAAATGAATATTTAAATTATAAATTAAAATATATTAGTTTAATTCCATGACAATTTGAGATGAGATATATTTAAACTTTTCTTTTCAAATATATTTTTATAGGGTTATTATCAATTTGCCCCCTAAAAATGAAAATAATGTCAAACCACCGCCGGTTTTGAAAATATTAGCCAAAAAGGTCCGACCGTCAATTAGAATAGTAAAACAGTTAAGAAAGTGACGGATCCATTAATATTGAGGATAAAAAGGTAATTGAATGTGATCATAAATAGTGAATTGCTGCTGAAATATAATATGTAATTTTTTAATTAAAAAAAGAAAAAAAAATAAAAACAATTTGAAAACAAATTAAAAAACAAAAAACAAAAACTCTCTTACCCTTTCCCTTTCTCTCTCCAGCTCACGCTCTCTCTTTCTCTCTCTCTATCAAACCATCTCAGTCTCTCTCTCTCTCGCTCACGATCTCTCTTTCACTCTTCATCAGCCACCGTGTCCCTCTCTCTCTCCTTCACTCTTCTTCTTTTTCTTCTTCATCAGCCACTGTCTCCCATCCTTTTCTTCTTCTTTTTTTTCTTCTTCTTCAATCCTAAATGAACCCAAATGTTTGCACTTGAAGCTCGCCGACATGGTCGAAATCGGAGACCTTTAAACCAGATGCCCAGCCACTCACCCAGATTCGTAGGCCGAGTGGTGCGGCGGTGCAGATCAGATCGTGCAGACACTGTTTCCGATGCGGTTCGTGGAGGAGATGGAGAGGACGGTAAAGAACGCAGCTATGTGTCGTTGCGTCGAGTGGTGAGGCGGTGTGGAGTTGGAGATCAGATCTTACAGGTACTGTTTCCGACGTGGTTTGGGAGGAGAAGGAGAAGAAGGTGAGGAACGACCGGCTATAAATCGTCATCGTGGAGCGGTGTGGTGGTGGATCTGCGGGCACTGTTCCTAAGTTTTTTTTTGTGCATCTGAAATCTGGGTTTTTTTTGTTGTTGTTGATGTGTTATTTAATCGATTTCTTTATGTGCTGTTGATGATGATAATGATGTGTTTGATATTGAAGTTGAACTAGAGATTGAACTGGAAAATGTTGGTGTTGAAGACACTCGATGGAGATCCAATCCAGATTAGATCTCCACTGTCCATGGGAATTGATGGACGGTGGAGATCCAGTCTGGGATTGGATCTCCACAATTTTTTTTTTCAAAATCTCCACCGTCCATCTTAAAATGGACAGTGGAGATTTGATGAAAAAAATTTTTATTTAAATTTAATTAATTAATTTTTTATTTAAATTTAATTTATTTAGTTTTTATTTTGTCAAATTTATTTAATTTTTTAGTTTTTTGAAATTAATTTATTATTTATTTAATATTTTTTAATTTTGGTTATCAAAGGATAGTTTGGTAATTGATTAATTGTTTGTTTTTTATTTTTTTATTTTTTAATATTATAAGGGTATTTTGGTCTTTTAGCATTTTTATTACAAAACCACTCAAAATTTGGATGAAAACCGTTTTAGGGATACGGTAGGGGGTTTTTTGGCTAATATTTTCAAAAGAGGGGGTAAATTGATGTTATTTTCGTTTTCATGGGGTTTTTTGGATTTTTCCTTTTTTTATAAGTATCAAGGAAAAAAAAAAAGAGAAAAGAAAATTTGAGTAGTATAAAATTAAAATAAATTTGAAATTATGTTATTTTGAAGAGGATGAATTTGGAATAAAAATTTTTTAATGTCATTAAGTGATTTGAAATTAAGTGAAAAGTTAAAAATTTTAACTTAATTTTTTCAGTTGTTTTTGAATAATTTTAAGTTATTTGATCACTTAAAAAAATAAATAAAAATAATTTAATTCAATACAATTAAATCTTAAATGAAAAAAAAAAACAAACGATCTTTAAATGTGTTTTTAGTTGTTTTTTTAGGCAATCTTGTATTTTTAGGTAATTTTTTTGGGGGGTGGGGTGTCGTCGCTGATGGCAAGACGGTAGAAAGATAAGAGAAAATATGGAAAACCAACGAAAAAGTGGCAACCTTTGGATAAAAAAGAAAAGAGAAATCAACACCTCTCTCTTAACTCATTGACAAATCAGTTCCATTGTTAAAAAAGATAAATAAATATTTCAATTAAAAAAAAAAGATAAATTAATTCTCTATTTTAATTGTAAAAATACATAGCATTAATTTTTCCTAATATCGTTTATAGTATATCAACTCAAATTTAAAATATAAATTAATTTTCTATTTTAATTTTAAAAAATACATAGCATTTATTTTTTTGATACCATTTATAATATAATAACTCAAATTTAAGATATTATGAAATTGAATGAACGCACTCTTCACTGTTTGATAATGATTTCCAATATAAAAGTTGTTAATGCTAGTATCATAAAATAGTTTATGTAAATATTAGGAGCTTATTGACATTGTTTCAAATTTTAAATTTTAATTTCGTCACTTGAATTAATTATTTAATTAATGAGTTTACACTATTAAAGAATTCTCATCTAATATCAATTTATTACATAGAGATTGTGCTCAACATAATATGAATTTATTACATAGAAGATGTCGCTGACGACAGTACAGTGGAAAGATAAGACAAAATATGGAAAGCCAATGAAAAAGTGTCAAACTTTGGCTAGATATGAGAAAGAGACACCAAACCTCCTCCTAACTCCTTGTCAAATCAGTTCCATTGAGAAGAAAAAAACAAAAAAAAACCAACCATTCTCTGAACTCCTTGACAAACCAGTTCCATTGTTAAAAAAATAATAAATAAATAAAATTAAAAGATAAATTAATTCACTATTTTAATTTTAAAAATACATAGCATTTATTTTTCCTATTACCATTGACAATATCGCACGGAGCAACTATAACTTACATCGAGAGTTACAAATAGCAGCGTATTCAGTGGGATTAATCCAGAGAATGATTGCGACTTATACCGCGATTTATAATCAATGATGCAAGTCGCAGAAGAAGGATCTAGTGAGGGCTAGCTGATTTCGAGATTTTGTAGAGTTTTATTATATTATTTTCTTATTTAGGATTTAACTATAATTTCTTTTATTAATTAATATTATTTTCTTAAGTTATTTGATTTATTTCTTAAGGAAATCATGTTTTCTATGAAAGTTAGAATTGTTTTTCTATAAATAGGAATTTAAGACTTAGGGTTTGTAGGATCGTGGAATATTAATAAAATCTTACAACTTTGCCAGACAAATCTCTTTGTGTTTTTATTCGGTTTTTATAAGTATTATTGCTCAGGATTTCTTGAGCTAAAATTAGGTGATCTAATTCTAGAAAATCAATATATCAAATTTTATTGATTGGTTGATTCATTTCAACCTAACGTGTGACTCAAGTTAAGGTGGTTAGAATTTGTTGTTGGATCTATAGCTAGGTCATTAACTTATTTCAATACATCTTCTTCCTCATAAGGAGGATCAAGTCTTTTTTTTTTTCCAAGTTCAGTTTATTTGCAATGATAATTAATCCAAAAAAAAAAGAGAGTAATGAAACTACGTACTATTTGGTTTTTAGACATATTAATTATTAGGGTTTTGATTATTGGCCTTTTTTTTTATTTCAACTATTGGATGTATAGTCGATGAAATATCTCCAGTAAAAAGCACAGCCACAAAATTATAGTCAAAGACTTCAAAAGTGAACATGAAAACGATTGATAACAAAACAAATGACCCTGAGAAGAAGAAAGTAAAAGACAACATTGATCTTGATGCAAGTGAAAAACAAAAAAGAAAATTGCTAACTTGGATAATTAAACAAAAGTAAAAAATAAGCAGTATTGTTGACCTATGCGAAATAAGAAACATATAACTCTTATTCGTTTTTCCAAACGTGACATGTATAATTCTTTTTTTATTTTTGTCTGTTTTTCTGAGCATTATTTGTATAAAACATATAGAAGAAACCTTTTTCTTTAAACCAAACTATATACATATATATATATATATATATTTTTTTTCAATTGCAAACTCTTTTTCTTTTAAATAAAAATATTTTTCTTTTTTCTTTTTTGAAAATCAACAAAAGTATTTTCTATTTACCATTAACAATCATAAAAAATAATCATATTAGATATCAAACATACTTGAAATTAAACTATACATATTGTATGTATTCGGAATCCATCAAATCAATTATTTGTTCATCTATTCCTTGTTTGCATGTGAAAATTATACTTTTCTTATATCATATTTGACACGACCCGACCCGGATACCTCTAGCTCTGATCCGGTAGGTCACGCCATACATCCCAACGGATCCCTCTCAGACTCGACTCGTCAGGCTAAGTGAAACCCGTGGAGCGAACCCTAAACTCTCCGATGCTTTCTAAAACATTGTTGGGTTGGTTTTCTTTAAAAACTGAAAATGCGTAGGAAATTATTTTTTTTATTTTTTTTTTCTAAACTCATTTTTCTAATAAAATTTCGGCAGCATAATAACTGCATTTTTTACGTTCCAGAAAAACCTGTTTATAAAAAAATCACACTTCGACTAAAATTTATCACCAACCCAACTTCTGGTTGCCCATAGGCCTCAATCATGCATTCAATTTCTCAAATCCACTTAATAAAATTTAAAACACAATTTAATAAACCACATTTAAATCAAAAACAATTTAAAAACAGTTACAAATGAATAATTACAAATCATTTATACACTTCAAAAAGAGATTTACATGAAATCTAACTGATGAAAAATATGAACTGCTCAAATGAAGTCGTGTCGCGCTGGCTCGTCCGCTGGAGATAATGCTACTGCTTGGCTACTTGTTGAAAGTACCTGAGGAGATTTTTATATAAAACAGAAATTAATGAGCTAGAAGCTCAGTAAGTGATAATCTTTCTTTTCTTTCAAAATCTGATTTGCTAAACTTCATCCTCTAAAAACGTTTGAAAACTATTCTTTGTTTCTAAAACATTTCAAACTTAAATCTCTTAAATATCACTTAAACAAGAGAATTTATATATAAATATAGGCTTTCTTTTAAATTTGAAATTTGTAACTGAAAATCATAAATAACTTGAATAATATATATAAAATTTCTTTTCTCTCAAATCTGCTTTTCTTTCTAAAACTGTTTCTTGATATCTTTCAAAATTACTATAGCATTCCTAAATCGGTGCTCTTGCGGCTATGTGCGGAATTTCTCGGCGATAACCATAGCTCGCCTGCTCTGAGACATCTCGCGACTATGTGCGGAAGTTCTCAACACTAACCATAACACACGAAACACTACCCCACATCAGTAATGGCGACTCAACTGACAGACTCTGATACTTGTCCCCCCAGGTTAGTGACTTACCCCTACCCAGGACTGTGCCAACTGATGTAGGATAGACCGGCCGGGTCTAAACTAACCTGGAATCTCTGAAAATCTCTGAGGGTATACTTATGGGTTTGAAATCACTTTTCTTTTTGCTCTAACTTTCTGGTGTAAGAGCACAAATCTCTCTTCTGAGTGCATAAAGCACTAAAATATGATTCCTGAGTGCATTAAGCACTAAAACTCATTTTCTGAATGCATTAAACACTAAATATCTTTGGTAAGTGCAAAAGCACAAAATAGCATCATTTCAAGCTCTAAATTCATGCTCATATCAATGCATTTAAAATAATTTCATGCAGTTACTTATCAAATCAACTTAATAATATCAAATACTTTTAAAATCTTTTAAATAAAATTTACTCACAAAACTTATAGCTGAAAATGGCACGTGCGGAGCCCCTAATCCTCTCGCCTCGATCCTCGAGTGCCCTCGTCACCTACACAACATATGGAAACATGAATTTTCGTTCGCGTAAACTTCTGGAAACTCCAAATTATCAAATTACACAATCGCCCCTCAAACTAGTTTATCGCGCGATTCGTTTTATCTTTAACTTTTCACTATTCTCTTGGTTTTCTAAGCTCCCAATAGGCATTAATTCACTTCCTTCTCAACTTATTTTCACTCAATATCAATCAATAACGAATCGTAACAAAATCCGCTTCGAAATCAACTTAATCCACAATAAAATCATCAACCTTAACTTAAATAACTCACCCCTTTGCTTCCTCATGAGCTCATCCTTTTCCTCTTTGTTTTGGACTCGTTTCGGGACTGATTTGGTGGCGAAAATGGACTGGTTCGGGCTGGATCTCTTCCCTCTTTCTTCTCCTCTGCACGAGCTCTTCTTCCCTGGTCGAATTCTCTCTTCTTCTCCTCCGATCTGCTGTCTTTACTCTGGTTCCGCTCGGTCGCGTTTCAGCACTGTTCCGACGAGATTGTAGCTGGAGTTCCTGTGAGTTCTGGTCTGGTTTGCGTCGATCTTCTCCTCTCTTCTTCCCTCGCTCTCTCCCTAGCTCGATCTACCTCGTTCCTCTCCGATCCGTCGGATTCTGCATGAGCGTGGAGGACTGGTCTTGGTTGAGTTTGGCGAGGTCTGGTTCGTCCTTGGCATCGGCTTGAGCTAGGCTCTGTAGGGCAGCGGGATGACAGCTCGTCGCCATCCCCTTCCGCTCCGATCTGTCTTCAGTCCGTCATTTCTGTTGTCGGGTTTTGCTACAGGTCTGTGCGAGTTTGTCTTCAGTCTGCTCGGTTTTGCATGCGGCGAGGTGCGGCTGGTGGTCGACGAGCTTAGACGATCGACCGGAGTAGCTCCTCTTCTTCTTCTTCTTCTTCTTCTCTCTTCTTTTCTTCTTTTTTTGGTTCGGCTTTTGCGTTGACTGTCGCTGGTTCTGCTTTTGTGATAACTTTTTGGCTTTATATTTTCCTCCTTGACTTTTAGCTTAATCCTAGTTTAACCACAACTATTAAAACTTATCTTCAATTTAGTCTCTTATCACCTTAAATAATTACTTGATTTCGTTCACTATTTTATCCTTTCGTTTAATCTTCGATCGAGTTTAAATCGATCTCTAAGGGTTCCCTATACCCTTAGGCGCTTCCATGAACCATTTAGGGTCTCTAATAATTATTTAGAGACTGTTTCCGGGGAGATCTGTAAAATTACGATAGAGGGCTTACAATATTAGCATTGATTTTATATATATTATTAGGGTTTATAATAGTTGGGTGTATAAATCATGGGTGTAGAAAGAAATTTTGAAATTTTAATTTTATTATGATGTACTTTTAAAGTATTGTATGTGTAAGCCCTCTAACATAATTTTACGGATCTCCCCGGAAACAGTCCCTAAATAATTATTAAAGACCCTAAATGGTCCATGAAAGCGCCTAAGGGTATAGGGAACCCTTAGAGATTGATTTAGACTCGATCGGAGATTAAACGGAAGGATAAAATGGTGAATGAAATCAAGTAATTATTTAAGGTGATAAGGGACTAAATTGAAGAAATATTTTAATGATTGTGGTCAAACTAGGATTAAGCTAAAAGTCAAGGGTAGAGTCTGAAATTTTTAAGGGACGTGACCGTCATTCTTAGAATTATTTGGGGGAGGAAAATAGAAGCTAAAAAGTTAGTTGAATCACAAAAACAGAACCAACGACAGTCAACGCAAAGCCGAACCAGAAAAAGAAGAAAGAAAAGGAAGAAGAAGGAAGAATAAGAAGAAGAAGAAGAGCTACTCCGATCGCCCGTCCAAGCTCGCCGACCACTAGTCGTACCTCGCTGCACGTAGAACCTAGCAGATTGACGATGAACTCGCGCAGACCTATAGCAAAACCCGACAGCATAAATGACGGATTAAAGACAGATTGGAGCGGAAGGGGACGACGACAAGCTATCATCCCGACGACCTACAGAGCCCAGCTCAAGCCAACGCCAAGCACGAACCAGACCTCGCCGAACTCAACCAAGACCAGTCTTCCACGCTTATGCAGAACCGATGACAGAATCCGACGAATCGAAGAGGAACGAAGTAAATCGAGCTAGGGAGAGAGCGAGGGAAGAATAGAGGAGAAGGAAGAGGAGAAGATCGATGCAAACCAGACCAGAACTCTTCGCAACTCCAGTTGCAATCTCGTCGGAACAGTGCTGAAACGCGACCGAGCGGAACCAGAGCAAAGACAGCAGATCGGAGGAGAAGAAGAGAGAATCCGGCCAAGGAAGAAGAGCTCGTGCAGAGGAGAAGAAAGAGGGAAGAGATCCAGCCCGAACTAGTCCATTTTTGCCACCAAATCAGTCCCGAAACGAGTCCAAAATGAAGAGGAAAAGGATGAGCTCGTGAGGAAGAAAAAGGGTGAGTTATTTAAATTAAGGTTGATGATTTTATTGTGGGTTAAGTTGATTTCGAAGCGGATTTTGTTACGATTCGTTATTGATTGATATTGAGTGAAAATAAGTTGAGAAAGAAGTGAATTAATGTCTATTGGGAGCTTAGGAAACCAAGAAAATAGTGAAAAGTTAAAGATTAAACGAATCGCGCGATAAACTAGTTTGAAGGACGATTCCGTAAATTGACCCTTATGGCGTCCGTTGAGTGTTCGGACGACCCTAATGAGTTTAATTAGGAGTATTGAAGCTATTAAAAGCGAAAGATTAAGATTAAAAACCAAAATGGAGAGTTGCGCGTAAAAATGGTCATATAGGGGCGATTGTGTAATTTCGAGTTTCCAGAAGTGACGTGAACGAAAATTTACGTTTCCATATGTTGTGTAGGTGACGAGGGCGCTCGAGGATCGAGGCGAGAGGAGTAGGGGCTCCGCACGCGCCATTTTTGGTCATCAGTTTTGTGAGTGAGTTTTATTTGAAGATTTTAAGAGTATTTCAAATTATCAAGTTTGATTTGATAAATTAATTGCTTACTTGAAATTTATTTTAAATGCCTTGATATATGCATAAGTTATAGTTTAAAATGAGAATTTTGATTTTATGTATATATGTGAGTGCATAAGTGAGTTTATTAAAGCTCATGCTTATTTGAAATATTTAAGCATTATGTAATTGTTGCATGTTATTTTAAAGTTTGGAATGATGCTATTTTGTGCTTTTGCACTTACCAAAGATATTTTAGTGTTTAATGCATTCAGAAAATAAGTTTTAGTACTTATTATATTCAGAGATCAGATTTTAGTGTTTTATGCACCCAGAAAAGAGATTTGTGTTTTTGCACAAGAAAGTTAAAGCAGAAAAGGAAAGTGTTTTCAAAATTATAAGTATACCCTCAGAGATTTTCAGATATGCCAGATCAGATTAGACCCGGTCGGTCTATCCCACATTAGTTGGCATAGTCCTGGGGGAGGGATAAGTCACTAACCTGAGGGGACAAGTGTCCGAGTCTGTCAGTCAAGTTGCCTTTGCTGATGTTGGGTAGTGTTTCGCGTGTTATGGTTAGCGCTGAGAAATTCCGCACATAGCCGCGAGATATCTCAGAGCAGGCGAGCTATCGTTAGCGCTGAGAAATTCCACGCATAGCCGCGAGATGTCTCAGAGCTGGTGAGCTATGGTTAGCGCTGAGAAATTCCGCACATAGCCGCTAGATTTGAGAGACCCCAGATTTAGGGATACTATGATAATTTTGAAAGTTGTAATTATTCGTTTGTAACTGTTTTAAATTGATTTTGATTTAAATGTGGTTTATTAAATTGTGTTTTAACTGTTATTAGGTGGATTTGAGAATGAAATGCATGATTGAGGCCTACGGGCAACCAGAAGTTGGGTTGGTGATGAATTTTAGTCGAAGTGTTGATATTTTATAAATGGATTTTTCTGGAATGTCAAAAATGCAGCTGTTATGCTGTCGAAATTTTATTAGAAAAATGAGTTTATAAAAAAAAAAAAAAATTTCCTATGCGTTTTTAGTTTTTAAAGAAAACCAACCCAATAATATTTTAAAAAGTATCAGAGAGTTTAGGGTTCGCTCCATGGGTTTCGCTTAGCCCGACGAGTCGGGTCTGAGAGGGATCCGTTGGGGTGGCCGGCGTGACCTACCGGATCAGAGCTAGAGGTATCCGGGTCGGGTCGCGTCAGTATGTAAGGATATATTAGTAATAAAAGATTTTTTTAAAAACTTGGGTGCAGCAACAAGTTTTTAGGTGACAATGGTCACCCATATATATATATATATATATATATATATGGCAGAATCGGAGGACACAAGTTTTGAAATAAATTTTGACATGATTTGTTTACGATTGGATGAGAAGGGTTTTAATGGTTTAGATTTACTCACACCACTACATACAACTCTATTTTATACTCTACATAAATGTTTTCTCTCCACTCTCTCTTCATTATTACACTATCTCTTCTCCCTTCCATTAATATTAAAATCCAAATATTTAAATTATTTATTTCTCACCCAATCCAATTATATTTAAAAACCCATCAAGAAAATTAAAAAAAAAAAGTTGCAATTGTTTTTTTTTTTAACTTGATAAATTTATTATTTAAATGATGATTTATTTTTTAAAATAGTTTAAACCAAGCAATCTTTAGCAAGAAAATTTTCACTACCACTAAAAAAAAAAAATCTTATTTCAAAAACAATTTCTAATCAAAATAAGTAAAATAGATTTTATTCCAAAAACACAAACACTTAACCAAAAAAAAAAAAAAAAAATAAGACCGTCATTGAATCATTTCCTAAGTAAACTTAAAACACAAAACCACACTTGCAAGTTGTTGCCACCATTGACACCCACCAACCATCAGAGTTTCTTCATGTAAAAGCTGCAAACTTTAAACTTTTTGGTTAAGTGTTTTGTGTTTTTGGAAAATAAAATCTATTTTACTTATTTTGATTAGAAATTGCTTTTGAAACAAGATTTTTTTTTTTTTTTAGTGGTAGTGAAAATTTTCCTACTAAACATTGCTTGGTTTAAACTATTTTATCAAGTTAAAAAAAAAAAAAAAAAAAACAATTGCAGCTTTTTTTTTTAATTTTCTTGATGGGTTTTTAAATATAATTGGATTGGATGAGAAATAAATAATTTAAATATTGGGATTTTAATATTAATAGGAGAGAGAAGAGATAGTGTAATAATGAAGAGAGAGGGGAGAGATAGTATAATAATAAAGAGAGAGGAGAGAGAAAATATTTATGTAGAGTGTAAAATGGAGTTGTATGTAGTGTTGTGAGTAAATCTAAACCATTAAAACCCTCCTCATCCAATGGTCAACAAATGATGTCAAAATTTGTGTCAAAACTTATGTCCCCCAATCCTGTCTCATGTATGTATATGTATGTGTGTGTGTTATGTTGGAAAAATGGGATAGACATCCATTTTAAGGACCCATTTTTTATTAGGTTAAAGATTTTGATTGAGATGGATCAAGATAGATTCATGGAAAAAAATAGTGCTTGGATGAATGGAAATTGAATTGAAGATTTAATTTCAAAATATAACTGTTAGATTAAATGTCATGAATGCAACTATTGAATTTGGAAAAGTGTAACTGCAAAATTAAGTTGCAGATTTAATTTTTCAAATTGTAACTACAAGTATTACTTGTAGAATTGAATTGTAGTTTTAATTGCCATGAATTGAAAATTTGAATATTTAAATTGCAACAACTAGTATTAATTGCAAATTTGAATTTTCAAAGCATAAACGTTGATTCGGTCTAATGGCTGATTTTAAACCAGTTTTGTAACCGCCCCACATAGAGACTATAAATTGGCATCATTTTTAGTTGTTCAGAGACAACTGAGAATCCATTTTTTCTTTCAATGTTTTTTTTTTTTTAAATACTATTCCTAAATGTAAGTGTCCAGAGTGATAAAGATTTAAATATAGTTTGGTTCACTTGACAAGTTTGGTTGGTGTTATTATATCTTGAAAGACAAATGCTGAACAACTTAGAAGATAAGCAACGAATTTATCTTAAGAACACCATAGTTATTATGGGTCTCAACACTCTCACTTTTGTTTTGTTTTTGTTTTTTTCTTGCTGCAAATTCTTTGTTTTATTATTACCTGTTCTTATTATTATCAATTTTTCTGACATGTTATACCTAATAAATTGATATGGTACAAGTGATATTAAAAATTTAGTTTTATTCATACATACAGGTTTTAATCTTTCAGCAATTTAATCGCTAATGAGTCCATTTGTTGTCTTCAAGATTGATGTGATACAAGTGATATTAAAGTTCAGTTATATATAATTTTATTTATTCAATAAAATTGACTAATCGATACGAGTCGATTTCAATTATGATAAATTGACGAAACAATAGCTGATCTGATAGCTGCTTCAACGGCTGCAATAGCTATAAGAAAAATTGAGAAAATATCTCCTTTTAATTGTCGACATATATATATATATATATATGTATTTGTGTGTGTCGAAATAAATTGATGTTGTATAAGTGGCATTAAAAATTTAGTTTTATTGATACATACTGGTTTTAATCTTTCAACAATTTAATCGCTAATGAGTCCATTTGTTGTCTTCAAGATTGATGTAATACGATTGATATTAAAATTTAGTTATATATAATTTTATTTATTCAATAAAATTGATTGATAGATACGAGTCAATTTTCAATTATGATAAATTGAAGAAACAATAGCTGATCTGATAGCTGCTTCAACGGCTACAATAGCTATAAGAAAAATTGAGAAAATATCTCTTTTTAATTGTCGACATGTATATATATATGTATTTGCGTGTGTCGAAATAAATTGATGTGGTATAAGTGACAGTAAAAATTTAGTTTTATTGATACATACAAGTTTAATATTTCAACAATTTAATCGCTAATGAGTCCATTTGTTGTCTTCAAGATTGATGTGATACGAGTGATATTAAAATTTAGTTATATATAATTTTATTTATTCAATAAAATTGATTGATCGATAGGAGTCGATTTTCAATTATGATAAATTGATGAAACAATAGCTGATCTGATAGCTGCTTCAACGGCTGCAATAGGTATAAGAAAAATTGAGAAAATAATTCCTTTTAATTGTCGACATATATATATATATATGTATTTGTGTGTGTCGAAATAAATTGATGTGGTATAAGTGACATTAAAAATTTAGTTCTATTGATACATACTAGTTTTAATCTTTCAACATTTTAATTGCTAATGAGTCCATTTGTTGTCTTCAAGATTGATGTGATATGAGTGATATTAAAATTTAGTTATATATAATTTTATTTATTTAATAAAATTGATTGATCGATATAAGTCGATTTTCAATTATGATAAATTGACGAAACAATAGCTGATCTGATAGCTGCTTCAACGGCTGCAATAGCTATAAGAAAAATTGAGAAAATATCTCCTTTTAATTGTCGACATATATATATATATATATGTATTTGTCTGTGTCGAAATAAATTGATGTGGTATAAGTGACATTAAAAATTTAGTTTTATTGATACATACAGGTTTTAATCTTTCAACAATTTAATCGCTAATGAGTCCATTTGTTGTCTTCAAGATTGATGTGATACTAGTGATATTAAAGTTTAGTTATATATAATTTTATTTATTCAAAAAAATTGATTGATCGATACGAGTCGATTTTCAATTATGATAAATTGACGAAACAATAGCTGATCTGATAGCTGCTTCAACGGCTGCAATAACTATAAGAAAAATTGAGAAAATATCTCCTTTTAATTGTCGACATATATGCATGGGGCAGGATCGGAGGACACAAGTTTTGACATAAATTTTGACACGATTTGTTGACCATTGGATGAGAATGGTTTTAATGGTTTAAATTTACTCACACGACTACATACAACTCTATTTTACACTCTACATAAATGTTTTCTCTCCACTCTCTCTTCATTATTATACTATCTCTTCTCTCTTCCATTAATATTAAAATCCCAATATTTAAATTATTTATTTCTCAGTCAATCCAATTATATTTAAAAACCCATCAAGAAAATTAAAAAGAAAAGTTGCAATTGTTTTTTTTTTTTTAACTTGATAAATTTATTATTTAAATGATGATTTATTTTTTAAAATAGTTTAAACCAAGCAATCTTTAGTAAGAAAATTTCCACTACCACTAAAAAAAAAAATCTTATTTCAAACACAATTTCTAATCAAAACAAGTAAAATAGATTTTGTTCCAAAAACACAAAACACTTAACCAAAAAAAAATTAAAAAAAAAAAAAGATCGTCATTAAATCATTTCCCAAGTAAACTTAAAACACAAAACCACACTTGCAAGTTGTTGCCACCATTGACACCCACCAACCATCAGAGTCTCTTCATGTAAAAGCTACAAGCTTTAAACTTTTTGGTTAAGTGTTTTGTGTTTTTGGAAAATAAAATCTATTTTACTTATTTTGGTTAGAAATTGTTTTTGAAATAAGATTTTTTTTTTTTTTTTTAGTGGTAGTGAAATTTTTTCTACTAAAGATTGCTTGGTTTAAACTATTTTAAAAAATAAATCATCATTTAAATAATAAATTTATCAAGTTAAAAAAAAAAAAAAACAATTGCAGCTTTTTTTTTTTTAATTTTCTTGATGGGTTTTTAAATATAATTGGATTGGGTGAGAAATAAATAATTTAAATATTGGGATTTTAATATTAATGGGAGAGATGAGAGATAGTGTAATAATGAAGAGAGAGAGGAGAGATAGTATAATAATAAAGAGAGAGGAGAGAGAAAACATTTATGTAGAGTGTAAAATGGAGTTGTATATAGTGTTGTGAGTAAATCTAAACCATTAAAACCCTCATCATCCAATGGTCAACAAATCATGTCAAAATTTGTGTCAAAACTTGTGTCCCTCGATCCTGCCTCATGTATGTATATGTATGTATGTGTGTGTTATGTTGGAAAAATGGGATAGACATCCATTTTAAGGACCCATTTTTTATTGGGTTAAAGATCTTGATTGAGATGGATCAAGATAGATTCATGGAAAAAAATAGTGCTTGGATGAATGGAAATTGAATTGAAGATTTAATTTTCAAAATATAACTGTTGAATTAAATGTCATGAATGCAACCATTGAATTTAGAAAAGTGTAACTGCAAAATTAAATTGCAGATTTAATTTTTCAAATTGTAACTACAAGTATTACCTGTAGAATTGAATTATAGTTTTAATTGCCATGAATTGAAAATTTGAATATTTAAATTGCAACCACTAGTATTAATTGCAAATTTGAATTTTCAAAGCATAAATGTTGATTCGGTCTAATGGCTGATTTTAAACCAGTTTTGTAACCGCCTCACATGGAGACTATAAATTGGCATCATTTTTAGTTGTTCAGAGACAACTGAGAATCCATTTTGTCTTTCAATGTTTTTTTTTAAAAACACTATTCCTAAATGTAAGTGTCCAGAGTGATAAAGATTTAAATATAGTTTAGTTCACCAGACAAGTTTGGTTGGTGTTATTATATCTTGAAAGGCAAATGCTAAACAACTTAGAGCATCTCTAATGCAAATGTGGATTGCTTTTCACAATCTACTGTCATGTCATCAATGTTCAAGGAATTGCTTTCTACATGGCATTGAATAGCAATTGATAGACAGTAAAGTTATAAAATATTATCTAATGCTTTTATTCAAAATTCATATTTTGATGATGTGTCATTTTTTTTTAATTACAAAACTTACCAAAAAAAAGACAAAAACAAAAGTCAACCAGCTATTAATAGAAAAACATAAACCAATTAATTTTATTTGCTGAGTTGGCTGTCTAACAAACCCTCTGAAAATAGAGGGTCAACTTGACAATGTTGATTTCTTTTTTTGCCACATGAGATTCATAGTGAGTGCAAACAATTGCATTGGATAATCATATTTTGAGTCTATGTCTATCTATCCTATGTGGACTTCAATTTTTTCACAATTCATTGCCCCATTGGAGATGCTCTTAGAGGATAAGCAACAAATTTATCTTAAGAACACCATAGTTATTATGGGTCTCAACACTCTCACTTTTGTTTTGTTTTTGTTTTTTTCCTGCTTCAAATTCTTTGTTTTATTATTACCTGTTCTTATTATTATCAATTTTTCTAACATGTTATATCTAATAAATTGATATGGTACAAGTGATATTAAAAATTTAGTTTTATTGATACATACAGGTTTTAATCTTTCAACAATTTAATCGCTAATGAGTCCATTTGTTGTCTTCAAGATTGATGTGATACGAGTGATATTAAAATTTAGTTATATATAATTTTATTTATTCAATAAAATTGATTGATCGATACGAGTCGATTTTCAATTATGATAAATTGACGAAACAATAGCTGATCTGATAGCTGCTTCAACGGCTGCAATAGCTACAAGAAAATTTGAGAAAATATCTCCTTTTAATTGTCGACATATATATATGTATTTGTGTGTGTCGAAATAAATTGATGTGGTATAAGTGACATTAAAAATTTAGTTTTATTGATACATACTAGTTTTAATCTTTCAACAATTTAATCGCTAATGAGTCCATTTGTTGTCTTCAAGATTGATGTGATACGAGTGATATTAAAATTTAGTTATATATAATTTTATTTATTCAATAAAATTGACTGATCGATACGAGTCGATTTTCAATTATGATAAATTGACGAAACAATAGCTGATCTGATAGCTGCTTCAACGGCTGCAATAGCTACAAGAAAAATTGAGAAAATATCCCCTTTTAATTGTCGACATATATATATGTATTTGTGTGTGTCGAAATAAATTGATGTGGTATAAGTGACATTAAAAATTTAGTTTTATTGATACATACTAGTTTTAATCTTTCAACAATTTAATCGCTAATGAGTCCATTTGTTGTCTTCAAGATTGATGTGATACGAGTGATATTAAAATTTAGTTATATATAATTTTATTTATTCAATAAAATTGACTGATCGATACGAGTCGATTTTCAATTATGATAAATTGACGAAACAATAGCTGATCTGATAGCTGCTTCAACGGCTGCAATAGCTACAAGAAAAATTGAGAAAATATCCCCTTTTAATTGTCGACATATATATATGTATTTGTGTGTGTCGAAATAAATTGATGTGGTATAAGTGACATTAAAAATTTAGTTTTATTGATACATACTAGTTTTAATCTTTCAACAATTTAATCGCTAATGAATCCATTTGTTGTCTTCAAGATTGATGTGATACGAGTGATATTAAAATTTAGTTATATATAATTTCATTTATTCAATAAAATTGACTGATCGATACGAGTCGATTTTCAATCATGATAAATTGACGAAACAATAGCTGATCTGATAGCTGCTTCAACGGCTGCAATAGCTACAAGAAAATTTGAGAAAATATCTCCTTTTAATTGTCGACATATATATATGTATGTATTTGTGTGTGTCGAAATAAATTGATGTGGTATAAGTGACATTAAAAATTTAGTTTTATTGATACATACTGGTTTTAATCTTTCAACAATTTAATCACTAATGAGTCCATTTGTTGTCTTCAAGATTGATGTGATACGAGGGATATTAAAGTTTAGTTATATATAATTTTATTTATTCAATAAAATTGATTAATCGATACGAGTCGATTTTCAATTATGATAAATTGGCGAAACAATAGCTGATCTGATAGCTGCTTCAACGGCTTCAATAACTATAAGAAAAATTGAGAAAATATCTCTTTTTAATTGTCGACATATATATATGGGGCATGATCGAGGGACACAAGTTTTGACACAAATTTTGGCACGATTTGTTGACCATTGGATGAGAAGGGTTTTAATGGTTTAGATTTACTCACACTACTGCATACAACTCTATTTTACACTCTACATAAATGTTTTCTCTCCACTCTCTCTTCATTATTATACTATCTCTTCTCCCTTCCATTAATATTAAAATCTCAATATTTAAATTATTTATTTCTCACCCAATCCAATTATATTTAAAAACCCATCAAGAAAATTAAAAAAAAAAAGTTGCAATTGTTTTTTTTTTTAGCTTGATAAATTTATTATTTAAATGATGATTTATTTTTTAAAATAGTTTAAACCAAGCAATCTTTAGTAAGAAAATTTTCACTACCACTAACAAAAAAAAAAAATCTTATTTCAAAAACAATTTCTAATCAAAATAAATAAAATAGATTTGTTCCAAAAACACAAAACACTTAACCAAAAAAAAAAAAAAAAGAGACCGCCATTGAATCATTTCCCAAGTAAACTTAAAACACAAAACCACACTTGCCAGTTGTTGCCACCATTGACACCCACCAACCATCAGAGTCTCTTCATGTAAAAGCTGCAAGCTTTAAACTTTTTGGTTAAGCGTTTTGTGTTTTTGGAAAATAAAATCTATTTTACTTATTTTGGTTAGAAACTGTTTTTGAAATAAGATTTTTTTTTTTTTTAGTGGTAGTGAAAATTTTCTTACTAAACATTGCTTGGTTTAAACTATTTTAAAAAATAAATCATCATTTAAATAATAAATTTATCAAGTTAAAAAAAAAAAAAAAACAATTGCAGCTTTTTTTCTTTAATTTTCTTGATGGGTTTTTAAATATAATTGGATTGGGTGAGAAATAAATAATTTAAATATTGAGATTTTAATATTAATGGGAGGGAGGAGAGATAGTGTAATAATGAAGAGAGAGAGGAGAGATAGTATAATAATAAAGAAAGAGGAGAGAGAAAACATTTATGTAGAGTGTAAAATGGAGTTGTATGTAGTGGTGCGAGTAAATCTAAACCATTAAACCCTCATCATCCAATGGTCAACAAATCGTATCAAAATTTGTGTAAAAACTTGTGTCCTCCGATCCTACTCCTATATATATATAATTTATATTGTCAGTATCTTCCAACTTTAATTTGTTAGGACCACCTAATTAAATTCATTAATTACATTCTCTCTCTTATTCAATTCAAATGAAATTGATAAATTTGATTAAGTGATCCTAACAATTAACAATTTAAAGTTAGAAAACACTGACTATAGAAATGTATATAAATAGAGCTTTTATAATCAAATATACATGATTTTAAAAAGTAAGGACCAACCAATCAAATTCATCCATTGTCTTCTCTCTCCTATTTAATTTAAATACAATGGATGAATTTAATTAATTGGTCCTTATTTTTTAAAATCAGGTATGCCTGATTATAAAAACTATATATATGGGTGGGCATGATCAATAGCCCTTAAATATTACATAAATTGTTATACAATTTATTGACTTTTGGATGATAATGATTTAAATGATGTAAATGTACTCATGTTTAAATACAACCAAATCTATACACTTCAAATAAGTGTGTTCTCCTTCTCTCTTCATAATCATATTAGCTCTTCTATTTGAATACAAATGATAAAAGATTGGATGGAAAAAAATCTAAAAGCTATTATCATCGCAAAATAAAACCAAACAACATAACTAATATCTCTCAAAAAAAAAAAAAAAAACAACATAACCAATAAAAGATCATTCAAATAACATATTGTTCAGTACAAACGATGTTTTGTTGTTTTTTTTTTTTTTCTTTTGAAAGACAAACAATGTTTTGTTACTTCAACATCAGACCATATAAATATAATTAAACAAATGAAAAATAAATTCCTTCAAAAAAATAGATACTTAAAATTAATAATGAGTATTGAAAATTTACCGAATTGGAAGATAAATCCTTCAACGACTCTGACATGTAAAATTCCAATCCTCCAAAGACTCTGACATGTACAATTTTGTTAAAAGGGGACTGATGTGGATGAGGTAGACAATGGATAGGACTGATTTTTGACTAAAACGGTGCTTTTAGATGTTTGATTTGTTTGGGCAATGAAAGATTTGGAAAGACAATTTACTATGAATATAAACAAAATGATGAAAATCCAGTGAATTCTGAGAGAGAAGAGAGAAATATTAACCGGTGAATCTTTCATTGATGATGAGAGAGGAGAAATGATGGGGAGAGGAGTGACATTGCAAAAGAACACGTTTGTATAGAGTATAAAATTAAGGTATATAAATATAAGAAGGGATGAGAGACATAAATTTTTATATAAATTTTGATAAAATTTTTTAATCATTGGATTTAAAAGTAATGAACGATGCACATATATGTATGTATATATATATATTTTGAAAAAAGAAGAATTATTAAAGAGTTGTGTTGCATTAAATTATTACGTGTGTATAAATTTCTCTCTCTTCATTTATGCTCTTTATCATTCTTTATTTTCTTTATTTATTTATTTTTTATTTGATTTTTTATTTTGAGCTATTTTGATCAATATGTTTATTTAAATATATGCAATATGAATTTTATTTGAAAGTTCATGTTGAGAGCTTCAAATTCACATGTTGTTTGCATTATTTGATTAACTAAATAAAAAGAAAAGATTAAATGAAAATTGAATTGATAATTTTTTTATTTAAATAAAAGGTAGAGATAAAATATGGCGAAGTGTACAAATTCAAAATTAATAACTAATCTATACAAGTCATTGTTTTTTAATCCAGTAGTTGAAAAATTATATTAAAATTTATGTATCCCAATCCTACCCATGTGTGAATAGATCTAAATCAGTAAAATTATCTTTTGATATAAGTTATCATCATCAAAAGGGTCAGCAAATTGTGTAATAATTTATATAATATTTAGGGCCAACCGATCTTGTCCCCATATATACACACACGTGTAACTTTGTCTGCCAGCTTGGTTCCACACTTGATCTCTTTTTAAGATTCTCACTCATGCCTTCAATTATTGTCATTTAATCGACAGCTTCAAGCCTCAAAATCGCCGTCAAGGCTTCAGGCAAGTCAAGCCACCACTACCAGAAGTCACTTTGTGCATCTTCTAATCCAGGTTATTCATCTTCTCAATTTCTGAAATCCCATTTTCTTAAAAATATAACTGTTAACATTCAGCATAAGAGAATCAATTTTTACATGGTTTTGGTGAAAATAAATTTCAATTCATTATTTTATTTTCTTATGTCAACTCCTAAAAAGTTTAAAGTGTTTGTGCTAATTGGAGCATTTTATTATAGTCACGTGCCGGGTTTACTACTAAAAAGTGATGTTGCTTTTTGTTGTTTATAGTATTCTTTATTTTTATTTTTATTTTATTTTTTATCTTCTTTATTTTATATTGCATGATCATTCCATACATCAATCATAATTTAATTTCATATTGAAATAATTTATTTTTGTTTGATTTTGAATTCTTTAAAAGGTATATTTAAATAATAACTAAATTAGTTTTAAATGATTTATCACAATCTCAATTCAAACCGAGTCACAAAATATTTTTATTTAAGGCTCAAGAGTAAAAATAGGCCTAAAATAAGCGCACCTATTAAATCACCCCTTTTAGTGTTAGAGGCAAGAATGTTTTTTTGGGTATGTTTGTGAGGTTTGGGGACATGGGTCGTGCGTGGTATGTGTTTGGAAAAATGTGTGAGAGAGATTTGTTCTCTTGGAATGTGTTGATTGGTGGTTATGCGAAGGTGGGGTTCTTCGATGAGGCGTTGTGTTTGTCAAGATCTTTATGCGAAGGTGGAACTGTGAGAGGTTTCATCGGGTTCGAATCAAGATCGTGTTCGCACCGTCCCATCTGCAACCAGATCTTCTTTTTCTTCTTCAACTACCCGCCGCCGGCGCCGTCAATAACAACCACCGTCCCATCTGCAACCTGTCTTTTGCTTCTTCTTCTTCGTCCACTGCATTTTTTTTTTTCATTTTTAAATTGTTTTGAAGATCTGGAACCCAGATCTTCGTCCGGGTTTGAACTCAGATTTTATTTTTTTTTCTAAAAAAAATTATTTTCATGAGATGGTAAGATGAACAATGGAGATGGTTGATTTTATTTAATTTTAATTAATTAATTGTTTTTTATATTTGATTTTAATATATATATATATTTATTTTAATCTTAATCTTATATGTATCGTAATCCGAGGTTTTTTTTTGAAATGTCAAGAATATCATTTTTATTCAAATCTTATGTTTGTTTTGATTATAAATTGGTCAATGATTTGAATTTTTTTTAAGAGGTTTTAGAAAAATTAACGATAAGAAAAACTGTTTTTGAAAGTATTTTAAAAATATGATATTTTTTAAAATTTTAAAGATTAAAACAAAGTTTTTTCATAAATTATGGACCCACCAGCACGAGCTGGTTAATCAATAACTTTGTCTGCCAGCTTGGTTTCACACTTAACCTCTTTTTAAATGATTTATCACAATCTCAATTCAAACCAATGTCACAAATATTTTTATTTAAGGCTCAAGTGTAAAAATAGGCCTAAAATAAGTGCACTTATTAAATTTGCATATCTCTAATAATTTTACTATTGCTGTCCACTCTAAACAAATTTGCTCCTTATCAGACCTGAAAATTACTCATTTGCTATTTTAGTAAATAAAAACAAAAGCCACTTAAATTAAAAAAAAAAAAAAAAAGGTCCACCGACTGTGGATTGCTCCTTGCTAGAGGATCGACTACTCCTCTAGCGAGGAGCAAATCACTTCTTGCTAGAGGAGCAGACACTCCTTTGATGAGGAGGAGCACAGCTCAACCTTCATTGATGGAGGCGAGTGACCTCCATTAGAGTGGTTGTGATTCGCATTTTCATTTCTAAAATGGGAGTTTTATTGAAAACTAACCTATTTAGAATCTTGCAGTTGAAAACTAAAATTTGAAATCCCTTTAAAAGTAATTCATTTTCCTCTTAAATGTACAATATTACTCTTAATGAGACTCATTTTTCATTTTACATGTTTTGGTTGACTTTAAAGTTTAAAGGGAAAAATCCAAAAAAAACCCCTGAAAACGAAAATAACATCAATTTACCCCTCCTTTTGAAAATATTAGCCAAAAAAACCCCCTACCGTTGCCCAAAAGCGGTTTCCATCGTGATTTTTAGTGGTTTTATGACAAAAACATTAAAAGTCCAAAATACCCTTTTGAATTTGAAAACAAAAATAAAAAAAATTAAATTAAAACTAAAGAAATTAAATTTAAATAACAAATTAATTAATTAAATTTAAATGAAATTTATATAAAAAAAAAATTGTGGAGATTTTGAAAAAAAAAATTTGTGGAGATAGACTGGATCTCCACCATCCATCATAATTGATGGACGGTGGAGATCCAATCTGACCAAATGTCTTCAATACCAACCATGGACAGAGTCAACACCAAACAGTTTTTGATGTTCATCTTCAACATCAAACACATCAACATTTCGGCTAATCATCATCAACAACACACAAAGAAATTGATCAAAGAACACATCAACACCAACATTTCGCTTTATCATCATCAACAACAAAAACAATTTTTTTTTTTATGAACAAGAACAAATACATAAATCAAAAAACCCACTCAAAAAAAAATCAAAAAGAGGCAAATCAGAGGGTTGATGATGAAGAAACCAGATGAAGTCAGATAAAGAACCCAGAGTCAGTATTCGGCGGCGAAATAAAGGGAGACGAAGTGGCGAGGTGAGGTGATGAGATGAGTCTCCATGGCGACGAAATCGAGTAAAACCCCACATCCCTAACGAAGGAAGCGGGGTCGAAGGAAAAGGGGTAGCGTGGATGGCGACGAAACAGGAGAGGAAACAGATGACGAAAGTGGAGACAAAGGCACTGACGAAGCCAGTACGGTAGTGGCCGGAGCATAGGGAAAGGAGGGAGGAGAAGACATCGAGGGAGTCATTGCCGAAGGCGAGAAGGGTGACGGTGGCCATGGAGGGGAGATACGGAGGAGGGAGAAGAGGTGGAGGGCGGTGATGAGGGAGGCGGAGGAGGCTTGTGTTTTGATGGTGGGTGGGTTGTGATGGTTGTTGGGTGAGATGAGAGAGAGAGAGTAATGCTTTAATTTGTTTTTTTAATTTCTTTTCGTTTTTTTTAATTAAAAAATTACATATTATATATTTATATTCTAACTGTATTCCATAATATATCCAATTACCTTTTTACCCTCAATATTAACAGATCTGTCACTTTATTAACTGTTTTACTATTCCAATTGACGGTCGGGTTTTTTTGGCTAATATTTTCGAAACCAGCGGTGGTTTGACATTATTTTAATTTTTAGGGGGCAAATTGATAATAACCCAAGTTTAAAAGGTTTACTTTATAATTAATTTGTTGATAATATCTTCTTCTTTTTCTTCCCTTTTTTTTTTTTTTCAATGATAGTCATATAGAACAATTAGTTTGAGCTTATAATTAATTAATTATGTTGGTTACATGCATTTTAGGTTGGATTCATGAGAGTTTTCGTTATTTCGTCATTTTGAAGTTCATGTGAGGCGATACCACTAATTGAAGTTCTCAATGATGATAATGCTAAATTTTTTTTTTAGTGAAGCTACTGATGTGACCACGAGAACTCCATTATGCATCACTATGGAACGTAAATCTGGTTTGATTCCAGGCTTGCTAAGTGGTGATGAAGAATTTGACAAATCTCAAGACATATAAAATGGTCTAGAGTCGATGGAGAGTCGAAATCCAGGTTTTGTGCAAACTACAATGCCCAATGAACATGTGATCGGGCTCGGTAACTTAGATGAAAGCATATTCAATCCTAATAGTTTGATGCAGCATATGTGTTGACATCTCTTACTTGAAAAATGTTGAATAGAAAAAGTTTTGATATAGCATATGTCTAACAAACAGAACTAAACCATATGGATCCAACCAAAATAATGCAAAATCATTCACATTTCTAGACCAAACCACCCAACAAATATCTAGATTACACCTCAATTTTAATGCTTCATATATAATTACATTTCACCAACTTTTCTATTCAACATTTTTTAGGTAGGAGATGTCGACACATATGCTATACACCAAAACCGTTAGGATTGAATAGGCCTTTATGTAAATTATGATTGTCTAAGTGCATAATTGAGTTATGATTCCATAAAAAAGTAAAAAGTGTGTGTGTATACATATATATGTATATATACCGAACTTATATGGTTAGTGCCTCTTAATTTTAAAAAATGAGGATGAACCAATCAAATTCATCAATTGTATTCTCTCTCTTAAAACAAATTCTCTCTCATATTTAATTTAAATGTAATGAACGAATTTAATTGGTTTATTTTAACTTTTTAAAGTTAAAAGGCACTGATCATAGAGATTCTCTCTCTCTTCTCTCTCTCTCTCTATCTCTCTATCTCTATATATATATTATGCATTGATTTAGAGTATAGTTTTAAAAAAATATATTGTTGACAACAAAATGACAGGAGAGAATTACCACTACATCCATACAGAGTTGCGCATTGCTGCAGAAACCGGTGACTGGAAAAAAGCTAAGAGTTACATAGAATGTAATCCAGGTTCATCGGTGGCTCCGATAACATTCCAATCACGAACAGTACTGCATGTTGCAGCAATATGTTGCCAATGGGAATTCATCCTCAAGCTTTTGGAACATTTACCTCCAGAATCAATTCAAGAGCGAGATAAATATGGAAACACAGTCCTTCACTATGTTGCAGAAGGTGGGAACTTAGAGACTGCCAAGGCATTGGTTCGAAAGAACCCTAATTTGCCACAAATGGACAATCGTCTACAAGAACTGCCACTTCACGCTTCTATAATCTTGGGTGAAAATAAAAAGATGGTGCAGCACCTTAGTCTTGTTACCAATCTGGGCCATCCCTTCTTCATTACTTCATTACCTATGTTGCTTCGTAAACTAATTCAATTAGGTTATCATGGTAAGAGTTAACAATAAAAGCCGATACAACTTACAACAGATAAAGTTCTATTATTTATTTTTCTGGTACTTTAACAGATGTAGTTCTATAATCAGTCTTATTTTGAGTTCCAACTTCAACAGATATAGCCTTGTATTTTGTCCAAACATATCCTAGCTTGCTTCTCTACGATGATGATCATGAATCTGCAGCTAATTTGCTCTTGTGGTTGGCTTACGAGCCTTCACACTTTTTTAGCGGGAATAGTCTTGGAATTTTTAAAAGCTGGATCCATGAATGTAAGTATCTATCTTTGTATAACTTTAATATATATATATATATATATATATTAAATATATATATATTAGTACATCTACCATCTGTACTTTTTAACTTTAAAATATTAAAATGAACCAATCAAATTCATCTATTATATTTGAATCAAATAGGAAAAATTTGTTTTAAGAAAGAAAATGCAATAGATGAATTTGATTGGTTCGTCCTAACTTTTTAAAGTTAGGAGGTACTAATGTTAGAATTACTATATATATATATAACTTTTATAGTCAGTGCATCC
Organism: Nephelium lappaceum; assembly: GCA_021234005.1. Classification (NCBI taxonomy): domain Eukaryota; kingdom Viridiplantae; phylum Streptophyta; class Magnoliopsida; order Sapindales; family Sapindaceae; genus Nephelium; species Nephelium lappaceum. The sequence continues at coordinate 23,879,288 of CM037997.1, forward strand.
TAACTTTTAAATTATTAGGATCATCAATTAAATTCATCAATTGTATTCTCCCTCCTTAAAAAATTTCATAATGGATGAATTTGATTGGTGATCTTAATAATTTAAAAGTTAAGACGTACTGACCATAGAAGCTCTATATATATATATATATATTTTTGATAGGATATATATATATATATATTATCGCACATGTCTTTTGTTTATATTGGAAAACATTTTCATGGTTTCTTTTTGTTGGTTCAAGCTCTTTTAGAGGAATATATCCTAGAAAGCACGGAAGGATTTCCATCATTAAAACCAAGAAGCTTTGCGACTCAAGGTTTGTTAAGATTATGAAATTCTCGTGTAGCCTTTTATTTTGTTAGAAAATATTTGTTTTGACGTTACTCTTCGAATTCTTTAAATTAACAGATTCTCAAATTGGCTTGGACATTCCAATGCTCGAGGGTTTTAAATCCTACAAGGGTAATTAATTTTCTTATGTATTGTGCGAATTTGGAAAGGCTCTTACAAGCGAAAATTCTCTATAATAATTTCTTATCTTCAGGAGCATTACCTAAATTAATTAACAAGCATGTCTTGTTCTTTTGTGTAGTGCTTCGATGGTTTAAGAGATTACTCTGGAAAGCTATTGCACAACTGAGTAAGCATCTATCTATCATACATCAAATATATAGTATATATCGGAAAACTTAGCTGACCTTGTAGGGACTTGCTGAATTAGCTGGTGCAAGCCACCCAGTCCCACATTCTAACAAGAAAGGATTCTTCTTAGTTTAAATATCTTGTGAACTTTTTTCGGTGTAAGCGCATTTTGAGTTGCGAGAGTCGAAAGTGGACAATGTGTATATTTGGTCTGGTGTTTTAGACCTCCTTTGAGACTTGGTAAATTGCAAGGGAGGTGGATAAAATTCTTTTACCTATACTTTGATCTTCTACCAATTTATAACTTTTACATTTTATCTGATCACTTGCAGTACCCTCTACAAAAATGGTTCTAGATGTGAAGTTGAAACATGAATGTGCAGTGGAATTAGTAAATCTTGTTTGCAAGCAACTTTCTCCCATGAGCTTTGAAGACATCGATTGTATTCTTCAAAATCCACAACCCATCTTAGGTTTTGCTGTTATAAATGGGATTGAAGAAATTGTAAGGGCCCTTTTAAAACATTTTCCAGATCTGCTTGACTACGACGTATTGCCTCAACTAAACATATTGCAAGCTGCTATTAAATATCGGCAAGAAAAGATAGTCAATGTAATAAAAGAAATTTCCCCGACAGCTACTAAGTATTTATGTTATAAGAATTTTGTGTTCGAGGACACCACTTTACACTTGGTAGCGCGGTTGCCCTCACCTTCTAAATTTTTTTCAGTTCCTGGCACAGCTTTACAAATACAGAGAGAATTGCAGTGGTTTAAGGTATCAATTATCTTGTCCAATTAATTTAAAACTACTCCTGTTTAGCAAATAGCATTGGAAATTAAAACATGCAGCTATAGGCGACTACAGCAATTAACTCCTAGCTGTCATCTTGAAACATGAATTGATTTTTCAAACGTCAACTTCCGAGTGTTTAATTGTTTACATTACAAAGAAGTTATTGAATATAACAGTGTTAGTAATAAATCCTAGCACACCTCATCTAATACTTATACATGCATATAGTACTTGATGAGAGTTAATGATGTTATGATATTAGATATTGTGATATCAATTTTTATTGTGTTACCAATTTTAAGCGTGACTGTCTCATGTTGCATAGGAGGTGGAGAAACTTTCAGTCTCTGCTCAAAGGAAATGGAAAAATGAAAACGGAGACACAGCAATTGATGTCTTTAGGATAGAACGCAAGGAGTTGGCTGAGCAAGGAGAAAAGTGGATGAAAAATACTGCCAATTCTTGCATGCTTGTTTCGACACTCATTGCCACTGTGTTGTTTGCTGCGGCTTTTACTGTACCAGGAGGCAATACAGAAGATAGAGGGATTCCAATTTATTTACATACAAAAACATTTATGGTATTTGCTCTTTCAGAAGCAGTAGGTCTATTTTTTTCGTTGACTTCTCTATTAATGTTCTTAGCAATACTAACTTCACGATATGCAATAGAGGACTTCCATGTATCACTACCACAAAAGTTAATCATAGGTCTTGGCTCTCTCTTCATTTCCATAGCCGCTATGATATCAGCTTTTGGAGCAACTTTAGTTATTATGCTCAGTGAGAGATGGCAATGGGCTTTCGTGCCAATTATTGTACTGGCTTCTATCCCAGTGGCACTATTTGTAAGGTTGCAACTTATGTTGTTCATTCAGATGGTTATGTCAACTCATGGACGAAGTATCTTTGGCCCTTGACCATCAAGGCTTTGAACAATTTTAAATTAGTGTTGTAGAAAGTATATGGCTTTTTTATTTTGTTGTATATATTCCGAATTCCTTATATATATATTGACGGTTCACTTGAAGCATTTATATATATTAAGAGTCTCTTATAATTGATGTTTACTTGATCAACTGACTTGCACAGACACTTTTTTTTTTTTTTCCAAGACGGTCCTCTTTTTCTCTTAAATTATGCCAAAGTTTCAAAAATCGCTAATTTCTATACTTACTAATTGACCAGCGAGACAATGATTAGCGATTTATCAATTAATCAGCGAGTAATCGACTAATACTGTTTTGGGGAAAAATTATTATTTTTTGAAATCTGAGGACGTAGACTGATATTTTCTTTAAATATCAAGGGCTAAAACTTAGATATTTGTGTAATTTTATCAAACCTCATTAATGTTTGTGTAATTTACACTAATGTGTATTTATATATATATAGTGGAAATTACGAAACATAGCCAATTGAAAATGACGATTTTTGTTTTTACCCACAATTTTTAAACAAATTGAATTTAACCTCTCAAACAAATTAATTTCATTCTATACCCAAATTATCCATAATGCCCTTACACATATTTATCTATAAGCCCTTAATTTTCAAAAAAATTAAAAAAACCAAATTATGTAATTACAAAATAGCCCCTGCCTATATATTTGTAAGAAATCGGTGGAAAGTTATTTTTCATCACCGATTACCGCTCAAAAACTCGACCCGCACTGTGCGACCCGTACCCGATCGACTCTTTGCACGACTCGACCAGCCATTCGACCGTTTCCTGCCATTCTCTCGCCGTTGTCAACCTTGGCAGACCATCTCTGACCGCCGACGACCATCTCAATTTGGCAAGGTACTCGAATCTACCATGATAGGGATTTTTTAATTTTGTTTTGCAAATTTGAGATGTTTTATGTGTTATGATGATTATATTTGGTTGGATTTGTGTTAGGTTATGATGATTAGATTAGAATAGGTTCGATTTGGTTGTATTTGTGTTGAAAATGGCCGATTGTGTTGTATTTGTGTTGAACATGATCATCACAGCGTCGTCGGTTTTTGAAATCGATTTTTCACAAGCGGTTGTTGACAATTGGTTTTTCACATTCGGTTTTCGACTTCGGCTATTCACTTCGGTTTTGCACTTCAGTTTTTTACTTCGGTTTCAACAGACTGGATGTACTGTGAAAAGCCGAAGGGAAAACTGATCATGCAATGAAAAACCGAAGTAGAAAAGCGATGGAACACAGATCATGATGTGAAAAACCGACTTGGAAAACCGATTAGCTTATGAACAACCGAACTTCAAAACCGAGCAATGATGTGAAAATCGAAATGAAAAACCGATGAATCATATGTATCGGTTGTGTTTCACACTTGGTTAAAAACAGAGCACTGATATTGATCGATTTTTCACCATGGCTGGAAAATCGATCTATCATATTGATCGGTTATTAACCATGACTGGAAAACCGATCAATGATATTGATCGGTTTTTCACCATGGCTGGAAAACCAATCAATGATATTGATCGATTTTTCAGCCATGGTGAAAAACCGATCAATGATATTGACCAGTTTTTCACACATAGTTAAAAACCGATTTTATTTGTTCACATTTAAATACTAATCATGTGCTGTTTTTTATTGTTTTCTACAGATGGATTTCAAGTACAAATATAGTTCACAAACAATTAGCAAGAATTCGAGCGGGAATACACATATTGAGCAAAAATGGCTTGGTAAAATCATTACGGTAATTACTAGACGAGGCTTATACGACCGGTTCATAAAAGAATGCCCATTCGGATATATTTTAGAGATAAGCAGCAACAATACAATAGCTGCTTCAGTGATATTATGGTTTCTTATTAGAGAGGTGGAGGTCTCCGATGGGCGCCGTGATGAAATGTGGTTTGAAATCGGGAGAAGAACATATAGATTTGGGAAACAGAAGTTTTTATTGGTGACAGGACTTCTTTTTGGGGGTGTAGATCGAGAAATTTTCAATACGGTGCAGAATGACGAAAAGAGTATCCTATAGCGATTGTTTAGTGGAGTGTCGCCGAGTGTCCCCAGTCTAGCTACCTTTGTTGAGGCAAGGAGCCATACAGCACGTCAGAGCCGTGCGGGTGAAGATGTTTTAAATAATAAGGATCTATTGAAGTTAGCAAATGTAGGGATCGCTTTCCATCTTTTCATGGGGCAGGATGACAAGGCTAGCATTGGTCACTTTATGTAGGTGATGATAGAGAATGCAGAGGTATGGAACTCATTCCCTTGGGGTACATTGAGCTATAGTACGCTGATCCATTGTCTCCATATGGCGATTAATGAAGAGCGGGTGAAAAACCCACCGAAGACCATTAATCTTTATGGTTATATTTTGACATTTCTGGTATACCTAATATGGTAAATAATTAATGATAGTTTCCTTTTAATATGGTTGATATATAGGATTTTATTATATATATATACACTAACTATATTTTTGTTATTTGTTTAATCAAATTATAGTGGTGGTTGGTGGAAATATTCCCAGTCTTACGAGAGAAGATAGCGAAAGATAATCAGTCCTTGCAAAATGAACTGCCAAGGTGTAGGAGACAGACACTGAAGAGGACCCTGAAAGGCATAACCAACCTGAATGATTTTCCCCCTATAAGTGGTGAATGTAATTGAAATTGGTTTCCTTCATTTTTTTTGTTTTAACCATCCTTAATAATAATATAACTAACCATTTATATATGTATATTACAGATAGTTGGTATTGCACAAACCCTTGAGCCTACTGATACCGAAAAGGAGACGGATTATTGGACATCTTCCAATCCAAAGTATTTGGTTGGCGAAGAGATACATAAAGTTGGCGGCGGAGGGAGTGAGGAGGATGATGATGATGATGCACGAGGTGATGATGATTATCAAATGGAGAATGAAAGGGGTGATGATAAGGTTGATGAGTTTGCAAGGGAGGATGAGGAGCAGCATGAAGACATCCTAAGTGTACAGCCTGAACCAGAGGATAGCTTTACAGAGTTACGAGCACAAAAGTCACACGATGTAGCCACAATACATTCTGAGGTACAAATCTTAATCGTTTTTTTTTATTTCATTGTTAAGTGAATATGCATTTGAGTTTGAGTAAATGGAAAAGTTGTGGATATGTTGTATAATCATATGAAGTGGGATAGAAAGACGGAGTCTCTAAACATGATAGACGAAGTGTAATTTTAAATATGTAGGTTATATTTCCCTAGATACTCAAAAAACAAGGGAGACTCTGTCGAAATTTTTTTTTACAATTGTGTACATTGTGTAAAATGACTTATTTATGCAAGTGAAGTAGTTGTTTGAGTACCTTGTGGGTTTATAGAAGGCAACCTACAAGAAAGTAAGTAAGATGGATAGAAGGCTGAGACGAGTGGAAGAATATTTAAAAATTCCTATGGATAACGACGACGATGATGACGATGATGATGATGATGATGGGAGCTTTGTCCCTGATGACCATATCTATAGCCCACCACCACCACCACCCCCACCCCTACCACCACCACCGCCACTCCCACCCCCACCACCACCCCCACCACTACCACATGAGGACGAGGGGGTCCATCAGTCACCTGACCATATCTATTGCCCACCACTACCACATGAGGACGAGAGGGTCCATAAGTCACCTGGCCATGATGATGAGGTAGTCCATCAGTCGTCTATCCATAGAGACCATACAGCCATCCATCAGGAGGATGAACGTGGTGATGACCAGGTACGTATAGTATTTCAATTGTGTTATAGTTTGATTTATAATTCTAAATGTTTAATTGATGGTTTTGATTTCCTTACAGTTGCATGATAAGGTCATCCAAGAGCGGGGCAAATGAAAGACGAAGCCAGCGACATCTCTGCGGACACCATACACTGATCCTGGACTGCCAAAAAAGAAAAAGAATGTGCCCCAAATGCAGGTTGAGGAGGTGGCAGAGTCTGTTGATCCCGTAGAGGCTGTCTACAATGAATACAAAGCTTCTTTTACGTTGTTGGATCTCAGGTTTTGATAATAAGCAGTTTTATATTTTTATGTTGGTTGCTATTATAAAAAAATGTAACCAATATTTTTTTTTTCTTTTATTTTAGGCGTGCAGTTGATCGTTGTCAGTGGTGCGTGATACCAGACATATTGCTAACCATTGAGGATGAGAACAGATGGTTGACTTCTGAGCACATCGATTCTTATTTGATGTGTTTACGAAAGAAGTGGAATGAGGTTGAAGACACTAGATATGCAGTTCATGGGAGCTCTTTATTTGTGAGTGTTTACATTTCAATCAGTTATGCCGCTACAATTTATCGTCATATGTCCCTTAAGTTAAATAACATATTTAATTTTTTATCTTGCAGGCATTGATGACATTATACTATAGAGAGCAATATGTCCTCAAAGGAAAAACATTTGATCCGGTTATAGCTGATATACCCTCAGAGTGGCTAGCATTTGGTTATGACAAGTTAGACTCATTAGTACCATGGTGGGAAGTTGAAAATATGAGCGTTGTATGAAAAATTATAAGTTATTATTTGATCATTTAAATATTTAAATTAGTCTTATATCATTGACGTCTTCAAACTGCAAGTGTTGCTGCCATGTAGCCTAGATCAAAGTCACTGGATCCTTTGTTAGGTGTGCTTAAGACAGAAGAAGATATTAATATATGATTCTCTTGCACATACTGACTTAGTTGTCCGCATTGAGCCACTTGAGCCGCTGGTGTCTTTGATGCCCATTTTATTGCGGTTCGTGGGATTTTATGAGAGGACCCAGTTAGAGATGCCACCTGTGGATGAGCGATGGACAGTTGAACGTCTTGATAGATCGGTTATGCCCCAGTAACCCGATGGGTGAGTGAATTTGTAACTTAATGAAAATTTTTTATATATAATATATATATATTTTATATTTTATATTTAATGGTATGATAACATCATTTAATTAATTTGTTATTAATACAGGACGAGTTGTGGAGCATATGTGGCCATGGAAATCAAGACGACCGGATCAGGTTGCAGATGTCATTGCACTGAGGGCAGAGATTGCAAGGGATCTGTATACCTTTTCGACACCATTGTATAAAGTAAATAAATTTGGAAAATGGATAGTAAACTCTGATGGAGAGGTTGTATATAAGTAATTGTATCAATTTATTTTTATTAATTATTCATTCATTTAGATAGTATCTTATATAACCTAGCTTATAAGTAATTGATTGGATTAAGTTATTACAAGTAGAACTTTTAAAATGAAATTATTAGTCATTTGATTGTCAATTAAAACAGTTCTTTTAAATTGTAGATCATTTGATGTTATTACATTTTATAACTTTTTTAAGTTATAAAATTACCAAAAAGAAAAGAAAATATTATATAAGCAAGTGTTAGAGAAAATACCACGTTTATAATTAAAAAAATCACACAATATAATAAAATGAAAGTATTGAATTTGAAATAAAATTTAAAAAACTCAAAGTGTAACAATAATAAAATTTTTCCAAATGAAAATCAATGTAAATGACATTAATTAATTAATCTTGATGCATGAGAAGAGTTGCAATTTGATCACTTACTCATCCATCTTATGTCCACAAGATAAATCTATGCTATGCAATGGTTTCATTTCCAAATCATCAATAATTACACAATAATACCATTCTAATCTAATGTTTATATATGTTCAAAAAAAAAAATCAATCTAAAAAACCAATTGAAAAAAACAATAATAATAAAGCACACAAAATAATTTTTAATGAATATAATAATACTATATAATGAATATATAGTATTATTCAATAATATCCGAAAAGGAGAAATAATCGTCTGATTGGTTTTTCAAGGGTGTTTAAAAATCGATTTCGATTTCTCATACGCCTGAAAAACCAATCAGACGAAAAAGGTGGGATAAATAATAGAACGGTTTTTAAGGTGTATGGAAAACCAATTGCGATTTCTTAACCAACATGGAAAACCGATCATGTCATTTTGAGAGATTTTGACCCATTGTCCCTTCAAATGTTAGGTTTCCAATGATCAAAATACACTAAAAACCATAGAATTAATGTTGCATTTCAGTATGGACTAATATAACAATAAAACATGGTTAGATGAATCTACATTAAGATTTGTATAATGTGAAAATGTTATCACCGAATATCATGTTTAACTTCAACTTCACCATATAGAGTCATTACGTAAGTTATTTACCCAATTTTACTTTAATTGTTTAAATTTAAGTAATTCGGGGCCATTTGTTGCCCACCAAAAGCCTGAAGGGGATGAACGTAAGAAAGATAAAGATCGCTTTTTTAAGTGGGCTTAAAAACCGAAATCGGTTTCTCATATAACTGAAAAACCGATCAGAGGAAAAAGGAGAGATGAAATCATTGTCGGTTTTATGAGATATTAAAAACCGATTTCGGTTTTTATCAATAATGAAAAACCAAAATCGGTTTCTTTTACCAATTTAAAACATGTGTATATTATTGTAATCTTATACTAAATAAATGTGTCATATAACTGAGGAAACCTGTGTCATTATAAAAGTTTGAGTTCCCAAAATTTAATCATATGCTAAATAAATGTACATTTACATACTAGATGTGACTAACGCTTTTAATTCATTTGCTATATTTGCTGTGTTCTAATTAATAAAGTATTTTGCAAGACATCATTAAACATAAAATGATATAAGTTTCATTGTACTTTAATGAAGATTAAATCAACATAAAGTAAGCGTGAAATAACATAATACATATTATTAAAATAAAAGCTTCAATTAATTAATGTGTCTAATCATCAATGTTTGGATCATTACCCATCATTTGATTGGGAGTAGGAAACCATTGCGGACATCAACATTGGTTGTGTCCAGTCTCATGACAGAGGCAGCATCTTTGTGAGGACGCAGTATTTGCATGAGCATTTGCACTTGTTCCAACTTCTGTAGTAGCGGCTTCGCTAGTTTGGGCTTCTGCACTTGCGGCTATGCTCGTCCCTCCACTGAAGGATGTTGGGGGGTTAGGGCAACGAAGACGGTTATGTCCCCTCTGACCACATTTTCCACACTTCTTAGTTTTATGAGCTTCCCCAACTGAAGGAATCCGAACCTCTTTCGGCTTACCTGCTTGTCTTTTTCCTATGGGTGGTAGTACAATCATGTTTCTAACTTCTGTGAAAACATTCTAATCAGACAATTTAGGAATGGGATTGATCGGACGTGCATATGCAGCTTTCAGCCACTCTGTGCTATAATAATGACTACAAAGTGTATCACAACTGACGCCCTTAAACCTGACATGTATCATAAATATTGATTAAGTGTAAAGATATGATATGACATTAAATATAGAAATTAACAACGTACAATTATGATACCTGGCTACAACACATGCATGAATACATGGCAACAGATCTAAGTTCCACTGCAAGCAAGTGTATGTGCTCGTTTCAATATTAACCACCGCATCGCCTTTGCTAGGATGTAAAACACTGTATGTGATCGGTTCTGTAATAGGATATACGGTATCTTCTGTTGATAAATTTTTGGCCAACATGATTCGATCGTACGCAGCAGTGGTAACAAAAGTCGTGAGTTTTTCAGCAGCACCACGTCTATTATTAAACCATCTTTGTAACACATTTCTCACATATTCATGTGCAATAGTTATTGGCAAACGACGTACTTGCATCATGCAATTGTTGAGTGATTCTGCAATGTTAGTGGTCATCATGTCATATCTTCTGTTTGGACAATATGCCCCATGACCACCTGCTTACCCCAACCTTAACCAAAGTTTCATGTGATTTCGGATGCAACGCCCGAATTTCTTCCAACATTCTATCACAGTCATATGGCACATGATTGTATGCTGCACTGTAAAATGCTTTTTCCACCACATTCGAATACTTTTTACAGTATTGCTTAAAGTTTTGCTACAAGTGGAAAAAAACACAATATGTGTGGGACTTCAGGAAAAGCTACACTCATCCCATTTGATATGCTTTTGTGACAATCGGATACGATAAGCAAATCGTCTGACACACCGATCGCCTCTCGTAATCTGCTTAAAAAACAAGTCCATGAACGGTCTAACTCTATAGCAGCAAATCCAAAAGCGATGGGATAAATCATTTCCGACCCAGCTTTGCAGGCAGCAAAAAAAATCACCCCTTTGTATTCACCTTTCAAATGGGTGGCATCAATAACAACAACCGGTCTCATGTAAGATCGAAAACCTTCAATATAAGCTCCAAGTGCAACGAACGAATACAAGAACCGGTTGTTTTCATCCCTCTCAATTGTCGTCATGGTGTCGGGGTTTGATACTTTTAACATTTCAAAGTAGGACGGAAGCTGTTGATATGACTCATCCGCTTGTCCATATGCTAATTTCTTTGCGTATTGTAAAGCCTTCCAAGCTTTACTGTACAAGATCTGCACATCATACTGCTCTAGCATTTCTCCAATCAAACGATTAGGTGTATAAATATCTCTCCCCACCTTTCCCGCATATAATTTTCCGATGACAATAGCCTTCACACTTTTCATATGTGATTCCATGGTTACCTGACGGCACGTGTGTTCTGCCACATACTTCAACACAAACCACATCGAACAACCCTTTCTGCATCTTGCACGAACTATAAAGCTACAACTCTTATCCTTGCAACCAGCTTCAAATCGTTCCATGTCTTAGCGTTTAACACGATATTCAAACTTAGATTTCAGAGCATATTCTCCAATAGCTGTACACATTTCTTGTTTACTATCAAAGAATGCACCTTTATACAAAGTACCACGTTGATAGACGGTTAACACAGCGCTTGAAGTAGCCTCAATGTCGCCCAGTTCTACACCGGGAACAATCCAGTATGGTTGTGAATGATTGTTCTGAAATTGTAAACCCGAAAATCTTATTTCTGGAAACCTTTCATCCTCGACGACATCATTAAATCCAGCTTCCTATTCATCACTATCTCTAGTTTCCTTTTCATCACTATCCTCTGTCCCATCACCATTATCATCTATGTCTTGCTCTTCATCATCACTAACATCATTCATATAATCATCATTAATATCATGAATGTGATTTTCCATAGATGTAAATGGGGTGACCAAAGCATCAACCTGATTGCTACCAACACCTGAAGTAAGATAAAATTGACTTTGAACCATATACGGATCTACAGGTCTATTACTATTTGGCATCTCATGTCTTGTGTCTGGTATTGAGTCGGTGACATTTGGACGAACGATATGCCTACTAACTCCAGCTCCAAAATCTCTTACAACCTTATCAATATAAATCTCTCTAACATCAACATTTTTCACCGTCATCAAACCAACCACACCAAGATCGGACATGATACGTATTTTTTTCACTTGGCCATTTGTCATACTTTGTAGTAAATAATATATACGAATATCCCACCTTTTTCCATCAATGCTAGCCTCTCTATACACAACATCCACCAATGATGAAAAACTACTATTTTTGGAGACCCCACACATGATCGACTCACCCCCAACGTAGTTAGATCCATTCCACTCTCCATCAAAGTTGATTACGATCGTTTCGTGAGCCATTCCTATAACATTCAATGAATGTTTAATTAGTCTCACTATAATGGGACAACATTACAAAGTACAATAATATATAACAAAATTTAACACTATAAATCAATGTCCATCATTAAAAACGGAATCAAGATATATCACAATTATACTAACACTGTCTACGATCATATCTAACCACATATAACACTAAAATTTAATACACGGCATCCAAAACACAACAAATATCAAAAACATCAAAAATTGCTCAAATCAGTTTTTCATATACATGAAAAACCGATTTCAGTTTTCCAGTGGCATGAAAAACCGATCAAAAGAGAGAATCGGTTTTACACCTTTGTAAAAACCGAAATCGGTTTTTTAGTTAATTTAAAAACTGATTTCATCACAGATTTTGCAGAAACTGCAAATCTACTAAACTATCTTTTGGATGTCATATATCACAATCAAATCACTTTTAAAGCCTTTAGCTTACAATTTAAACAAAATAACCTAAAAACTAACCAACAAAAACACATACATTACCTTCGAAACTCAAATCACTTGAAATAGAAGAAAAAGCTTCAAAACGGATCACACTTGAATGGATCAAAAACCTTCAATGGACAAAGAAGCTCTAATGAAGAATCCCTTGCTAGAAGGTTTGACTTTCGACTATAATGGTGAATGGAAGAGAACAAAAACCATGAATAGAGTAAAGAGAAAGAGAAGAGAGGTTTGGATGCTAGGAGGAAGTAGGAGGAAGAAAAAGGCTATTTTGGTAATTTCACTTAGGGCAATTGGGTGATTTTAATTTGAAGGGTAATTTAGTAATCTTGGGTATACAATGGAAATAATTTATTTGAGAGGTTAAAAACAAATTTGTATAAAATATTGGTTAAAAACAAAAATTCTCTTTTTATTTGGCTGAAAATGATAAATTTCCCATATATATATATATATATATATATGTATATATAAACACACATAGCCTCACATTTTCTCATTGTTGAACTCTTCTTCTTCTTCTTTTTCTTCTTCTTCAGATCTCAACCTGAACCCGCCCAAGCTCAACCATGCTCCACTCGAAACTTAACCCAACCACTGATTCCAAGCTCAACCGCAACCCATCTAAGTTCAAGCTAACCAAGACACGCACACCAACTGGTTGACGAAAGTTTCAACCCAACAACAAGCCAAATTGGACCCATTCGAAGGTAAATTCGCCCAAACTCACCCATTTTCATTTTGATTTCTTAAATGATTTGTGATGAATTTTATGGTGGTTGTAGTGGTTGGCGAGTTGGATTCCCGATTTGGGAGTTATCGGCTGATAGGGTATCGATTAGTGATTTATCGAGGAAAAATCGCAGTTGATTGGTGATTTTTGGAACAATGAATTGCACAAATAAAGAAACAATTCATTTTGTCAAAATTTAAAAATAGAAGTCAAAGATCCTTGAACTTGTTCAGCTCGGGAATGCATTGTGTGGCCAGAAAAAAAATAGGAGTCCTTAAACCCAAATTTTTAAATTTCTTATTATTATTATTATTTTAACTAAAAAATTTCATTGTTTTCATATTTATAAATTTTACTTGTTATATTTAGGCTTTATAAAATATTCAATTTTTTTATTATGATTTTTTTTAAAGAATTTTTTTAATGATGATTATACATCTATATTTTCTTATTGTATTTAGTTAGAGTATGTTCCAAAAGCAAATACTTAGGTTAATTGTCAGTATCAATAGTTAATATCGATAACTCTTACGATAGGGGATATGCAATATATATATATAAGTATATATGTATATATATATATGTATGTATATGTTATGAAATAATCGCTTAAAAGCAATGAACAAATAATAGAGGAAAGAGAAAACATAAGAGAAACAATACTCTTTTTATTCTCCTTTTCAATTGTGTATCAAACACATTCTTACATTCTCTATTTATAGGCAAAGAGTCACAAAAACCATAAGTAAAACAAAAGTTATAACATATCTCTTTCCCTAGGTGATCTGCCAGCACACTACGGTGACCCTCCAACTAGCCTTTTCGCTCAATTAAAGGATTCTCGTAGAGTTAAGCCGTATTCTTTCTGAAACCTATTTGAAAACAGTGAAAACGCGGAAAAGTTTTTCATTTTTATTTTAAACATTTACAAAATATTTTATAAAAATTTGGACAGTATCACATCTGTTTTTCGGACTTTACCACCCTACAAATTATAAAATTTAACACTTCTAAAATATCACAATGCAATTTCCTCAACTACAAAGCCTCAAGCTCTCATTTTTCAACACAAACACAACCACAATTTCACATTTCAATTTATAAACTCATTATCAATAAAATCATGTCATGCATCAATTTACTTCAAAAACACAATTTAAATCCACAAAAATGATATTTACAAAACCACGTGGATATAATAAAATATATACAACATCTTTTAAAGTCAACAAAAGTAAAAGTAGGTAATCACATCAGCACTATTGTCGCGGCTGTCTGGTATCGTCTCGGGATAATCCGCAACTTCAGTACCTGTGCCTGAGGAGGTTTATTCAAAAAAATACAGAAAACATTTGATGAGCTTTGAAAGCCCAGTGAGTGTCATGTAATATATTTGAAACCATGTTTTTATAAAAACCTCCCTAGAATAGTTTTAATAATTCGAATTAAATTTAGTTATTTTAAATTGAGTTTCATGCATTAATATTATAAAACACATGTTGCACGGTTTTCCATTTCATAAACAGATCTACTATGGTTGCGGGGTTTTTATTCTAAAACCCTTTTTTCTTTTTATGAAATGGACTAGTCCGATTTCGCTCGTAGGTGTCCTGCCAACCAATCCGGCTCCTGCCAACCTATAATGACCCGTGCCTCATGGTACCCTAGTATAGAGCGGGATCCTGAAACGCTCTATGTCCAGTTCATGTAGCGAAATCCTGCATCGCTACAGAGTAGAACTCTGTCTCGCTCGGGTAAGCTAGCTAATAATACACCCTCTACGTGCATTGGACTAATCTCTTGGACATCTGATTGACACAACTCCTTGCGGGTACCTCCCACGGTTAGTATAGTTAGTAATATACTGACGCTACTAATTCTACCAATAAACGCTTCGGGTACTCAACCCAAACCAGTAATATACTGATACTCTTTGGGTAAGCCACATGTTTTATTTTTCACATTTTTAAAACTAAAATCCATTCAATATACAATTCAAATGAAAAATCATTGTCTGAACGAAAATACAAAAACTATATCATTTGTTACCATGCAACTTATCATTTAAATCATATTTCGATGTTTCCAAAACATTTAAACATGCATGAAACATTCATTCATAAATCAAACCAACATAAAACTCATCAAAATCATTTTGACACTCACCTTAGCTAATTGTCACTTTCAAATAGCTTTCCGGAAGGTTCCAAAACGCTCCCTATTGCTCTTCCCTTGCTCCACCGGTTTGCTCATCACCTACACAACATATATATATACATAAAATTTAAGTTCACATCAACTTCCGGAAACTCGAAATAATTAAAATTACATAATCGCCCCTAAGTGACCCTTTTTAGGCGCAATCCTCTATTTTTTAATTCCTTAATTTAATCTTCAACTTTTAATAATTTCAATGCACCTAATTAAACTCGTTAGGGTCATCCGAACACTCAACGGACACCATAAGGGTCAATTTACAAAATCACCCTTCAAACTAGTTTAGCGCGCGATTTGGATTCTCTTTAAATCTTTGATATTTTCTTATTTTTCTAAGCTCGCAATATACTTAAATCCACTTATTTATCAACTCATATTTACTCAAAGTCAATCAATAATGAATTGTAACAAAACCCACATCAAAACCAACTTAAATCACCGACCAACATCATCAATGTAAACTAAATTCGAGTTGGATAGCTTACCCCTCTTTCATTTGATTTCTTGGTCAATCTTGGCTCTCTAACTTGGGTGAGCTTGAAAGCTTGATGGGAAGCTCGAGAATGGCTTGGTTTCAACTTAGTCTTCCTCTCATTCCTCTCCCTCGCTCGATCTCTTTCTCTCTCGGCTGATCTCTCCTGCTTCTTCCTCGATCTACCTTCTCTATTCTGGTTTCGCTTCACCGCGTTTAACACTGATTTTGAGCTGAAAAGGGGGTGTCGGTTGCAGCTGAAAAAGGAGTGGATAGGCTGGGTTTCATGCGCGAGTTCTGTAGGTGGTCGGACGATAGCTCGTCGCCGTCTTCTTCTGCATTGATCAGGTCTGGTTCGCGCGGTGATTCTACGTCGTTCGATCGCGGGCTTCGGGTCTGCTTCTGCCGTTGTTCTGCTCGTCAACGGTCTGGTTCTATAGCAGGTTCAACGAACCGCTCGGTCGGCGGTGATGGCTGGTCCGACATCGGCAACTTCTTCTTCTTCTTTCTTCTTCTCTTCTCTTCTCTTCTTTTTTCCTTTTCTTCTTTTCTTCTTCATGCGACAGTGACTGGTTTTGCCCACTATTTTGTTTTTGTGAGTCAACTCATTTTTGGCTTCTATTTTCCTCCACAATCAAATCCTATAATGCCAATTTCGTCCCTAAAAAATTTCATTCTCATACCTTAGATTTTAGTTCAATTTTACTTTAACCACAAATATTAAAACTTATCTTCAATTTAGTCTCTTATCACATTAAATTACTACTCGATTTCATTTACCATTTTATCCTTCCATTTAATCTCTGATTAAATTTAAATCGATCTCTAAGGGTTCCCTATACCCTTAGACATTTCCATGGACCATTTAGGGTCTCTAATAATTACTTGGAGACTGTTTCTGAGGAGATCCGTAAAATTATAAAAGAGGGCTTACAAGTTATATATGACGTTAAGGTACTAATAAGGAGAACATTATTGATAAAGATTATGAGATACCAAAGGGTGGCATCCATTAATTTATAACACTCCCCCTTGAATATTCACCGTACAAATAATAAGTAAAACAGTCGTTGTGCTACCAAAAGTTTAGAGTGAAAATGTTTAGTTTTAAAAAAGTTATGTTTTCAAATTCTTCTAAATGATTGCTAAACGGAAAAGTTTAATTGGTTCACCCTACGGAACCCTTTTAGTCTCGTTAGTTAGGGTCTGAGAGGTTTTCGTTGAGGTGTCGGACAGGTCCTTCCAGATTCCAGAAAGGGGGATGCGGAACAGGTCCTATCACATTTAATGCTCAAAGTAAATTTTTCAAATGGAAAGGGTAACGACAGGGTGGAAAACCTGTATTTTTGAAAGGTTGGGGTATGTGTGTATGTGTGTGTGTGTGTGTGTGTTTTTTTTTTTTTTTTTAATGCAAAAATTGGGGGTTAATTTAGAATTTATCCAATTTTATTTTCTAAGGTGTAGGATGAAACCTTATTAACTTTATAATAATTTTGCTATTCAAATATTATTCTCAATTTTGTTTTGAATGTTTAAATAATTCTTAGTTTCATTAGTTGAAAAAATTACATTGTTTCATAATAAATATTATGTATTTTTTTATAGTTAAAAAATTATTTTATTAATTTGACTTTGGATTAAAAAGTTCTATATATAAGATTTTTTATTATATGTTTTTCAAACATTGGATACATGTAACGCTTAGATTTTATAAATTTCAAATCTAGAAGTAAGAATTTATAAAAGATTTATTTTGAAGCTTTACTTATAAATTCTAAGAAAACATCAAATTGATTTATAGGTTGTTTCTTTAATTTTGAGAATAATATTTTCAATAGTAAAATATTATAACTTGATAACGGTGGATTCAAAACCTGAGTTTTTTTTTTTTTTCTCCATTCTTTAAGTTTTGCAAATTAATTCTGTCCCTTTATTTTTGAATTTTATTTGCTTTTGTAGTTTTGGTTAATTTTCAATTTTTAAATTTTCTTAACTAGATTAGAATTAAATTTAATTTGGAATTAGATTAATATTTTATCAATCTATATGGGATCAATTTCATACTTGTATAATCTGTTCTAGAATAAACTCGTGTACTTGTGAATACTAAAATTTGCATAACACCATATAATACAAATCAACAACTATATTGATGCTATGTAGTAGCATAACCTTACAAATTATTTGCCTAGATTAGATACATAGAAGAAAATACGGTTCGATGTGGCTACAGCTTATAAACAAATCATTGCCCATATCGGTTCTATAAAGAAGCATAAGCTTATTTGCGTATATAAACATAAAGTAAATATTATAACTCAGTATCATTTCTTACAAATGATGAGACAACTATACGCATAAACAGAGAAAAATTTTCACACTTGTACTTTTTATAATTAGATGCAACTTGAATTCTTCTCATCAAAAGAGGGGATATGCGCAATAAACTTTAGAAAAAACTTCAACTTAGTTCCTAAGTTTTGATATTATTTCTATTTTTTAAACCTAGTTACTTAAATGGCTCCTATGATCCTTAAATTATTAGAAAATTTATCAATTTAGTCTCTACCATTTGTTAACTGTTAGTCAAACTTAATGTTTTAGGAGTAATTTTATCTTTAGACATCTTTATGCTATGTGTCAACACCAAAAAATTAAAAAATAAAAATATATAATTATCTTATTTTCAATTACGATTAGCAAAAACTTTAATTTAGTTCCTAAATGTTGGTGTTATCTTCACTCTTTAAATATGTTTGCTTAAATGTCTCCCATGTCTTGAAATTATCAAAAAACCCTCCATTTTAGTCCCTAATGTCAAATTTCTGTTAGTTGATTGTGAAAGAAAGAGCAAAAAGACACTATTATCCTTTTAAACAAAAAAATTATTTGAAAAAAAAAAACTACAACCGTAGTTTACCAATATAACCTTAAGCTATAAACCAATAGAGATTAAACACGTGTCATCAAAAAAATTTAAAAAAAAAAAATCAATTTACGACCAATCACAAATTGACATATCACTATTTTATAAATCAAAATTTATAAACTTATAAACACAAATAAAATACTTTTTTCATAAGTTAAAAAGAAATATAGATTATATTTTTCTTAAGTTAAAAATATTTTAAAATTATATAACTTTGAAATTTAAAACTAATTAAAAGATAATTTCAAATATAAAAAAGTTCAAATGAATCTGAATCGTCCATTTAATAGATGATAAGATTTATTTAGAAAAAAAAAAATTAAAAAAAAAAAACTTAAAATGAAAACAAAAAATTAAAGGGTATGAGATCCCATATGGATGGGATCTGCACCGTCCATCAAATTTTTGATGGACGGTGCAGATCCCATCTCCATTAATCAAGAGATGAACATCTCCAGATTTTTATCACAGCGATGAAGATCTAGACATCATCTTGATATCATCATCATTACTCAGACCCAAAGCCAATGAAAATCTTCGTCAACAATATGAAAAGAAATTGAAAAAAGAAAAAGAAAAAAAAAAAAGGTAACAGGATCGACCAAATGAAGATCTGGGTTTTACCCAAATGTTAAATATCTGAGTTCAAACTCCGATCTTGACTAGTCTCACCCGGATCTTCATCATCTTCACCCAGATTTTTTGTAGCAGCGTCCTCCTCGTCGCTATCGTTATTAAGGCGTCCAACATCACCACTCATTTCCTCATCTCTAGCTTTCCTGTACTCAAACTGCACCAACACCGTATGCACCAAACATTGCAACCATACTCGTAGATCCATAACCTAATGGGGGTGTTGGGTTCCTTATTGAGGGTGACCGTCAACATCATAACAGAAACCACAACGAACGTCGTGTTCTAGAGCATGTCCAAGGCAACCATCGGCTTCGAGTAGCCCCAGTCGGCACGCCGCTCCTCCAGCTCCGGGTTTCTTGATCGAAAGCCCAGATCGTGACGACTTGGGGTCACCTGTAAAAAACAAATTGGTCCGCTACAATCATCCAACGAACAAGAGATGTAGACCTAGAGATGAGTTCATCTCTGCCACAAACACATACCATTACAAGCACAATAAGAACCAACTATGGTTGGGTTGAAGATGAATTGGGACTCCAGGACCAGGGGTTTTTTTTTTTTTTTTTTTAGTATTTTTTAATTTATTTTTTTATTAAAAAAAGTGGAGATACCAGTTTTTTTTTTTTTTTTTTTTTTTTAACTTACAAATTTTTTCATTCATTTTTTTTTTATATTAAATTTAGATATTTTAATCCTAATTGAAAATAAAATAATTATATATTTTTAGTTTCTTAATTTGTTGGCGTTGACATGTGGCGTAAAGATGTGTAAAGATGAAATTATCCTTAAAGTATTAAATTTGACTAACAATTGACTAATGTTAAAGATTAAATTGATGAATTTTTTGATAATTTAAAGATAATGGGAGGTATTTAAACAAATAAATTTAAAAAATAGAGATAATACCGATAATTTGGAATTAAATTGAAGTTTTCCCTTAAAAGGGTAATTATGTCTTTTTGCCTTTTTCATCATAGTCAACTAACAAAAATTGATATCAAAAACTGAAATAAAGGGTTTTATGATAATTTAGGGATTATGAGAGGTATTTAAACAAATAGATTTAAAAATAGAGATAATGTCAAAATTTAAGGACTAAATTGAATTTTTCCTAAACTTTGTAAAGATTGGTGTGTTAATTTTATAAGCCATTTGTAAGTGGATATACTTTCAACTTCAAAAGCTTATTGGTCTACTCAGATCTGGCATTTTGTTTAAGTTTGATGAACTTTTTTTAGATGGTAAATTTGAGTGAAATTCATAGATTCCACACAGATATTTACTTTGTTAGAATTCTTATTGAAATCTAATGAATTGTATGGAAGGAGAGCATGAACTGTTATAAATTTGTTTATTTACTTCATAATCCTTTCAAATCCAATAAATTTTATCACTTCAGTAAAATATATCAAGTCAATGATTTATTTAATATATCTAAATTTTAAATAAATTTTATACAAATTTGAATTTAATGTACATAGATATAACTGTATTTCATATAAATCTAGAGTTAAATATATTTCATATAAATTTAGACTGAATACATATATATTTTATTATAATCCATACAAATCTTAGATCGAATACATCAAAGATTTTAAAATATTTTAAATTCCCCTTAGGGTTATACTACCATATTTGTCTTATACATGTAGTAGAAAGAGAATTTGACATGGATTCCTACACAGTAGATAGAGCATTTGACATGGATTCCTAATTAAAAAATTGAAATTCATTTCTTTTTTGAATAATTATACTGTAATATGATACCAATGGTTGTCATTTACCGATTCTTTTGAAAATTAAACAACACATATACAACGCGAAAACCTAACCTTATAATATCAAAAGAAATCTATTGTAAATTTCGATAATTACGTAATACAAAGTGAATAAAAATATAATGATTCCTTGAACTATAAATAGATGTACAAATTTAAACTTTGCATGAGACTTTTGATTTGAGACTTGCATGGAAGATAGTGGGATGCCTCAATTGAAATGGCATGCTCCACTTACCTTTGTAGGTAGGGTTCGAACCTTACTAAGGGTTATAATATCTGACAATTTTTTCATTTATTTGTGGGTGTCCTCTCCTATTTTTAGGAGTAGATTTTCAGGTCACTCACTAAACAGATTCTATGAATAAATTTTGATAAATATCTGATACAGTATTAAGAGATGTAATATATAAAAAAAAAAATTTGAGACTTGTATAATAGCAAAATCTAAAAAAATCAATTTTGTGGGATTTGGTTGCTTTACCAGTTAGATAATTTACCTATGAATAACAATCTTTAATATTTTTCAATAAATATTTTTATAATTAATCCAAAAATTATTAATGATAGATAAGATTATCCAACCATAAGATACTCAAATCTTGGACATTAATATAGAGGAAAAATTTCACTGTTATCCCTAACGTTTAGTGAAATATTATTATTTTTTAACTACTGATGTAAAAGGTAAACAAAACTTTGGAAATAGAGCTTTCTTCACTGGTTGTTTTGCGATTGCGAGTTGCGACGCCCCCGCAGAAAAAGAAAAACCACCCAACACATTGTCTTCTTCTGCTTTTTCTAGCTCTCTCTTTCTCTCTCTCTCTCTCTCTCTCTCTCTCTCTCTCTCTCTCACGATCAACTCTAAAACGCAGTCGTTACGATCCCCCAATTGGTCGTAATGAAGCTGACTGTAAAAACTCTCAAAGGCAGCCATTTCGAGATTAGGGTTCAGCCCGGCGACACGGTCAGTGATTTTTTTTTTTTTTTTTTTTTTTTCTCTTTTGTTGAATGGATTTGTGCAAATGGGGTCTCATTGAATTCATGTGGGGTTTGTTGTGTTTGCGTTAAAAGGTGATGGCAGTGAAGAAGAACATAGAAGATGTGCAGGGAAAAGACAATTACCCATGTGGGCAGCAGCTGTTGATTCACAATGGTAAGGTCTTGAAAGATGAGACCACACTTGCTGACAACAAAGTCTCTGAGGATGGCTTTCTTGTTGTCATGCTTAGCAAGGTATACAATTCAATACCTTTTTCAATGGATATGGATACACATTATGTTTCAAATTAGCTAGTAAGGTCAAATTTTGTTACTATAATTTAGCTTAATGGTTTATTTGTTGGGTTTGGTTACTTTATTGGTCAGGTAATGTTATCTAATAACGACTCTTGGATTGATTGTAAGGGTGGTTATCAATAACAGTCCAAAGGTTGTTACTAATGGGTAATCTTACCCAACCAGTAAGGTAGCAAACCCTTTATTTGTTATACCATTAATTTAAATTATATGGTGTTGGATTTTGGAAATAGGTTGTAAGATTAAAGTTGGTTACTGTACTTTAAGTTGATGGTTTATTTGATATAGCATTAATTGGTACGGATATATCGTGATTGTGTAGAATGACGTAAGCTTATGAATTGTGGTTTTGTATAATTAATAGTTTCTGAGGTACTTGATGTTGTTATGGCATTGTTTTGTAAGGTAGATTTTTCGTTTCTGGCTTAATTGTATGATTTTGGTTATGTTGTAAGATTAAATTTGGTTACTGTAATTTGAATTGATGGTTTCTTTGTTATTGCCTTTATTGGTATGGGTGTATTGTGATGGTAGAGAATGATGTCGGGAGCTTATGAATAGTGGTTTTGTGTTGTTTGCAATTAATGTTTTTTCACATACTTGACGTTGTTATGGGCCTTCTGGCATTGATTAAGAGAAGTTGGTGAATAAAATGGCAATCTTGTCAATGTAATGTTGTCTAATTGGCAAGTGCAAAGAAAGTGAAGTAAAAACCAGAGCATTGATGTAAAATATGAAAATGATTCCATGCATCTTGCATTTACTAGAAAGGAATTTAACTATCACTATGCAGAGCAAGGAAAGGACTTTAGTTAGTCAATTGTTTTGTGCTAAATGGAAGCAATCGGCAAGTTAAAAGGATGCCATTTGTTTTCAGCATTGCATAGTAATCCCTGCAAAGGATCACTGGGTGCTTCAGTCCCTTTTCCCTTAAGCTGTGATTTAAACTCCATAGTACAGTTATTCAAATTTAGAGCCAACAATTAATGTTTATAGTGAATGAGGAAGAAGAAATGGGAAAGCTCAGATTCCAAGTTTCCAGTTAGGCAAGGCTTTTACATATTAAATTATGCATAGTACATGTTTTCTAATTATGCACTGAAGCAGCTATGATATTCCTTTCTTAGCATTGCAGTTGAAAAGCTTATCTTGTGTACATGTATTTGTCATCATTATTGTATTATGTATTTGTTTATAACATGAGCTGCCTTAGTATCTCTGTTACTTTTGCTAAATGAAGAATATATTTCAAAAATTAGGGAAGGTGTGAATAACACATGCAGATCATATCTGAGATAAGACAAGAAGAATATAAAAGAGCAGCAATGCCATGATTCTGGGATAGTTCTAGAAAAATTTAAAGCTCAAGCATAATAGGAAAACTGTGTATGAATCTTTTCCATATGAATGTTATTGTAATATTGTTACTTAACATGTTTGTTTAGAAAAAGGGTTCGATTTATTTTCCCCTTTTAGGTTCCGATTGTGCACACAGTTCTGTGTACTAATGCTAGTGTTTCCAGAAATTTATTTATTTATTTTCTCTGTTCTGACTTTTTTTTTCTCTGTTCTGACAGACTAAAACATTAGGCTCAGCTGGGGCCTCGTCTGCTCAGGTATTCTTTTTACTATTTGACTGTTTAATGGGCAGATTTACTTGTTTAATCTTCTTTCTGCCTACAATATAACTATCTTCATTTTATAATGATAGACTGCATCTACAACTCCGCCAACAACTGCACCAAGCTCAAATTCCACTGTTGCACCAGAAGCATCTGTACCCGCTGCAGCTGTACCTGCAGCATCTGTGCCAGCAGCGTGAGTTTTCATGTCAATTGTCCCTTTTATTTTATCTTGGGATCTTTGCTGGATTCATCTAACATGTGTTGTATTGCAGGGCTCCAAAGACTACCACATCAACTTCAGATGTGACAACAGCTAAGTATGGGTTCTATCTCTTCAATGAAATTACGGTATTTATGTAATATATTGTGAGAACATGTGTGCTTGTGGAAGCCATAACTACTGCATAATGATAATCAAGGATTGGAAACCAACATCTTTTGTCATGCTGTAAATTTGGCAAGTTATCTTCTGTGCAACTCATTTGTGGATTCAACAATTGAGCTAAACATGAAGTTTAAATTTTTTTTGTCCCTTTGTCAGTCTGACTAGGCTACAAATCAATGATTATTAAATTTTTAAGCTCAATTCTTTCTCAGTTTGATCAAGGTGGTCTGGGCTAAACGCTGGGTAGCGCTACCAGAAATTAAAACTTATGATTTTAATTTATCTGGTATCACTTGTATACCATACTATAAGCACAGGGCTAGAGCTTGCTGTACACCACCATTATCAACTCTTTGTCAGTCATTTTCTTTATGCACTTAGCCTTCAGCTAAACAATGGATATTGCATAGATCATAGCTCTGAAATATGTCTACGTCCTCTTGTCTCCTATTTCTTTTTCTTGTTTTATATACTAATTTCACAAGTTATGTCACTTACTCTCAACATAGCTCAACTGCTCTGGTGGGTTTGACAGACCAAGTATCAAGATCATTTACGAACTTACAGAATCATCACTATTCTCCAGAACTCTTAAAATTCCCTCTCCAAGATCTTGATTGCTTGCCAATTGTTATAAGTTTTTGCTAGTTTGAAAGTCCATGTAACTTTGATATGCCAGTTGATGAGGGTGTGGGCTGATCTAAATTTTCTTCATAAGGCAGGTGAAGATAGGGAATGTGGACACATATATTGTCTTTGCCTTTGGTTTTCCATACCACTGTTTTCCAAATAGGAGATCATACTGATATTAATGCTATGGTTGTTGTCTAAGTTGATTGCGTATAAGATATATAACACTTAAGACCCAATGGAAGGTGGGGAATATGGCCAGGAGTTGTGACTAATATAAATAAACACCGAGGATGAAGACATGTGTATTAGAAGAAGCGGCTTTGCTTAAAATTTTACCTTCTGATTTACCCCTTCCTTTTTTGTTTAATTTTTTTATTGTTTTTATTTTTTGCTTTTGGTTTTAGTTTGGAGATGAAATAAGAAAAAGTGAACTTGGACCTCTCTATTTTTGGATTTGTTGTAACACTTGTTATATGTCTTGGCTGCAGTGCAAATGCCGATACCTATGGCCAAGCTGCTTCAAATTTAGTTGCTGGTAATGATCTTGAGCAGACTATCCAACAATTAATGGATATGGGTGGTGGAACGTGGGACAAAGAAACTGTTACCCGTGCACTTCAAGCAGCTTATAATAACCCTGAGCGAGCAGTGGATTATTTATACTCTGTATATATACAACTTTAATTTTTATCCGAATTTTTAGTCTTTTTATATTTTTGTTGACAAGTAATTAGAATTGTTTAAACTTCAGGGTATTCCAGAAACAGCTGAAGTTGCTGTGCCTGTGTCTCGGTTTCCTGCAAGTCAGGCAACTGAAACTGGTGCAACAGGAGCTGCACCAGTCTCAGGTGTGCCTAATGCATCTCCTTTGAATATGTTTCCCCAGGTAAATCTTTAAATTCTGGATGATTTCTAGTGTTCATCACTCTAATGCCTATCTTATTTCAAGATTGTTGGAATTCTTTTCAGGAGACACTTGCAGGTGCCGCTGGTGGTGGCCTTGGATCCCTTGATTTCCTTAGAAACAATCAACAGGTATTTTGTTATTATTATTATTATGTATTGTTACATTCTGATCCTTAGTCAAGCAAAAGATTTTACTTTCATTTCTGCTGGCTCCATTGAAGCATACATTTAATTGACTTGATGCACACAGATCTATTTCCATTAAGGTTCGTATCAATTTTTGTCTATAACTGATGCGTATGGACCCGTGGTAGTCCAGCTGATGTCTAAAGGAATTAGGAGCGTTGAAAGGGTACACGAGTAGCATAGGAAAAGACAGCTGTAAATTAATTTATTGTCTCTTGGATAATTGTTTGCTTGATGTGCTTAAAGAGCTATTTCTGTCTTATTATGCTTAATTGGTTGTTGAAACTTTTTCATGGTTCTAAATTCTTGGTTCTGTTTCTATGTCTGCATTGTAGTTTCAAGCATTGCGGTCAATGGTGCAAGCCAATCCACAAATTTTACAGGTCTATCATGTGTTTCTTTTATTCTTCTTTCCTTTTCATCACATTCACATAAACCTTACTGTGTATTCATCATTTCATTGTCTTAAAGTTTGGACTCTGTATATTTTGCAGCCTATGCTTCAGGAGCTTGGAAAGCAAAATCCACAGCTTTTGAGATTAATTCAAGAGCACCAAGCGGAGTTCCTTCAATTAATAAACGAACCACTTGATGGTTCTGAAGGGTGAGTTCTTCATGGGCATACTAGGTAGATTCTAAGGACTCTTAGACATCTAGAATATCGAGAGTTATTATTCTCATCTCTGTTACTGATCATTGCCATCTTCAATGAGTTCGTTTGTTGATTTAGATACTCAGAAACTTTGTCCCAAAGTGTCTATGCTAGATTTTGTGCCAGTCAGTAGTCAGATAATTTTATATTAAGTGGCCAAAAGTTCAATATACTATTTTTTGTCCAGTGAAATATATAGGCAAAGAAATCTGAGAAAAGCTGTGCAATTTGACTACCATATTAGTTATTATTGATATCTCTTTGACTACAATATTAGTTATTATTGGTATCTCTTCTTAGTTCTCACCAATTCTAGAAGATATTAGTATGCAGTTTAAGTGTCTGGTTACTAGATTGTACTTTGAAAGAAACAAATCTCTTGTTTTATAAATTCTATCTATTCAGTAGCCGTGGATTAGGTGGAAGCACACTTTTAAATTGGAAGTGAAGGTTGCTATATGATTTTGGGAATTAGTTTTTCTGCTTATTTCCAAAACTGTTTTTGCCTTGCATATATGAAAACTTGATGTTGGAGCTACCCCAGCCTGAAATGAATTCAGTGCTTCTTTTGCTGCTTATAAGTGAATCCATATTCTCTTTTATACCCCAAAAACTTAGAAACAATTAGACAGTTAAAATTCTCTTTAATTTTACAGGGATATATTTGATCAGCCTGAGCAAGAAATGCCTCATGCAATCAATGTCACACCAGCTGAACAAGAGGCTATCCAACGAGTACTACGCTTACATGAACTTTTATATATTTTGTGTTTTCCCTGTTGTTTTACATGTAAACTAACTTTTATTTTTTTGGCTTGTAGCTCGAAGCAATGGGGTTCGATAGAGCCCTCGTCATCGAGGCATTTTTGGCTTGTGACCGTAATGAGGAATTGGCTGCCAATTACTTACTGGAAAATGCTGGAGACTTTGAGGATTGAATGAGTAAAAGATTATCCCCATTGGGTTCATAGTTTTGGTTCTTAGATGGATTTAACTTTTATGAGCATCTTAACTTGAGTAGTGTTTGGATTGATTAAATTATTGATTGTGATGGTGGAAATTAATTTATAGTTTTGGGTTTTAGAGGGATTTTTTGTAAACATTCTTAATCTCGGGTAATGTTTGATTGGTAAAATTATGCAATCTAATGCTGAATTATGGAAGAAATGTTTTTGATAATGTGTTGTGGAAGTAGCCTTTTTGTCTTTTTTTCTCCACCCCATCAATGAGCAAATTAAGGTAACTACCTTCGGGGTTAAGGTATCTAGAGGTAAAGCCCATGTACATCAGTTCATTGACAATTACTTTAGGGACAGTTTCTAAATCGCTCTTCAACTTTTGTTCATAATATGAAAATACTTCCTGCAGTTCCTAATTACCAAATTTGTGTCCCACCGTTTGTTTTTTTGTTCGAAAGTTAACTTCGAACAGTAAATGACTTATTTGCTCCTTATTTCAATTTAAGTAAAATAAAATTAAAAAATAAAATTACTAAAAGAATATTTTAGCCGTCGGTGGAATATCAAAATCAATTTAATGATTTATTAAATTGTTAAACAAAAATTAAAAATAAAAATAAAAAATAAAACATAAAAATTAAAGGATATCTAATCTGGATCTCCATCTCCCTTCTCTCTCTCTTTATATATATATATATATATTTTACATCTGCCATTTTTTTTAATTTATGAAAAACAGTCATCGTTCATCTATATTAAATTAATTTTAATTAAAAAATATTCATTTTTTTAATTTTATTATTTTTAATTTGATCTCCACCGATAGATCAATAGTTTATTTTTATTTATTTTTTAAAAAATAAATAAAATTTAAAATTTAAAATTTAAAATAATAAAAACCAAAAAAATATAAATTTTAAAATTTAAAATTTATATTTTTTTGGTTTTTATTATTTTTTATTAATTGATGTTATTTATCAGTTTTATTTACTATTTTACTTTTCCAAGTCTGATGATAATGAATGGAATTGGTAATGATGAGATGCTTTTTTTCCTTATTTAAGTACACTACCGGGATGAAATATGCTAATTAGGAAATTGAGGGTCGTATTTTCATATTATGAGCAAAAAAGTTGGGAAACAATTTAGAAATATCCCATTACTTTATTGACATTTACTTTTGTTGCAAGTGAAACATCGTTAATGATAATGGTTCAATTCAAGGCTGTCATTAGGATTTGTCGACAGGTTGAATTAAAATATTTTACTGTTCGCGAGAGCAATTTAGTGAGCACAAAATAAAGACCTAAATAAATAATAACATATCCTTCAAAAGAAAAAAAAAATTATAATAAGGGAACATTTTAATTTCATCCCTACATTCATAAAACCTTCATTTTCTTAAACATAAATTGATAAATGCATCCGTCATTCTTAAAATCTTAGGAAATTCATCAGTTTTGTTTTTGACATTAGTCAATTTTTCAAACACAAATCGATTTATGTATCCATCATTCATAAAGTTTTTGAATATTCATAAATTTTGCTTCTGATATTAGTAAACCATTAGTCAAACGTAACAGTGATAAAGGGTGTTTTAAATATTACAAACTCAATTTTAGTTGTAGTTTAGGTGCCGACACACTAAAATATCAAACAACAAAATAATAATAATAATAGAAACATGAAATCTTAAAAAAAAAGGTAATTGAAAGATGAGTATACCCCTTTCAACAAAAATATAATATAAACAATAAAAAGTGAAAGGAGTCGGTTAGTGACGCAGTTAGTGAAAGCCACTAAAGGTCCAAGTTCAACTCTCGATAAGGTAGTCTCTCTTATTATATAAAAATGCATAAGTTATCTTTTTATATTGTGTGGGCCTTCCTTTTTATTTATATGTGAGTTGATCGCTCCAGTATAGGAATCGTTTTTCGAGACGCATCACATATTCAAACTTTGCTTGTATCCCTATCTAATGTCTGGATTTGTCCCGGGCATAAAAAAAATGAAAAAATAAAGTGAAAGATTTGATTTCAATGTAGATTTCGAAGAATTGGATTGAACCTTTAATTAAAAGAAAAAAAAAAAACAAAACAAAACAGGATTTAAAAGAACACAGCTTAAAAAAAATAAAAATTAAAAAATTAAAAATACACAGACACACAGACACACACACAGACAAAGACACAGAGAGCCAACCATTCACGCCGGCGACCACTATACTCACCAAACGCACTAAACACAAACAAACACACCAAAACCCACTTCATCCAACCAAGCAACCATTCACTCCGGCGGACGATGGTTGCGAGTCGTCAGGACTACGGTGCTGGTATCGTCTCGTGTGATGGCCGTCTCCTGTGATGGACGCGGTGGGGCTTGGCTATCCGCTGGATGCTTCAAGGCTTATGACATCTTTGTGCGGCCAAAGGTGCATTTTTTTTTTTCCAGATTATTTTCTCTCTCTGTCACCAGTTATATATTTGTATCAGGAGTGACTTTTATGATAAATATAGTTACAAACAAATTTGTAGAATTTATGCTTCCTTGTTGCTTGCTAGGCGTAATTGTCATATACTTTTGAGTTTAATTTAATATCTGAATTGTTTTGCAGTTTCATTTATATTTATTATGTACGTGTTGATGTTGTGATGGTGTGGCTCAATGGCACTAATGTTGACAAGAAGGATACCTCTGCGTTCGTGCTTTGTCAAGAGCTATTCTTTGGGATTCCTTGTGACTTCATCGATTCAGGAACCTGTTTTTGTTAACTATAGTTTCGGTAGGTTTCGAGTGTTGGATACATTTTGGAAACAGTCTCGGTGTTTGAATCCCCAGTGCTTTTGTACGGCTGGTGTTCGGCAGGAAAAATTATGCTGGGATGGTTCCTCGCAAGGAGTTCTGTTGAGGAAGCTTGATGGTGCATTGAAAAGTCGTCGTTTGGATGAAGCGTGGGAAATTTTCGATGATTTTAAAAGATTGTATGCTTTTCCTGAGGATTCTGTTGTGAGTAGGTTTATTGTTGAACTGTCCTACTCATCTGAGCCTCACTGGTTGAAGAAAGCTTGTGATTTGGCTTTTGTAATCTTGAAAGAAAAATCAGATTTACTTAAGCCTGATATTTTAACTAAGTTATCCCTCTCGTTAGCGAGAGCTCAGATGGCTGTTCCTGCTTCAAAGATGCTTAGACTGATGCTTGAGAAAGGGAATCTACCGCCCATGAATATGTTGTGTCTGGTTGTTATGCATATGGTGAAGACAGAAATCGGGACATGTCTTGCATCTAATATTTTGATTCAGATATGTGATCAATTCTTATTTTTAAGGGCAGAAAGAAGTGATTGTGCAAAGCTGATGAAGCCTGATAGAACAATCTTTAACCTTGTGCTTGATGCTTGTGTAAGATTCAGATTATCCTTTAAAGGCCAAGAGATTATGGAGCTGATGGCGCAAACTGGGGTCATTGCTGATGCACACTCAATCGCTATCATTGCCAAGGTACACGAAATGAATGGTCAGAGAGATGAGCTAAAAAGATTTAAAGATTACATTGATCGAGTATCATTACCATTTGTTTGTCATTACCGGCAGTTTTATGAAAGTTTGTTGAGCCTACATTTCATGTTTGATGACGTAGAATCAGCTGCTGAGCTTCTGTTAACTTTGAACAAATATCGAGATTCTCTTCCTGATGGAAAACTTAGAGGAGACTCACAAAACCCTGGCCTTGTTCCCATAGGATCTCCCAACATTAGGGGTGGATTGAAGATACAGATTATGCCTGAGCTGCTGGATAGGGATTCTGTTCTCAAAATAGAAGGTAAAGAAGAACTCATTCTTTTCAAGAATGGGAAACTTCTCCTTACTAACAGGGCTCTGGCCAAGCTCATTACTGGGTACAAGAGACATGGGAAAATCAGTGAACTGTCAAAGCTCCTGTTTAGCATTCGAAAGGAGTACCATTCATTTGTCAAATCTGATGTGTGTTCTGCTGTTATTGATGCTTGCATTCATTTAGGTTTGCTGGAGACAGCTCATGACATCTTGGATGATATGGAATTAGCTGGGCATCCTATGGATTCTACCTCATATATGTCACTCCTGGCAGCTTATTGTAAAGAAAAAATGTCTAGAGAGGCAGAGGCATTATTAAGACAAATGCAAAAGGTTGGTTTGGACATAAATAGCTCTGAAGAGATGGTTTCCTCATCATGGCTATCAGAAGTAGTAGATAGAAGTAGTAAATCAGATCTAGCTGAGACTTTGTTACGAGAAATGAAAGAGAAGGAGAAAGCAACTCCTATAATTTATGAGTTTAATTCTTCTATTTACTATTTCTGTAAGGGTAAAATGATTAAGGATGCTTTGACGATATACCGAAGAATGCAGGAGATGAAAATCCGACCTACTGTGCAAACTTTTGGTTATATGGCATATGCATATTCTTCGTTGGAAATGTATCGTGATATAACAATCTTGTGGGGAGACATTAAGAGGAACATGGAGACTGGGAATTTAATGTTGAGCAGTGATCTGTTTGAGTTCTTACTACTGAACTTTCTACGGGGTGGTTACTTTGAGAGAGTTATGGAGGTAATTGATTACATGAAAGAGAATAGTATGTACACAGACAAGTGGATGTACAAAATTGAGTTTTTCAAGCATCATAAAAATCTGTATAGGAGCTTAAAGGCATCAAATGCCAGAACTGAGGCTCAAAGCAAAAGGCTTGAGTATGTTTGGGCATTTAGGAAATGGACTGGTATTAATTGAAGAGTTGGAAGTTCTGAAGTGGATAGGGTAATGAAATCAAGGTTCTCATTGGCATAGCCTTTGTAGGTTACAAGCTCTGAACTGGTGCTGTGGCAACACATTTATTAGCTGCAGCTGGAAGTCTGTGATCTAGAATTAATGTTGACACAATCAAAGGTACATTTAGCGTATATCTTTGGTTTACTGATTTGGAGATTTATTTATGCTTTTGTCTAATCTGAATAGTGAAATGTTTGAGGTCAGAAGCAATACTTGCTGCTTTACTAGTCAACAAGGAGGGAGAGTGCGCCTTTATTTACCAACAAATGAACCAGTAGTACCATTGTATGGTGTATGATGTTTGTTTACTGTGTTTGGTTGATCACCATTATTTCATGGTTCTGAATCCGTTGAAGGGTAAAGCTTGATTTTCTGTTCATTTCAGTCAAGGACACATCATATATCCTTTTGTTCACAACTTTTGGACGTCACATGTAATCAAAGACAATTTTATCTTGTGAAGTCTTGAAACAAATCTGTTGAACAACATGGTTATTTATAAAGCTAACACTTTAGTTGCAGTTGCATTGTACTTTAATCGCTTGTATGACGATAATATTCAAACTTTTAGTAAGATACAGAATGTGATTGCTATATTCTAGAGGATTTCATTCAGCTTTTTACATTGAATTATATTGAGTTATCCAAAGTGGGGAGCATGCATATGCTAGAGGTTGGAAGTGATGTGAATTGGGTGTAAATCCTTATCTTCAATATGTTGTATGAAGGATCTCACTTATGATTCCTCGTTGTCAGCTTCATAATAAATAATGGAACTGTGTTATTTTTTGCAGGCAGAATCATGTTAAACATATCTACAGGAAGGGAAATGAGGTGGCTAGTTTTTGGGGATATTTGGAGCTGCAAATTGTTCATCGGTTTGGTTGGAGGAACATCCACCTGAAATTTTAATATCACTGCAGGATGATACTAGAGGTTTGCATAATGATTTAATCACCTGATGAGCTATTGGTTTCTTTGGCTGCTGCATCTTATGAGTAGTCTCGCAGTTTTAAACTTGGTTGGGGAAATTTCCATGTCTTGAAAACTATACTTGGATGCAAGTTGTATCTAGATCTTGAATAGGTCAAGCCAATTTTTCTCTGGGTAATATTATTTACAAACATTGCTGATCTATTTTTATGTTTTTTTACGTAAATGTATTATTAAGCGTTAAATGATTAATCATTAACTATTAATTGTAATATAAATGTCATAAATCTTTTAAAATTTAAGAGAGATTATGTCAGTTGGAAATATTTAGATTTTAGACCTAGTTAGAAGCAAGTTGAGTCTCCATCTTCAAGTTTAGCGAGGGCAATAACTTTTCAGTTGTCCTGTTAATGCCAATCTTTTAACTTCTTGTAGTAAGTGGTGGACAAGTTACTGCCATATTTTTTACTTGTCTAAAACACTATCATTTTAGTATCCATGTTGATGCCAAGGTCATTATTTATGCAGTATGTCATGTTGATCTTAATGTCAATATTCTTCACCGATTACTTCTTGTAGCCAAGGGCATTAATTTTTTTTCAGACCCTTAGAACAGGGTCTCTCAAACCCACATTAATAGAGGGTTGGATGCGGGTCTACACTCGGGTCTCTATCATACTCTCAAAGACTTGCTGTAGAAAAACCTCATACCTTATTTCCATCAGATTGAACCCTAGTCTCTCTTGAACACCCCTCCTTCTCTGACTTTCTCTCCAATTCGACCAGACCTTCCCCACTTAATCGATCAACTGCTTCATCTCCGGCGACGGTTTTGTTGATTGATCAAAACACTAGGACATCTGTTGGTGAGTTCATTTGATTATCTTTACTTGTTTTCTTTTAACTTCGGCTTCTCTCTAACATTTGCTTCATTGCTTCATTGATCAGACCTAGCCGCTTCATCTCCGACGAACATCAGAACATCTTGGGTCATCTCTCTCCATCATCACTGTGTCCAGAGCTTCAAGACCAATAAGTCTCTATTACGTTTCCAACTCATCTACAAAGTTTTGATATATCATCAATTGGGTATGATTTTGTTTTTTATTTGAGCAACTGGGTATGTCTCAGAAAGTTTTTTTTTTTTTTTAATTTTTTGGTTGTTGGCAGTTTTGTGATATTGGGTGTTTGTCAGTCTCTTGTTTTGATTTGTTTTATTGGAGTTGTTGAATGGATTTTACTCATTTTCTGCAATTTCAAGTTTTGGTTTATTGTCTGGATGCAATTTTATTGTTGGTGTTAAAATTTTGTGAGTACATGCCCTTCTTGTTCTTGGTTTTCATGCACTTTGGTTGTAGAAAAGAAACTTGAATGCACCAATATGTTCATGAGCCGCCACTGCAGAGAAGTTGTTTTTGTTGGGGGAATTTGCAGAGCTGAAGCCAACTCTGAAAGGGTAATGGATTGCTTGTGGTTGTGGATTATGTCAGGAATGCCTAACTGAACTGCAGATTTTAGTGCCATGGAATCTATGAAGTGACACACATGCTTGTATATCCAAGAGTGAGCTTCTAGTTGCTCTCTTGATCCATGATCTCTACTAAAATCTATCTTTGATGGCTGGCTTATTTTTCTTGCACAATTTTCATTTGCAGGTTCTGCTTCCATTTATAAGTGAACAACTGAACTGGAAAAGTTATTTATGGAAAACTTATTTGCATGATCAAGTGTTTGTGTGTGAGGTTATAGATCTGTGTTAAAATATTGGTGAGGTTATAGATCTGTGTTTGTGTGTGTGTGTGTGTGGTGGTGTTGTTTTATAAGCATTAGATGAAGTGTTTTTGTAGTTTTGAAAGCAGAAGACTTTTGCTAGGCTTAGAAAAGGGGGAAACTTCATTTTAGTCTTCAAAGTTTTGGAAAATATCAAGTTTTTAAAACTCTTTTAGAAACAGTTTTTTTTATCTGTAACTTTTTCAAAATGCTTTAAAAAAGTCCAAACCGTTAGTCAACTGATGATCAATGGTGACTTTAGGCTATTTTTAATAACTAAAATTTAAAGACATTTTAAATAATTTAACTTATAAATTAATTGTTTTATTAAGATAATTTGGTAATCTACGTGAAACTAACAACCATCAAGGGTAAAAATATTTTTTTACGCATTCCGTTAATATTGACCATCAGTTGATTAACGGTTTTGGACATTTTTGAAGAGTCTTTAAAAAGTTAGGGATGAAAAGAGCTATTTTCAAAAGAGTTTTAAAAACTTGATATTTTTCAAAATTTTAGGAATTAAAATAAAGTTTTCCCCTTAAAAAAACTGGAAAACCGTTTGTTTGTTTGTTTGTTCGTTCGTTGGTTTTTTTTTTTTTTTTTTAAGTTAACTAAATTAAAAATGATGTGATTGCATTTGTTTGTTTAATTAAAGATAAAGTGAATAATATTTTGGTGGCAAATTGAAATACTAAAATGTTATCTGTACTTGTAGTAATGTGGTGATAGAATCATAAATTACAATTAAAAGCTATCACGTCATATCATAAATTACTCTACCAAATGACAATTACCAAACTTTGAATATGGAAATAAAAGCATGCTTCGTGGTTTCGTCTTCCCACTCCAACGTGTCCCACCATTCTCGTTTTTCTTGAATTGCCTTTAAAGTTTTTGCACTTTCAGTGTTAGAAGAGAGTTTCCTTAGACTTGGACACCTATGTATGTTAACATCTCGGAGGGAAGAAAAGGGCATAGCTCCTCTGAATATGCTCTTTAAATTTGGTAGACGACGAAAACCAATTTCTTTAAGATATGAGAATATCTCGACATCTTCAATTTTTGAACACATGAAATCGCAAGCTATTATTTCTTCCAATGATTGACACTCGATTACATAAAGAAATTGAAGTTGTGGGGTGTATATGCGCCATGTCCAATGCTTCATTGCACAACAATAGATGTTTAAAATCTAAAGATTACGGAGCAATTAACCTCTGATCTCTATTTTCTCACTTCGTTCTCGAAACAAATTTGAACTTCTCTTAAAGGATATCTATCTATATATAGTGTCTCTAAATGCTCCATTCTTCTCATATTTGCAAAGGAGATATAAAGGACTCAACTCCTCAGAGTTGGTTATCGATAGTTGAGTAATACAACTTCGTAACTTGGGAGCAAACATAAGTTTTAGGATAGAGTTGATACTTCAAAAAGCTGAGACATATCTCGGTTATTTTTTCCAAACACCGCAACTTTTTTATCAATTTTGTATCAGCCTAGCTATCACTAGCATATTCGAATTTGTTGTATATTTCTAGAGATGAAAGACTTGATATAACTCTAGGTGGAATAACAACATCATGCCCCATTTCATCTAATTGTAATATCCTCAGTTCTATCAAATTCTTAACTTCAATTGGCAACTCTGTTAGATATGTTTCTGATAGATTAAGATAATATCTTTTCAATGCACCGATTTCGATAGACAATTTTGTTGACTCCCAATTATGTGAAAAGTTCAAAACTTCCAAGTTTTGCATTGATTGGAAGAGTGTACTTGATAATGTCGTCAGTTTGGAACCCATAACAAATATTGTTTGGAGAGGTGTACAAAGAGCTGGTGTTTCGATGAGAAATTGTGTACCATCACCATTCAACGATACTCTTATGACTTCCTTCCATTTAGCAATCTCTTGTGCTTTGATCAAACCAATGTTCAGTTGATTGGTTAGGTCTTCCTCTTATTTAGTTGATTGATTTTCTATCACATAAGTGGGATGATTCTCTGCTTTTCTCCAATTTAATTACCCCAAATGGGCGTTGATCTCTTCAAGAGACTTTTAGAACTAAATTTTAGTATGTTACCTCTTTGGTTGAGAATACTACCATTTCTACTCATCTTACGTACACTTTGGTTTGGATGCCTTCTACTTAGGTTTGCTTTCTTGCATGGACTCTTATAACTTCCTGATTTCGAGTTAAGAGGGTCCCTCTTGGACTTCTATTATTAGGTGCTCCTACATTCCTCCTTCCAGATCAATCTTTATGTTGTGGCTTCTCAATGACCGTATCCCTACGGATACAGCTCTTTAGAGGGTTGGCTTTAATTTGCCTTCTCGTTGTTGTTTTTGCTTCAGTGCTCGGGAAACTGCTTATCATCTTTTCTTGCAAGGTCCATATGTTTGTTGGCCTTTGGGAGAGCTTTTTTACTACTTTTGGAGTTTGCGTTGATATGAACCTAGGCATTCCTCAGTTTTTCTTCTCGGCTTTGCATCATAATTTCAGTCCTCGAATTATCTATGAAGGATTGCAGTGGTCTCTATTTTTTCTGCTATTTTGGTACACACCTAATGAAGCCATGTTTGAGGATAGAAAATTACTTACTTTTTGGGCTTCCTGTACTTTTATCTGGTGATCGATTAGAGTAGGTAACTCCCTTCAAGAGGGATGTATGTATAATTCTATTGATAATTTACTCATTCTCTAGAGACTTGGGGTTCAAGGCGTGCCTTTAAAAGCTCCTTTGATCAAGTAGGTCGCATGGTTCCCTTCTTTACCGGGTTGGATCAAGTTAATGTTGACAGTGTTGCTAATGGCTCTTCAGGACCAATAGGTTGTGGTGGTATTTTTTTTAACTATAGAGGGTTCTCTAAGAGTTGCTTTTCGGTTCCTTTGAAGGGTGGCTTATGCTTCTAAGGCAGAGATTGCAACAATTATTCATGCTATTGATTATGTCATTTTTCATGGTTGGGATTGGGAATGATTCTAGCTATGTAGTGAATTGATTAATTCTAGAAGCCTTCTATTTCTTGGCGTTTGCGAGCAAACTGGGCTGTTTTTCTGCATCGTCTCTTTGGACTCAATTTTCGTGTCTCTCGTATTTACAAAGAAGGTAATATGGTAGTGGATTGTCTCTCTAAGCACACAGCGGATCTTGCTTCCTCTATGTGGTAGTTAATGTTCCCTTTTTTTGTCAGCAGTCATATAAGGATAATATTCAGGGCCAGCCCTTTTACATATTTAGATAGCTTTTGGGTTGGTGTAGGACATGCACTCTTTTTCCTTGCCAAGGTTTTCTCCACTGGGGTTTTTACTTGGATGGGTTTTAATGAGGAATGTCAGGGTTGGTGTAGTCGCTATTGTTTTTGCTTTTGGTTGCCTTCTTTCGTTTTTTTCTGGCTTTCTGCCATGGCTTGTCAGTTGGTTGTCTTTTCTTTTTGTTATGGTTGTTTTGCCTTTCCTTTGGCTTAGCTCCTTGTAATCCTTTTTGCATTTTTTTCCCCTACAGTTTGGGTTTGGAGTTTGGGGGTTGCCGACCTAGTTGGGATGTCTCTGCTCCTTTCTTTTGCTCTAGTCATCTATTTCATTCATCTATTGATCTCCCATAACTTAAAAGTATTAAATTGCTTCGGATTTATACGAGTTCGGTTGAGAATCAATTAGATTAAGGATTTAAGGCCATAGTACAAATCGATGATGTAAATATATATCTTTTTAAAGAAGTTCAGGGAATTGTATAAAAAGAAAGATATAGAGACATTTCAAGATTTTGGCACACATTGGTGGGGTTGAAACAGGAATAACATATTGGAATTAAATTAAGTTTTTATATTGCGAAGATTTTTCAGTACTTACTTGGAGAAACATTGTTGATTTCTGTCTACATGCTTAATTGTGTTTCCACTAGATCAATTATTTCCATGTTAAATGAGTTATGGATGGTTAAGGACCTAACATAACAAAATCGCGACCATTAGTGTTTTCAATATATTGCTCACTTTGCAAACAGATGGATGAAAATATGATTGAATATGAATCACAAGATATCATAGTTTTAAAGAATAATCTCTTAGAAAATATAAAGTTGGTAAAGATGTCTAGTCAAAATGGATGCATTTAACATTTTACTTGCGATATTATTTTTACATACAACATGATGTTAACCTACAATATTTACATTAATTGGTAACTAATTATATTAAAATTTAAAATGAGCGTAATTAATGTATCAATTGTAACAAGATGTTAAATTATTTTACAATATAACAAACTATTTTAAATTATTTTATAAATCTTGTAAATTGTTTTATATTAACTGCTTAATTTATAAACTCTAAATACTTTTTATTAATTTTATGTTCTCTTAAAACAACACTTTTAATAAACTATTTTCTTTTAAACTGAGTATATTTAATGTATTAATTGTAACAACATGTTAAATTATTTTACGATATTATAAACTATTGAAAATTATTTTATAAATATTGTAAATTATTTTTATTTACTCCTTAATTTATTAATTCTATATACTTTTTATTATTTTTACTTTCTTTTAAAACAACAGTTTAAATAAACTATCTTTTTAATTCTTTGTCTCTTGCTGATGATTCAGCTGAAATATATGAACTTGGAAGATAAATGGATGATGAAGAATGAAGTGTTTCTTCTTCTTGAGTTAAATATCTGTTTAGCTTTATTAATTTGAGCACTTTTATTATAAATAAATTTTATTAAGTTACTAATTTTTTAAACTATTAAATATTTGATTTGATGACTTTATTGGATGGTAACCTATTATAATCCGCTATAATAGATTACCATGTTTTAATAAATGAAGTTAAGCAGCCAAATAAATTATTACTTTCAAAATGAAAGTTCGGTAAACTTACTGAAGATAAAATCCTAATAAGACAGTCAAATCCATTAAAAAAAATTAAAACTTATACTCTTCATTTGCTTTCATTAGTTATTAGTCCATAAATCATCAACACCAGCATCATGGTAGGAAGCTAATATACATGCATTGTCCTGGAATCCCCATAACTGAGGAGTTGAAACCAAGAAATCATGGTCTGTATATGTTGTACCATAATCTTCATTCAGCAGGTCGAAGCCATCCATTGCAAATCGTGCCGGATCCCATAAACTTTGAAGTTCCTCATATGCGCTTTCAGAAGAACCATTATTGTTCTCTACCATGGTTTGGTTGTAAATTTCACTAGCAGGATCACCGCTTGATAACGAAGAAACATCAACGAAAGACGGTTGTGACGCCATTGATGGAGGATCATTTAAGCTGCAGCCTTCTGAATTTGTTGCTTTTGGAGGATCGTCGGACGGATTCTTCTGGTTGAGGTGATCTGTAAATGTTATGTCTGTTTGTGTTCCTTGGACATCAGTTATTGGCACCTCCAGGCTGTTCTTCAAGCAATATTTCTTCAAGTGGGTGTGCCAGTGATTTTTAATAGCATTGTTTGTTCTTCGAGGCAGTCTTGCTGCAATTGAAGACCATCTAATAAATAGAGAAAAGATACAGTTGTTAACATCAATTTGTATGGCATAAAGACTGCTAATTAATATTCTTTGCTAATTTGTCTATTTTCTAGGAAGATAGCTCAAAAAATAAAGAAAAAAAAAATCTGAGGAGTCTTCTTTTGGTGATTAAAGTGAAAACCGGAAACAATGGGTGATAATTATGAATAAACTTTGTATACTTCACTGTGAATTTACAATATACACAATAAAGCCTATTTATAAGTGGAAAACAGAATAAGTATTATATATTCTATACATGATAACTGTAATCATATATTGTATGTATGGAAAAGATCGATATGATTGATATAATTGGTTGACTTGCTTGATATGGTAACAGTGGGAACTTCTTGGAATGGTGTGGCTACATTGAAAGAAAACTCTTTAAGAATTTGTTGAGTTATATCCGACAACTCTGGTATAAAATTCTCATTCTTGAATTTATTTAATCTGATTACGTGTGAGTAAATTTTGATTGGTTTTACGTAAACAAGACCTTCTTTCCACAATCCAAATAAGAAAATGAATCTAACTTATCGAAATGTTTACAATCATATTGGATGACATGCAAATGGAAAATACTAATGAGTAATTAATGATCAATAACTTACTGATTTCCCAATTCTTCTTGCAACTTGATAATGATCTGATCTTCTACTGGACTAAAGTTTCCCCGCTTAATATCTGCCCTCAGGTGATTCATCCAGCGAAGTCGACAATTCTTCCCACTTCTCAACAAGCCTTCAGAGAAGAGAAATTAAAATTATATAAAAAGCTAATTAATTAATATTATATATATATATATTCATGTACTTGATTTCCTATTTTGAAACAATTTGGTTTGGTACTACCAGCAGCTTTTGACATCTCTACCCAATTCCAAATGCCATATCTGTTGACATAAGCTATCAGTTTCTGGTCTTCCTCAACACTCCATGCGCCTTTTCTTAAACCTGTCTCAGTTATACTGCGGCCGGGAGACTTCACCATGATCTTGGTCTTGGAGCAGATTCTAATTGATTTGTATCAACTGTTATTTGCATGCAGTTCAGATTGATTGGAACATGAGTACGTATTTAATGGAATACTGTTGTTGTTTAATGTAATTTGATGATAAGGGGCACTTAGTTAGATAATATCTAATATCGAGTTACTTGTGTAAAAGGGATTTCAAAAAATATGAATGAAAATGGTACTGAGTTTCGAAGTTTGTCCAATAAAAATATCCAAAATGTCCAATGAGGACAATGTGTTTTTACTCAAGGACAAATTAAGAAAACTTATTCAATAAAAGGTCCTCACCTAGAACATATTTAACAACAGTAGACAATTGTCATTTAACTTCTAACCGGGTTTTATATGAGGAAATTTATTTTCTAAATGGATAATAATTCTCTACTTATATGACCATCTTAACGATAGTGGTTGACAACAACTCCCTATTTGTATTTATTGGATGAGACCAAAAAAGTCATGTGGCACGATTTTGTTTGAATGGTAACACATGTAGTTTGCATACAGAGTACTCACAAAGAACGGCTTCTAGTATGAATATTCTGAATTAATAACCAATTTTGTTGACCTTATAGATTTCTTTTTTCCATGGAAAAGATTAGTATTGATAATATAAACTATGAGTAAAATCATCGGTAGTTGACCAGTGACCAAATAAGAATTAAACAAGTAACAAATTAATCAAAGTTATTCATTAAATACTTTTAATTACGGAAATAAATATCGAAACGATGGTCGATCTGTCTATTGATATTTCCTTTTTTTAAGGGGATTGATATTTAAAGTATTTCCGAATATTTCTTATATTTTAAGAATATTTTTGATATTTTTAATATTTTCATCGGTAATTTTATACATTTAAGAATCTTGTTATTTTTATTAAAATCGATATTTAATTCTTTATTTTTAATAACATGCTACGCGATCTATAAGATGGTTGGTGACGTCCATTTGCTCACATAAGCAGCATTACGGCAGCTAGACCTCACTAGCAAGAAATAAAATATGAAAACATTTTTAAAATTGGCAAGTTAATTGTAAGGATGACAGATAAATCAGTGCACCCAGTTGGAACCTCATTTGTCTTTTTGTGTGTAATTAAAAAATCATTTCAATCGACGAGGTAAAGTTGATCAAAAAGACCGACTGGTAATTGCATAGAAACAAGTGGGAGGTTTCCACCGTAAGATCCATTTTACGTAGATCAGATAAAGTTTTGAAGATTGTTTAATGATGATTGGTGAGATTTAATTACTTCAATCATCATGAAGTTTATTTTACATTTTGCAGACGAACGCACACAGTAAGGATGAGATGAGAATTGCATCACATTGTGATGACATGATTTAATTATTATTATTATTATTTTTTTTTGAGAGAACATGTTTTATTGTTATTGTTACTACTTACTAGTTATCTGAAGAGAGTTTAGTATATTAATTAATTGCCTGACAATTTTGAAAATACGCAACGAATACCAAGTCAGACTCGATCTCTTCTTGCCAGTTTGAAAATGGCTATTCATTATTACTCGTTAGAGCAAGTTATAAATTAGTTACTTAGTTTAGAAATTTACACAAACAACGAAAATTTTATTAACTTATTATAATTTAATTACCTACTGCTAGTTATAAATCGTTAAAATCAACGATTAACAGTAATAAAGTAGTTTAATACTCCAAAAAATAAATTTAATTGAGAAAAAAAGAAATCAAATTAATAAAAAATATTATAAATAATAATTGATGGATCTCCAGAGTTCTTCACTTAATGGACGGTGGAGATAAAATTTTTTAAAAAATATCGAATTTTAACGAATTGGAAACCACGTAGCGGAATTAATCCATAGTGCATACGTGAAGTGAGATAATATCCCACACGTATAGAGGGTGACATGACTTGACTGACAGACTCAATTTCCCGATGTTAGTGACATGCCCTCCCAACACTTGCCATACTTGCAGGAGTATTCTAACCGGGTCTAATCATTCATTCATTTCATTTGATATCCGTCAATTTCATAGTATAAACATGAGATAATTCATTGGTGTTTAAAAACTACATTTTCATGCCATTCACGATTCAATTTCATTTTTTTTTTCAACAATTATAATTACGTATAAGCATAATCTTGAATGACATTAAACTTAACTTCGTATTTTCATAATTTCATACATAAAATTTGTCATGTTCAAGCATGTACATAATATGTGCACATACTAGTATTTCCATAAAACCATATCACATTCTCAAATAAATTAATACTCATGAAAAATAATTAAGACACATCAAAAATGAAATCAACACTTATAAAATCAAATATACTCACATGGCTCATAAATTAGTAGCTTGCCCTTCCATCTTCACTCCCTTATCTCCTTAATTTGTTCACTACCTACTAATCACCTATCACATTAAAATTCTATCATAACTAGTTCATTTGGAAGTAATATCAA
This sequence comes from Nephelium lappaceum, assembly GCA_021234005.1. Lineage (NCBI taxonomy): Eukaryota > Viridiplantae > Streptophyta > Magnoliopsida > Sapindales > Sapindaceae > Nephelium > Nephelium lappaceum. Next base: position 23,923,734 of record CM037997.1, read on the forward strand.
TAACACTTTAGATTCAACTCAAAGTACCCATATTAGAATTACACCATTTCCACACATCCAACCCAAATTTGAGATTTCATATCCACATCTTTTTTCCATTTGGCCGTACACTATACAACACACCCACACAATCATTTTCTTTCATTTCTAATTGCACCAATCAATTTAATTTTGTGCCAAAACATAATATAACTATATTACACATTAAAATAAACTCAATCTCATGCACAAACATAACTTGACCATACACTAACATACATTTTCGACCATCCGTACTCTTGATTTTTCTGTTAATAAATCATCTTAAAATCATATAAAACCTCTTATAAATTCATCTATACATTAAAAATATTTCAATTATAACATGTTCTCCATTTTGATCACATACTAGTATATCACACCATCAATCAATGCTTTCCATTTCAAGCTCAAAATTCATGTTCAAATGCATCATTTAAACATCAATTAATCAACTAAAACCTTAAAATCACAATCCATTAAATTTCATAGCATTATGATATTAAAACTCTAAACTTACCTTACTAATTTTCCTTGATCACAACTCCTTGAAGCTCCCTTTGCATTCTAATCTCAATTTGAAGTTAAACAACCCCTAAATATACCATAAATTTCGTCAATAACTTAATTGATCATAAATTCTTAAAAACCCATCAAACTAACCATAAAATTAACTCACTTACCAATAACTTCTCTTCACTTTTCTATGACTATTTTTTGATAAAAACAAGGAGAAGAGATTGATGGAGACACCTTGGAACCTCCTCATTTTCCTCTTATTCTTCTTCTTCTTTCTTCTTCTTCTTTCTTTTTCCTTACTTTTCTCACACTTTTGCTTCCTCTCACGGGTTGCTCCAAATTTCTGCTTCCTTTGGCCGAATGTCACTTGTTCTCCATCCATTCATGCCCTCATTTTATATATTAACTATCCAATTTACCATTGTGTTTTTACTTTTGTCTAAAATTACCAAATTGCCATCCATTAGAAACTTGAAAAGTGTCCTCATCCTTATCTCTTTGCCAAGTGTCACATTTCTATGAGTTGCTTGTTTGGCTTGTTTTCCTTTAGTTTTTTATACTTATCTCTTTCAATTCAAGTTTTTCGAAATGTCCGGATTCGACTTTTCCGGCACTTTTTCAAAATTCTAGCAAAATTTTCTGAAGCCTGTATTCGGATAACATACATACTCCAAGTAGCCTTGGTGACGCTTAAAAGTCATTCTATGCTTATTTTCAGCTCTTCGTAAAATCACTAAATCGTCTCCGATGATTTTTGGATTGATTTCGTTTCAATCCGAATTTCTTTCAAAAGGGTCATTTGGGTTTCTAAATTACCTTTTGAGTATCTTAATACTCATTTAGACCTCTTTCAAAATTTTTTGAATCTGAAAATCTTTTCGAAATTTCAGTCGGATTCAGAATTATCTCGATTTATCTCTAAATAATTACAAAAATATTATATGGTTACCTAATCATAAAATTGACCATGTAATGCTCTAATTGGGTGCCTTAACATTCAATCCCATGCTTCGAAAAATTCGAACGAAGTTTAGATTAATGACATCCGCATTTTCGTCTGTAAGGGTATTTTCATAAAATAACCTTCGGGACCCTTGAAAATTATTCAAACGGATTCATTTTCACTTCGTTTTAGTTTCATTATACTCTATTACTCATTCCAAAACTTGAAATTTACTTAGTCCATTTTTAAGAAAAATCACTATTCATATGAAAATACTATTCATCCGGCAACACCATTCATCTATATATACTAGTCATCTGAAAATATTATTCATCTAAAAATATTATTCCTCCAAATTTACTATTCCATCTGAAGATACTATTCCTTCAAAGTACTATTCATGAAATTTCGGGTTTAATACCATTGATTCTCTAATAAATAATATATCTATAATAACTTATGAATTTATCTTTCTGTTTACTCATAAACAGAAAGTTAAGCATTGTTTAAGACCCAAATAAGCATTTAAGGGAACTACTTATCTACTTTTCATGAGAAGGAGTGGATTCCACTTATTAAATCATATTTCCAAAGTACGAAGTTTATTGACCATAAATATATAATAGTTTCACTCATGTAAATTAAAAGATATTACTTAATAAATAGGAGTCAATAAAACATTCAGGATTAAAATCAATCTATATATGATCATCTAGTTAATAAATATGAATTTATTTGTTTAATAGATATTAATAAGAAATTCATTTTTATCGTGGTTCAGTCCTATATAATCACTATTATATCAGGTGCCCCCATTTTTATGTTGCCACATGAATAATCATGGATAAGATCATCATATCAAATACGAAATGGACCGTAGCTGTAGATTTACCATAAACAAAGTACTCAGTTTTGTTTGCTTTTTACGAACTTTTTAGATTACTAATCTCAAATTAAATCCTCTTGTATATAACACTTATATACTTAGTTTAAGACTACATAAGTAATCATAGATATTACATGATATTTGTATGAAGCAAACATTTTACAAATGCATATAAATTGAATAAAATAAACATATTTTATTTATCATTTAGTTAAATGTTTATAAATTACAAACTTTTAAGGCACAAACTCTAATCGTGGAAAGAGTGCAACATCCCTTGAGTCCATTCTACAGTAGTTTGTAGCATATTTTAGCAGTCCTTAAAGAGAATTGTAAGTGTAGAAATGGTGCAGCAACTTGTGGGGAGACTCGGTAGCAAGAACAAGCATTCAACAACTATTTTTGTCATCCGAAAATCATCAACTTTATGTGAGATTTTACTTTTCTTTTTGTTCTATATATTTGAATGATGATATTTGGTTTTTGGTTGATTGATTTGTATTGCAATATGTTAAAGACTTAGATTTATTACCTAGGGTTACAATGTAACCTAAAACCCATGAAACTCACCTTATGGATATTGTTGTTAATTGAATTTTCATTATTTGAGTTCTGTTCTGTTCTAATCTTTATGCTCTTGAATTAACTGATCACTAGTTTAAGAGATTTGGTAATCTTGAGTGTGTTTGAAAATGGTATTCCTATTTTTATCTATGAATAGAATGACATATAACATGTCAGATAGAAATATACCTAAGTATTATGTGTGATCGTGTGTGGGTGATTTATTCCTAATGAGTTTGTATTAACCATCCAACATAGAAATATGGTTAGATGTTTAATCTGAACATACTTACTTGACAGTTCGAAAAAGGCTAGCAAATATAGTAATTCGATTAAGCTTATGATGAGAATGAAATAATTAATGATGCAAGTATAGGTTGAGTGGATTGGTAAGGTGAAATTGTAACTCTAGACCTTAATTTCCATTGTTATGACTTTAGGTTATTTATAGTTTTCTGATAGTTTGTTTTATTTGTATTTCTTATTTTTTTCATTATGTCTATAGTTTGGATACATGTAGCCGAGATCATTTTTAGTACTTACATAACTTAGACAATTTTTGTAGGAATGATACTCTACTCTTTACTGTATTATTTGAAGACCAAGTATACTTACATGTATTTCTAGTGTGTGTTTTATGCATTAGAAATTAGTCGATCAATCATCACATGAGTCTTAACTTCTTAAGAGATCAACTAGGGCTTTTCTCAAGGCAATGTGGCCAAGGGTGAATGCGTTAAAGTATGAAAAGGTAAGTAGTTCAAAATTGAACTTAGGATCACATTTAAGAGATCAAATGATGTTTTCGTTAAGACACAGATCTCTTTTGATTTCTTTTTCACACTTCTAGATTTTTTTTCTTCTTTCTTCACAAGTACTTTTTCATTATATTTTTATTTTATTTTCTTTTTGTTTTTCTTTTTTTTTTTTTTTTTTTTTTTTGCATTTTCTATGCTGACTTATTTGCTTTTGATTTTTCTTTGTTTTAATTTTTTACAAGCACATATCACATTTACCAACATTCTTTCCATTTTATTTCCCCATTTTCTTGCTTTACTTTGTCTCTAATGGAACCCAAACTCTAAAGCATAAGACAACTTTATTTTGGGCTTGGACATAAGAATTTGTAGGTCATGAACAAAAATTAGACTTATTGTGTGTTTGGTTTCAAATTGGGTGTTAGAGCGCACATATAAGGATAGAAGTGTTTGGCCATTTACTAGCCTTAAGCACACATCATCTAGCATCATATCTCAAAATTTATTGAACTCATAAACAAAGCAAACAAATTCATTTCATATAAGACATCATCAATTTCCAATCCAAAGCCTAAATGAGATCAATCTACTTAATTTGAAGAACAAAAAGAGTGTTTAAAATTTGAATGAAACAACCCTCAAAATGAAACCTTAAAGCTCAATGAATCGCATAGGAAGCTTCTACTATTAATCATGGCACCTCTTAACAAGTCATCATAATCATAACATCTCAAGCTTAGTTGAACAAACAACCACAAATATACAAAACTCTCTAAAGCAACATTTTACTCATTACCCATGAAATTGGCAACACGATCTTACGTGTTTCATAGGAGCTACAATGCATCAATTAATATGTACAACTCACACGAAAGATTCCTAACCTACTAAAAATTTTAAGAAAAAAAAATTGCCTAAAAATTTGAAAACTAGACAAAAACTATATACAAACAACCTAAAAGTAAAGACAACCTTAAAAAAAAAAAAAAAAAAAAAAACCCCTAACCAAGCCCTTAAACTTAGACCTAACATTGTCCCCGATGTTAGTAAGGTTTGAAGGCTTTAAAGAAAAAAGCAAAACATGTACAAAACTCAAAATATACACATGTAATGGAAAATATATATACATAGCAATAAGAAACATAAAATATATTCACATTACACATAACACATATTCACAATTTCACAAAGCACTAAACCTATCGAAGTCCACACCCCCAAACCTAAATAAAACATCATAGACAATGTAAGACTTTATGGCAAAAGTAATATGAATCTCAAAAGACAAAACAAATAATCCACTCTAAAATAAAATGCACACATGAAATAAACTTTTTGAAGCTCACACCCCCAAGCGTAAATCAAGCATCATAGATGATGAAAGATTTTATGGCAGCAAGGGTATGAATTCTAGAAAACAAAACAAAATAAAAAGGAAAAAACATGCAAAAACTAACTTCTGAATTCCACATCCCCAAACTTAAACCAAACATCATAGACAGTGTAAGATTTTATGGTAAAATATATATGAAACTCAAAAGAAAAAGCAAAACAAAAATTGAAATAACTATTCACCTAGGTGGATTGCTTCCCATCAAGCGTGCGATTTAACATCTAGGCAAGACGGACGAATTTAGAGTTGAAGAAGAGCTCCATTTTTGAGACTGTGTACTTTTTGCATAAAAATAAAAATAAAAACATAGAAAAACAAAAACAAGAAAATGACATCAAAAGAAACTAGGAACTAGACTTAGCAACGTATTTGAACACATCCATGGTAAAATCACTAAAAGCTTGTTGGTTACTTTTCAGTTATCATTTCAAGTAATAAACCTCATACTTCAAAATAAATAAAACAAACTTGTAAGTGCACAAATTATATAGTTGTCATATAGCGGTTATCAGATTGTCTCCACAAAGATATGGAAGTCAATTACTAAACTAGTCCTAGATGAAAATAAACCAAATTTAATGTGTTATGATATTGGATTCCACTTAACTATAAAATTAAATCATTATAGCATTGAAGATGTATTTGTTGTGTTGTTGTTAGTTTATCATTAATCCTCTCAATACACATCTTCCGATAAAGTATTGAACATACTCTCATCTAATAACACCCATCTCTTGATGGCTACTGAATAGACAAAAGTTTATTAAGTTCAAAATAATTTACTACGTAAGTTGGATTGGTCTATATTGATGAGAATACTTAGCTACTACTCGAGCAACTCATAGTTGACCTAATTGTCACACAGATGACCCATTTGCCTCTCTTAAATCTAAGGCAAGCATTTTATCGAGCACATTTTGTGTCATTCCTTTTGAACTCAATACACAATCTCAAATAATGCGTATGGTGGCCAATCACATGCGAACATTAAGTGCTAAATACCTACTTAATATATACAAGTAATCTCCAAGCATTAATAACCAAATCTATTCAATTTATCAACATCCATCACCATCCCAACACAAAAAATATATACAATATGTGCATGGTAACAGTATCTGCACCCTTACAAGAAATTGAAGGAGGATAATTATGAAAGGAAAACAAAATTTAATATAAAACACCAAGAAAAGAAAATATTAAGGACGCGTTTGGTGCATAGGGTTGGATTGGACTATTTATGGGATTTGATAGAATTGAGATGCGATTGGGATCATATATGATTGAATTAAATTGGATCGGACTAAATTAATATTATACTATATTTGGTGAAGCATGAGATTAGATTAAATTAATATTATATTTTATTTAGTAAAATATGATTTTAGATAAATTGATTAATATTTTAAAATAATAAATTAATAAAGAAAATATTTTAAGTTATGATTTACTAAATAAGTAAATTTGAAAATATTTGTAAATAGTTTTTAAATTTATAGATTATTTAAATTTTCTTGCACTAAATTAAAAAAAAAATTAAAAAATAAAATCTGCAAGACTAATGGACCCTGCCTAGTTGGGTTTATTTAATCCTGGTGTGGCTGGATTAAATGTGGGATCACGTGGGCCCAGCATGATTGTAAAGTAAATCACACTACAAATCAAACAAAAGATTGGAATTGAAATAATCTCAGTGGCTTGTATTCGGGTGCAATAAACATATGTAAGGGTCTAACCCGGCCCTTAAAATTGGATTTAATACAAATAAGAAAGATCTAAAGAATAAGCTTACGCTTATTAATTAGACCAAAAATAAAATAAGAGCAATCACAATTAACAAAAATAATGTGAAAAAATCATCTAACAGTAAAATTATATAAATATGGCTCATAAAAATATTTTTATAATTATGACATTTTTATATTGTAAATTTGAACTAATTATTAGTAAAATATTAACAAAAACATAAGAAATTATCCAAATTTGAAAACTCATTAAAACATTTTGTTTTTACATAATTTATACAAAGATCATTAGTGATAATATATATTGAGTTTTTAGACTGCTTGTGCAAAGAAATCGGTAGACTTGATGAAAGTCATTTTGTCATGATGTGCTTTATAATGATTCCTTAATATATGGCCGCCTTGTTTTTCTAGGTTTGTTGTATTGCTTGGTTGTTGTGGTTGATGTTTTATACGTGCAAGGTTATTATTTAATGAAACGTTTTTGGTAGCCTCATTTTGTGTTATTATTTAAATAACATATCAAAAGAGAGTATTTATCTACATGAGAATTAAGTATGAACCCAACCTAGGATCCACTCTTTTTTTTTTCTTTTTTTTTTTTTTTTGACTTAAGGACCCACTCATTTTTCAATCCATCAATTCTCGCCCCTAAATTCGTATTATATATATTTATATATGCATATATGTATATATATATATATATATATATTTATAGTGATGCAACTGGTAATCACTAAATTTATGTTCACACATAAATTTTAACAACAATTTTATCCTTGATTAAATTTATTAAATAAGACAAAAGGTCACTTAAGCTACCTTATTTCATAACTTTTAAACCCTATATAATTTTTATGTTATTTTATATGGTTTGTTTATCTATAAAATTTTATTTGATTAGGAAGTGTTAAAAGACATTATTATACAATTAGAAACCAAACATCAACAGAGAAGTGACTTATTAATTAAGTTTAAAATTGTAATTCTATATTTTTATTTCATTTTTGTAGGAAGGAAGAAAAACTTAGAGAAATGAGTTTAATTTTTGAAAATGGAACTTCTTTGAAAGAAGTAAGGAAGAATAAAAGAAATAGACAAAAATTAAGTTATTTATAATATCATGATGAGTCTTGACTATACCTCTACGAAATCTTAGAAAAGAAAGAAAAAAGCCAAAATTGAACGGAAACAAAGGTTTTACAGGAAATGTATTTATAAAAGGAATCTTTTAGTTAATAGACGTAATAGCATCACCTATTGTAGAAATATCACTGGATTAATAGTTTATATTTTTATGTCACTTATTATGGGTTTAAAACAAAAATGCCTTGATATAAATGTCAATTTTCAGGATAATAGAGAAGGAGAAGGAGAAGGAGAGGGAGAAGGAGAGGACAACATTATGGAGAGAAAAAGAGAGAGAGAAGGAGAAGCAGAAGCAGAAGACAATCATCGACGAATGATGGTATTGATGATGACAACCACCACCATTATGATAATGGTGGCGATGACAACAGTGCACTCATGATTTTGGGTTGACTTTTATAGGCAAAAAAACAATAATAGAGAGAGAGAGAGGTGTACTCATGATTTTGGGTTGACTTTTATAGACAAAGCAACAATAATAGAGAGAAAGAGAGAGACAGAGAGAGAAGGAGAAGGAGAAGGAGAAGACAACAATCAATAATCAACAATCAACAATCAAGAAGACAACAAAAATGCCTTGATATAAATGTCAGTTTTGAGGATAAAAGAGAAGGAGAATGAGAAGGAGAGGACAACATTATGGAGAGAAAAAAAAAGAGAAAGAAGGAGAAGCAGAAGCAGAAGACAATCATCGATGAATGCTGGTAATGATGATGACAACCACCACCATGATGATAATGGTGGCGATGACAACAGTGCACTCATGATTTTGGGTTGACTTTTATAGGCAAAACAACAATAATAGAGAGAGAGAGAGGTGTAGTCATGATTTTGGGTTGACTTTTATTGACAAAGCAACAATGATAGAGAGAAAGAGAGAGAGAGAGAGAGAGAGAGAGAGAGAGAGAGAGAGAGAGAGAGAGAAGGAGAAGACAACAATCAATAAGTGATGACGATGACAACGATGGTGTACAACGACTGTTTTGGTCTTTAAACTGAGTAAAATCCTTAATCAAAATGGTTCATGAAAATAGACTTTTGTCTCTTATTTTTAAATAAAAATGAAAGGAAAAAAGATGAAGAAGAGAGAGAAAGAGATACAGAAAAGATACATTTTTATCTTATTCATTAAGGGTAAAATTGATAATTCATACTTTTAGATGACATAAAATTCAAACTGTTAGTCCAATCACTTTTTTACAAGAGAAGCTAAATTGGGCAACAATTTTGATTTCCACTTGATAAAATTATTTCTTTTTCAAAATGAAATTTTTTTTAGAAAAGTGTGTGTGTGTGTGTGTGTGTATATATATATATATATAATGACTTTTATAATCAAGTATACCTGATTTTAAAAAATAAAGACCGATTAATCAAATTTATTCATTACATTTGAATTAAATAAGAGAGAGAATTTATTTTAGGAGAGATAATATAATTGATGAATTTGATTGGTTGGTCCTTACTTTTTAAAATCAGGTATACCTTATTATAAAAGTCTTATATATATGTATGTATGTATATATATATATATATATATAAGAAACTAGACGTTATTTTAGAGTAAATCCAAGGGTTTTAAATTTTTAAACAATTTAAGTTCTTAAAGTGGAGCATCCTTAGAAAAGAAGCATGAGAAGGGGGAAAAAGATAATATGTAAAAATCCCGGTATTTTTTTTTCCTAGTAAAAAATCCTGCTACTTTATTTCAAAAAAAAATAAAAATCCCAGTATTTTATTATAGATATTAAAATTATTTCTTTTTCAAAATGAAATTATTTTTAAAAAAGTGTGTGTGTGTATATATATATATATATATATATATATAAGGACTTTTATAATCAGGTATACCTGATTTTAAAAAATAAGGACCGACTAATCAAATTTATTCATTACATTTGAATTAACTAGAAGAAAGAATTTATTCTAAGAGAGAGAATGTAATTGCTGAATTTGATTGGTTGGTCCTTACTTTTTAAAATCAGGTATATCTTATTATAAAAGCCCTATATATATGTATGTATGTATGTATGTATATATATACATATAAGAAACTAGACGTTATTTTAGAGTAAATCCAAGGGTTTTAAAATTTTAAACAATTTAAGTTCTTAAAGTGGAGCATCCTTAGAAAAGAAGCATGAGAAGGAGGAAAAAAGATAATATGTAAAAATCCCAGTATTTGTTTTTCTAGTAAAAAATCCTGCTACTTTATTTCAAAAAAAATAAAAATCCCAGTATTTTATTATATATATTAAAATTATTTCTTTTGCAAAATGAAATTCTTTTTAAAAATGTGTGTGCATATATATATATATATATATATAAGGACTTTTATAATAAGGTGTGTCTGATTTTAAAAAATAAGGACCGACTAATCAAATTTATTCATTGCATTTGAATTAAATAGAAGAAAGAATTTATTTTAAGAGAGATAATGTAATTGATGAATTTGATTGATTGGTCCTTACTTTTTAAAATCAGGTATACCTTATTATAAAAGTCATATATATATGTATATATGTAAATATATATATATATAAAAGAAACTAGACGTTATTTTAGAGTAAATCCAAAGGTTTTAAAATTTTAAACAATTTAAGTTCTTAAAGTGGAGCATCCTTAGAATAGAAGCATGAGAAGGGGGAAAAAAGATAGTATGTAAAAATCTCAGTATTTTTTTTTTTCTAGTAAAAAATCCTACTACTTTATTTCAAAAAAATAAAAATCCCAGTATTTTATTATAGATATTAAATAATAATATTTTATTAAATTTTGAGTAATATTAGACTTCTCAAACTTTTTATCAAAATTCATATTTAAATTATGTGGCATGTGAGTTGTCAACATCCTATTAATTATTCTATCATCTCATCATTTATAAGATGTTGACAATTTACATGTCACATTATTTGAGCATTGATTTAGGTAAAAAGTTTGGAAAGTCTAGTATTATTCTTAAATTATATGTATGTTTTTTTTTTTTTTATAGAATTTGATTACTAAGATGAATATGGGAAATTAAGTTTCCAATACAATTCTTAATTAAAGACTTCATTCTTGATTTGTACTTATAATTCATTTTTGATTCCTAAACTTTTAATAGACACCAAAAATCACAAATTAATAAAAAGTTCCCTTTCTATTTTAAGGATTCCGTTTAGTACACCACTAAACAAAATAGATAAACTATATATACTTCTTTTTTAGTTAAAAAAAATAAAGAAAAAAATTATTTTAGTCTACAACTTTTGAAAAATGATCAAATTTTTAATTATGTTTTGGAAAATGATGAAATAGACTCTAACATTTCGAAAAAGTATTAAATTAGTCACTCCTGTCAGTCAACTGACGGTCAAACCTAACAGATGTCATGGTAAACGGTGATAATTTTATCATTTCAAACCCCAATTCAGGATCTTGATACGTGTACGAACTAGATAAAAAAATTAAAAAAAGAAATGAAAATTAAAAATAAACAATTAAAAAATTTTAAAAATAATAATAAATGAAAGAATAGATATTTAATAAATATAAAAAATTAATTTAAAAATAGTAAAAATGATATTTACCCTTAAAAGAATTGAAAATTTTTAACATTAATAAAAAGAAAATTGAAAAATTAAATATATTTTTTAAAAAAAATCATCCCCATGTTACTTCAATTCCATCAAACCCAGAAATTTCGTCCGTGTCTCTCTCTCACTGCAATAAATGGAATTATATCTCTCTTTGCTCCTTTTTCTTCTTTGCTATAACGTAATGATTTTTGTATTATTTAAGATTTTATTTATTATTCAATTTTACAATAACATTTAATATTTAATGATTTTTTAAAATCTGTACCAAAAAAAATTTAGTCCAAGGGCAAAACTATAATTTCATAAAATTTACGTATAAAACTAGAATGGGTAATTTCGTAATTAAGTATTATTGTAATAATTAATTATGGATGGAGGTATGATGGTCTTTCTATCTATTTTAACTAAATCCAATGGTAAATGAGTCTTTTTACGTTTTTCATTAGGTTTGACTATTAGTTGACCGATAAAAATGACTAATTTGATATTTCTTTTGAAATATTAGGGTTTATTTTGTTATTTTTAGAAACATAATTAAAAATTTTATTATTTTTCAAAAAATAGAAACTAAAATGATTTTTCACCAAAAAAAAGAAAGGATAAACTATAAATGCATGCACCATAGAAAAACTGTTGCTTATGCTCAATTGCCGCTTAAACGAATCTTCCAACTCTCATTCACACACAGAGTTAGAACATTCGATTTCATTAATTAAATATTTTTCCAAGTTTAACAACGAGAAATTAATTCACACCATGCATGTTGCTGGATTGTTGAATCTTACACGGCACGTGATCATTGTAATGGGACGATTAAATGCCTATAAATAAGGGATCATTCAAGTAATCAAGAAAGTCAACAAACAAAGAAGAACAAGAGAGAGAGAGAGAGAGAGAGAGAGAGAGAGAGAGAGAGAGAGAGAGATGGATGTGGTCAGAGTGCTCCACATGAAGGGAGGTGTTGGGAAAACAAGTTACGCTACCAACTCATTACTGCAGGTATACAATTACTCTCCACCATTTGCACTGAAAATAATACAACATTCTTCATCCACTTCCTCACTAACTTATCAAAACTTACAAATTATTATGTATCAGTAGCATGAATATTATTAATAGATACATCCTGCAACCAATAACAGTTAGACACATTGTTTGCTCCCACAAGATTTAGAGTTTTAAGTTCTCATTGGTATCTGCAAGACGTGGTTAGTGTGCTCCTGCATGGTTGTTTGGAGTTTAAGTTCTCATGGGTATTTACATGACCAAAAGTTATAGTGTTCTGCTTCCTAAAGGAATAGGATTTAGTGGGGATTCCAGTTCTGAACTCAAATTTACAAAGGGAATATTTCTGGATATCCCTGGAATTATCAAAATAGATAAACAAAAGAATTCTTAAATCTTAAAAAGTATGAAGTCTTATTGTTGTTATTGGTTGGTTGTGTAGCAAGGTAAAATTATTAATTTGAGCTCTGTGCATGCAGCGAAAAGTGATATCCATGACAAAACCTGTATAGAGGAAGCCATTACCAATCTCTGCTGCAGCAATACGCACTCGCCAAGAAAGCTAGCCATGGCAGACTTGGGTTGTTCTTCAGGACCGAACACTTTGCTGGTGGTATCAGAACTTATCAAAATAGCTAACAAGCTTCGCATAAAGATGGGAAACCAGTCACCTGAATATCAAGTGTTCTTAAATGACCTTCCAGGCAATGATTTCAACACTATATTTAAGTCTTTGCAGAGTTTTCGAGAAAACTTGAAAACACAGATGGGACCTGGTGCAGGGCCTTGTTTCTTCACAGGAGTCCCTGGTTCTTTCTACGGTAGGCTTTTCCCAACGAACAGTCTTCATTTTGTCCACTCTTCTTACAGTCTCCAATGGCTCTCTCAGGTGAACATAATATATGTTATTGTAGTCAGTTATTAACTTATTATTCACATCATGCTTATTTCAATCAAGGGTGAACATATTAAGTTACAGTTTTCTACTTCCCAAAGTAATAGGGTTTGGTGGGGATTCCAATTCCGAACTCAAATTCGCGAAGGGATTTCTAGATATCCCTAGAATGATCAAAATAGATAAACAAAAGAATTATTAGATCTTAAAAGTATAAAATCTTATTATTGTTCAGTTCAAAAAAAAAAAAATGTTATTATTGTTATTGGTTGGTTGTGTAACAATAATATATGTTATTGTAGCCAATTATTATTCACATCATGCATGCCTATTTCAATTAAGTATATTAAATTCATAATAATGTAACAGATTCCTGAAGGTCTAGAGAGCAACAAAGGGAACATTTACATGGCCAGTACAAGTCCAGCTAGTGTGCTCAAAGCATATTATCAGCAGTTTCAAAGGGATTTTTCGTTGTTTTTGAAGTGTCGTTCTGAGGAATTGGTGGCAGGAGGCCGAATGGTTCTAACATTTCTGGGAAGAAGAAGTGAAGATCCCTCAAGCAAAGAGTGCTGTTACATTTGGGAGCTTCTGGCCCGGGCTCTCAATGAAATGGTCTCTAAGGTACTAAAATACTCAATCTTCACTAATTAATTAGGACCCTTTTGTCATTAAAAATTTTATCAAATAGAAGCAAGTGGGGTTGCTGCTATGATTTAAGTCACCCCCACCCTTGCTCAATTGAAGGGTTCGATTTGTATTTCTCACTAAAATATGAATAATTTTTTTACTTCATATGGGTAGTCCTCTCCTGCTTTTGAGAGCAGTAATCCGGGTTGTGCTTAAGAGTCTTATCTCAATTGATCTGTTATGATATAGTGCTAGTAGGTCAAAAAAAAAAAAAAAAAAAAACTTATCAAGTAGGAACATCCAGATTTTGTTAAGATCTTCAAAGAAATTAGAAAAAAATAAAATAAAAATTAATAAAATTATTTTTAATGCTGGATTAATGTAACATTTAAGCATTGAGGTCTCAATTATCGTCATTAAATTAGTGATACGTGTGTGAACAAATGTAACTAAAATTTAATGTGAAGTTTGGAACTAGAACCAAACTATAAAAATGATATGAATTAAAGAATATAATTTGGTTCTTTGTTCGCACACTAATATTTTTGAAGTTGGAATGGAAAAAACTCATTTTCAAATCTCATCCTATTTTTAATGTTTAAAAATCAGAGCTCACAAAACATTTATAGGGAAAATTGAAATAAAACAAGTTGCTGAGTTTTTATCTGAATAAGGATTCTCTACCATTGTTTTTTGGTTAATTTTTTGATAATAAAATGACATATTAGTATTTAAAAAATTTGATGATCAAGATTATTAGATTTTTTCTCTCTCATACATCATTCAAACATAATTTTTTTTTTTTTATAAAAAGCTTAGTACCAACAAAAGATTAATAAAGAATCATTGTTTTTTATCTATACCGATCATGAAATAGAGCTTGACTCTGTTGATAAACGCGAACTTCTTAAGGTACCAAATATCAAGTGTTAGTGACATTATTTAATTTGAGTCTAACGATACCTAGCAAGTATGCCTATTTTCGCGCTGGTCAGCTAAAGTGACATGCATGTCTTATGCATATGTAAATTATGGTTAGTTGTTATTATTATATAATTTTGTTTATGTCCAAAATAATAAGGATTTTTGAACTGGTCCTACTTTATATCACTATCAAATACGAGGATTACTATTTGAGATTCCTAGGCCAATTACTTGAGATTCCTGCGCTAAAATCGGCCAGCTAAAAGACTACTAACTTTGACTCAGCCAATCCCACTAAATTTAAAGGTACAGATCAATGCTAGAGATCTTTGGCATAATATTTTTACAAGACCAAAATGTGCTTTCTTGAAGTGCTTCCTAAAACATTTTAGTTAGATGTCAGAAATTATCTAATTAAAATTATATATATAGAATTATATATTTTTATGAGATGTGATATAATTAAAGTACTTTCAACTATTAGATTAAGATAATGAATAAAAGCTTATAGCCTAATATTTGACAATGATAAAAAGTTTATAGCCTAATATTTGATAAGGTATATCCATATGTACTTCTTCCAAAGGTGACTATGTGTATTAGAGTAAATTATTGAATTTGAAATTGATGTTATGATAACATATTAAAATTTTAAAGAATAGGGGCCTCTAATACTGCAGGAAAGAATGGACGCCCAAAGGACATATAATTAGAAGGAGAATATATATATATATATATATATCATATTGGCTATATATTTATGTAATATTTAAATTTACTGACTGAATTATAAGTCTATTATTCATTTACTTTGAATTAATTAAAATTTGCTAATTAATGGCTCATCATCTTTGCAATATTTTTTTTTTTAATTTTGAATAAAAACATTGAATAGATATTGGCTATTGATGTAATATTTAAATTCACTTACTCAATTATAAGTCTATTATTCACTTACTTTGAATTAATCAATACGCAAAATGAATATGCATATATATATATATATATAATTTTCTTAATTCGAATTGATCTTATTATTGTCCGTTTCAAGATTGTCAATCATGGATTAGATTTAAGAAAATATTGATATGTAAAAGTTACAAGTCCCTACTATGATCTTCTCTCCCTATATATATAGACACGTGCGTGTATTGTTGATTAAATCAAAGTAAGTGAATTTAATGGATTCATAAATAAGAAATATAATATATTAGATCAATAGGCTCTAAGCAGAAACATAACTATATGGGTATCTGCAGGGATCCTACACATGTAATCACATAAGAAAAAATGTAGGGACCCTACATGCACCTGAAAGTTACTAAATATATATATAATTCGTGTGAAAATGTATAACTGGTTCATGTTGCAGGGACTTGTAGAAGAAGAAAAACTGGAATCCTTCAACATTCCACAGTACACACCATCACCATTCGAAATAAAATCGGAGGTTCTGAAAGAAGGGTCCTACGCGATTGACCGGCTTGAGGTTTCGGAAGTGGACTGGAATGCATACAACGCAGGTGATGACGCGACAAATGATGGAGGATACAACGTTTCCAAGTGCATGAGAGCCGTTGCTGAACCCTTGCTTGTGAATCACTTTGGTGAATCAATCATCGATCAGGTGTTTGATAGGTACAAGGCAATTATCGCCGATCGCATGTCCAAGGAGAAGACTGAGTTTGTCAATGTCACCGTTTCATTGACAAAGATCTTATGACAATGTTAAAGATGACTCGTTATTATGCATTTTTATTTATTGGTATCATGCATGTTCTGTGTTTAGTGGTTCAATATATGAATAATCACGGTTGGCCAATGATAATGTCAATGTCACCGTACTTATTTATCATTAACAGTGTTGATTGTGTCATGGTCGCAAAATTGTATGTTGAGAATGTAAATCTAGATTCAACAAGCTCTAATCATCACCTAGCTCACGCCACACGATATGATAGATTTTGTATCACCTAGCTCACGCCACACTATAGTATAGATTTTGAAACAATTTTTTCACCATAATGAGCAAATTGAACTTCTAAAATCAAATCAATGAATTGATCAAACCATAGGCCAAGCAAACCCCAGAACAAATTCTAGGAATAAACCGAAATAGCACATGATAATTACCTGACGGATTTAATTTACTAATGCTTAAAACAAACTCATAACATCTTAACATAAACTCTAAAGTTACTTGGCTATTTATAGTCTCGCAACTCCTAATCTATTTAGTAACAACAAACCGATAATCCTACTCCTAATTATCTAAAGATTAATTAACAACAATTCTAATCCTAATTTATCACAAAACTTAATAAAAGATCATTACAATAAATGATAAGTCTAAACATGATTAATCGAAATTAATAAAAATCCTATGAAACTCCAATTATGAATGATTGGAGTTGTTTGTCAATGTCGATGTCGCTGTTGTTACATATGCATACAGTGAATTTCAGTTGCATTGCATTTGCAATGCCATTATTGTAATCTAGTCTGTAATGTCCAAAATAAATATTTCTTATTGTGTTTTCCGCGTCAAACCAACGTACAATCTGATGCATAACTTGTGTTTTATTTAATAATCTATTTATTGATATTTGGACGTCAAATAGGTTTAATATCTAATATTTGGATGTCAAATTTGTCAGATTAATATATGAATAAATTAATAAAAAAATAATAAAGCATATGATTACTGCTTTAGCTTTGGCTTTCACGACTTACGAAATTATAGCTTTAAGAAGTATGTTTTATTCATTAATTAAACTTCTCTATTTACCAATCAGTAAACAAATTCCTAACATAAATGAGAAAATTAAAAATTATTTAACTTGCCGTTGGTTTTAGCTAAGTCAATTTTCTCGGAGCAAACAGCCCGTCACCACCCTTGCAATTATGACCCACCCATAATTGACCATATGAAACGACATTTATACATACTTTTTCATTTAGCATATATTACAACTCTTCAAAGAGAGTGCACTGGTTTTAAAGGCAAGTCAGTAGATAGTGCTTGAATTCTGATGATACAATTGGGTTTAATTACCTTATTGATTGGGTAAAGTTATCCATTAATAATAATCCATGGATATTCTTCAATAATCACTCATACTCAATCAGTAAATTAAGGGCATGTGATATAATTAACTTATTTGTTTTCTAAATTCTTCCATTCTACATACTACATATATATATATATATATATTTCAATCAAGAGGAAAATTACTTTGGTTCGGTTGGCTCTTGGTTCAGTGTTAGAGCTTAGGAAAATAAATAATTGAATCTTGGGAGGGCAACCATCAAATGTCCTTCAAGCAGAAGAAAAAGAGTGAAAATTTGCTGTTAGGACGTTGCTTGCCTACAACAAGCCTCTATATTTCGTTTCAAGTCAATGAATTCTTTTTTTCTTTTTTTTTTTTTTCCGTTTTCCGTATTAAATTTTTATTGCATAAAATTTATTGTTAATTTACTGTTTGATTAATACAACATTTGTATTAATTTATTATTAATTTTGTATATCACCCCTTAGTAGAAGTGATTGAACATTTTCTTTAATTCTAAAAGATCAAGAGTTCAAATCTCACTTTTGTCCTTTATCATAAAATATAAATAGCTTTCTATAAATTTAATTCCTCCAATAAAAGAAATAAAACATTTAGTATATTTTTAATTCATTAATTACATATTATTATGATTGTTTTTTCCAACATGCATTTCCCTCTCATATATGTGGAGAGTTTCCTCTTTAATTCATTAATTACATACTAATTATAAGTATTTTTCCAACATGCATTTCCCTCTCATATATATATAGATATATATATATCGGGGTCGTCTATAATACATCTTGTGTATCGATACATCTGAACAGATTATATTTTAAAATTATTAAATATATTTTGTTATATATATATAGTTACAACTAAACATGGTTGATTATTATAAATATAATCTAACTCACTTCCTTGTAATTAGACATAATAAATTAATCAGTAATCTTACAATGTGATCACTTATTTATAGTTGTCAAGTATATTGATATCTAAGTATACCGTAGAATATGCTTTATATATATATTAATTTGATTTTAATTAATAATGATCCAATCAAAAGGCTAATTGACAACATTTTTTTTAATTAAAAATTTTACTACACCCGTCTTAGATTCAATTATACTAACTTTAACTTTAAAATATGATATTGTTTAATATTCATTAAATTGATTGATCCAATCAAAACTCTAGTTGACAACAACCTTGTAATTAAAAATTTACTTCAGCAGTCTTAGACTCAATTACACTAACCTTAATTATAAAATATGATATTGTTTAATATTCATTAAATTAATTCTCACGAACCTAATTTTTACTCGTCCTCGAGTAAAACAAAAAACACATAAACTGAAAATTAATAAAAACAAACCCATCCTAACTAAATCTAATCTAAACTAAACCATTTTCTAAGGTTGTCACAATGATATTTAGTATATGTCACAAGCTTTTAAACTCTTAGGTGTCCTTAGCTAGAGATGTTGTATCTGCTGAAAATTAACTAGCTACGGTACCCACAAACGTAATTAATTTTGTTTAAAACTCATCAACCAGTCATTCAATGTAAATTCATGGAAAGCCAACACATGCACAATTATCTATCAAGACTGAAAATAGGTCACTAATCATCAAAACATAATCTTCGATAATCTCCTACTAGTCACTAAGCAATCAAGCTTCAAATACATCACATATGCATATCATGGACTTGTTTCGTCTTAACTCTACACCTCACATATATCTCTTAATACTCTCAAGAGTCCCAAGGCAATATTCTCAAGACATACAAGCACTTGGAAGTTATGCACAACAAAAGTTCAAATATATATTGCTTGTATATAAATTGCATAGACGAGACATCTAAGTACAAAATTGGATCTCATAAATGAATCAGACATTTAAGAACATTATAAACCGCATAATTAAACTGAATTCAAGAGATCGTGCTTCCCTACCAATCTGCAAGTCTTTTTAAATGGGTGTAACAGGACTAAGAGGTGTTGGCTAATAAAGAACCTAAAAAGAGAATTCAAAACGAATTGGAATCATCTCAGAGACTACATATTACAACTCTTAATTTTTACAATCAGCAGAAGACATCGGCCTTTCTTTCATTCACCTTCTCCAATTTTATTTAATATTTTTCATTTATTGATCTTTTTATTTATTTTATTTTATTTTATTTATATATATATTTTTTTGTTTGTAACTAAATGTACCTTTTTGCACGTTCAACTTTTATTAATTGATACCCCGAAACCGGAATTTTCTACACCCAAACTCCTTCCTTCTATCCTTTTATTTGTTTTCTCATCAGATTCCAATCTCTTAGGATAAGGCTTAAAATTTGTTTTAAACTAGGATATGAGAATAATGTAGAATGAAAGAAAATAAGGCTCATATATGTGTTTAGCTTTAAATTGGCTTTAAGCTCACATATACAAAATCTAGGAAAAATTATATATAGCCTTTTACTGGAGTTTTAAAATGGAAAAACTTTATTTTAGTCTTTAAGATTTAAAAAAAAAAAAATCAGGTTTTTAAAACCCTTTGGAATAACTTTTTTCATCCCTAATTTTTTCAAATAAACTTTTCCAAAAAATCTAAATCGTCAGTTAACTAACGGTCAATATTAACAAAATACGTGAAAAAATATTTTTCTCTTTGATGATTGTTAGTGGCATATAAATTACCAGATTACTCTTATAGAATAATGAATTTATAAATTAAATTACCCAAAATGCCTATGAATTTAAGTTATTAAATTATACTTTAAAATGCTTAAAGTTATCGTTGACTGTTAGTTGATTGACGATTTGAATGTTTTTGAAAAGTTTTGAAAAAATTAGGGATGAAAAAAATTGTTTCTAAAAAAGAAAACTTTAAAAACCTAATATTTTTTCAAACCTCAGGGATAAAAATGAAGTTTTTTTGTTTTATAACACACGACTACCTACTTCATTTCAATAGATTCATACAAAACTCTAAAAATAAAAATCATGCCAATTTATTGAGACCTATGTTCATAAAGTCCAAACAATCCTATAGAGATCATTTATACAATTGATAAACAGAAGAGTGTTTAAGTAGAAACATATAATTCCATCAGAATTGAAACTTAAGGCTAAAAATTCTCATTCTGGAAGTCTCCACTAATAGACTACAACCATGTATATAGGATAACAACAATAAAAAATCTCCAAGCATGTTAAGACTTTCATGGCTACTTCCTAGTCAAAATATCCAACCATAGCATGCATTATTTCTCCAATTATAAACACTAAAACAACTTATCAATTCGTTAAAAACAAAATTTCAACATTTTTAAGTTTCTTCAGGGACCTACGCTTACTCGAAAGGTCATATTTACAAAACTTAGCAATTAGGTATTAGACACATAGAGCAACAACTTTAATTCACGAAGTTTTTCCAAAATTAAATTAGAAAAAGTGGTTCAGAGCCAAACAATTCTACTTAAAAAAGAAACCCGTAATAGGTTTTTAGCTGGACCTTTGCTTAGTAAAACGGTCATAACTTTCAAAATACAACTTCGTTTCTTGCAATCTACCTATCATTGGATTCATATCGAAAAATTTTAGAGAAGTCGTGGCCATTTGCCAAAATTCGGTCTTTGATGGTCAAAAACAGCTCTAAACAGTAGTCAACCATCTACTGTCAGTTTTGGCAAAAATTTAATAACAAAAATTTTACAAAAAATTTTTCTCACTTTCAAACATAAACTACACATTTTCCACAATGTTTAAATTTAAGTTGCCAGGTTTAGCAAAAAATTTTGCAAAAAATTTTTCTCACCCCTAAACATAAACTAAACATTGTCCTCAGTGTTTAAATTTAAAGCAAGAAAATAAGAACACACAAAAAAAATAATAATATACAAAAACGTAAAATAAGAAAAAACACAAACATCAAGATAATGAGAATTCAGTGACATTCTTCATTAAATAAAAATTCAAGTCCTAAAACAACCTAAAATCCAAATAAGCTAAATCGTCCTAAACCTAAATCATGAAATCAAACTAAAAACTAAACTAAGTTTAAATTTCCTAATCCTAAAACACTAACATATTGGCCAATTAATCATGGTTTTTTCAATGACGTCTGTGGCCATGATCATGCGCCAAATGTAGGAGGAGTGCTCGAATTCAAAAGATTTCGTCCACTAGTACACCAATTTGAATGTGCATGGCCTTAAGGCAATTGTTCAGCTCGTTCCTATACTCTATCATGGCGGCCATCATTCTTTCCGCCGTCGTGGTGTTTGCTGCTACAACAATTGTTTGGGAACATAATTTGCTGACGGATATGGTTCCTCGCGGCCCTAAGGGACATAATTTGGGGTCTCTTCTTTTTTCCTCTTACATGCATCCACCAGGCTATTAACCTACATGGACGCTTCCCTCTAGCTCTTTCAATAGTTGTTGCAACAGTGTCATTGTCATTGCACGTAGTCACCATGATTATGAAGGAATTATTGATTTTTGGCTAAAGCGGAAATGTAGATTTCAAAAGTTTTTTCAAGATAAAAATGTGTCCAATTGATGCTAGTAATTATAATTCAATAATTTAAAGAAAAATTTTAATTTAGTCCCTAACGTTTAGAGAAATATTAATTTTTTACTCATTTATGCATTTTACATATCTCTCAGCTTTAATATTTTAGAAATTCATCATTTTGGTCATACTGACCAAAGCTTGACCGTCAAACGTGACAAAATTTGATTAATGATAGATTTATTCCTAAACCACACCACCCTCCCCCCTCCCATCCCGCCCCAAAAAAAAACCATCAAATCTTCAAAACTTGAAGATGATAATTATTAAAGCAAAAAAGAAAACAAAAACATTAAAAAAAAAAAAAAATAGAACCCAGAACTTCAAACTTGAAGTTCTAGGTTCAAGTTTGAAGATCTGGGTAACACAGATCTTCAACTAAAATCATATATAAGATTGAGAAAGAATGGAAATGTAAAAGCTTCAATTTGTGAATTCAACAAATTAAAACAAAGATTAAAAAAAAATAAAAGAAAAAAAAATGGAAAATACGATCAAAACCAGAAAAATCAAACTAAGCCAAAAAATCCCAAAATGGAAATCGAATCTAGAAACACAAACATCATCACCAATATAGGTATTCGAAACACATCACCAAACATAAAATCAAACTGAATCCAGAAGCACAAACATTATCACCAAATATAAACACAAAAACCAAAGTAAAAAAAAAAAAAAAAAAGACCCTAAGGGTGTGTTTACTTGCTGGATTGGAGAATGGAAATGGGGAATGAGAATGATTAATGGTGTTTACTTACTCTAAAATCATTCCGTAATGGGAATGAAATGATGGGTCCTATATGAATTTAGGACTGTGGAATGAAAATCTCATTCTCGCCACCCTATTTAAGAATCTCATTCTCATTCCTCTTTCCAATTTAAAAAGACTTTTATACTCCTTATTAAATGAGGTTATGGAACTTTTTTGGAAGTTATTCTTTTTTTTTTTCCTTTTTTGTTCTATAGATTATATGGTATGTATTGTTATTAAATAAAATTGTTTATTTTTACAATATTATTGGGTTATATAAGAGTTTAGAAATAATCACATAATCAATAATATAACAACTACAATGATGAAGCCTAGCATAACTGTTATGAGAAAGGTTTATATATATATATGAAAAACAAAAATTACCACTATATTCTTATTCGAGAAGTAATATAATACTATGAAATTTTTGTTTAAATTTTTTTTTAAAAAAAAGTTATAATGTGATTTCTTGTATTATGAATAGTTTGGAATTCTTTAACATTAATAAAAATTAAAATTAAAATATAGATACTCAATATACTTACAATAATATTGTTAAGAAAGTTTATTTTTTATGGAGTATAAAATATTGCTAATCAAGGGTATTTTTATATCTTGTAATTAATTCATTCCAATTCCAAAGCAAAGTAAATAGCTCAATGGGAATACTGCTGATTTTGATTTCAATTTCTACAATTGAAGTAAACAACTTATTCTGATACAGATACATTATTCCGATTTCAAACCATTCCGATTCTAGATCATTCTGATTCCTGTAATTGAAGTAAACGCACCATAAAATGATGATGGTTTGATTCAAAACATCAACACATGAACCATCATCAACATAGAAACCAAACCAAGTCAAAAATCAAACAAACACATAAATATCATCTGGGTTCGAATCAAACATCTAGGTTAGAATCGAACTCATATGATGATGACCTATCATCATGGGTTTGAATCAAACCCGAAGGAGGTAGTAGCAGAGGAGGAGTAAAGAAGAGAGGGGAGATTGGCATTGGAGGAGAGGAGATGATAATGGTACCCAGATGAACCATCATCATGGGTTTGAATAGAACTCGGATAACGTAGTGGTAGGGGAGGAGCGAAGGAGGGAGGCGAGATCGGTATTGAGGATGGCTTCTTCATCCTCTTCACATGTGGTGTTAATGACCTTCTTTGGTGGCAATCGATGGTGTTGGAAAGAGAGAGTAAGAGAAAGTGTCTGTTGGAAAGGGAGAGCAAGTAAGAGAAAGAGTGAGGTTTCTGTAAAAAAAAAAAAAAAAAAAAAAAGTGTATGGTTTCTAGAGAGTGTGAGAGAGGGTAAAAAGGGTTTATCACAACCTATCTGGTACCAAATTCGATCTGGTCACTATATCCTTTTTTTCTTATTTTTTGGATACAATCATCAGATCGTTTTTATGTTATTTATTTTATATTTTTCAATTTTTTTTTAATTTAATTAAAATAAAACTTGGTGTGAAGATTTTGATGTAAAATGATCAAACTAACCCTCCCTCTATTATAGTTGACTAACTTTTGACTAATAGAAGAATTAAATTGATCCATTTATGAAACGTTAGGGATAGTGGGTATTCAAAACGAATAAGTGCGTAAAAAAATAATATTTCCCTTAACGTTAGGTGTAAATTGAAAATTTTCCATAATTTAAAACAAAATAAGATCAAATTTTACTTGATATATGATATGAATTGATCCATTTTGATTTCAGATTCTTCACCACCCGATCCTTACGATGACTCTTCATAAAGAAATTGTGTGTGAGCATGATCGCTGAAGAATTCATTCACTTTTCTTTTCACAAAGAAAACATGCGGAAAAAGGAAAAAATTGAGGAATGATCACTAAAGAGAGGTTCAACCAAATAACACAAAAATACAATAACACAAATGAAAATACAACTCAAACATAGATAACAAAAATACAACAAAAATGCAATCAAACACAAAATCAAACACAGAATCAAACACAACACAAACATATAAAACGTAAATATATATCTATATACAAAATAAAACTATTTTATTGACAAAAAAACATCATAACACCAACACAAATCAAACACAATAGATAAACTCAAATACAACACTGACCAAACTAGTCAATGAAGAGGAAGAAAGAAACAAAGGTGTCAGCATCTCTGCAAAGAAGAAGAAAGAGAGAGAAAAATGGAGGCATGTTAGCGAAATTAGAAGAAAGAATGAGGAAAATAGAGGAAAATAAAGAAGAAGAAAGAAGAAAGATAGAAGAAGAAAGAAAAAAGAAAGAAGAAAGAAAATGGTGTCTTTGTGAAGAAGAAAGAGAAAGTGGAATGGAAAAATTGATATGGATGACTAGTCAAGTTTGATTTTTAGTTAGAAATTACGCATGTGGCTTTAGAGTTATTAAAAATTTTTTAATAACCCTGAGGGCACATGCATAATTTCACAATATAAAATGTTATATATATATATATATATATATGGGGTTCAGTTCGGTTCAGGTCTGAATCCAGAACCAAATCAAATTTATTGGTTCTACACATACAAAATTGAACACCCTTATTATTTTTACATGACCCAAACCGAACGCCCAAAATTGATTCGATCAGGTTGTGTTTTTGTGCCCACCCTTAGTCATAATAACTGTGCAAGAAACCAAGGAGCAATGTATAAGTTAGGTTGCCAATGTTATACTTGTTTGATCAGTGAAAACATATGCTATACGATTAAATCACCAAGTCCATAATCAGCAGATGTTACTAATCAACAAAGCTGAACTGTCACGACTTTGCACCTCTTTCAAATCAAGACTCGATTACTTAATTTATAATGCGTACTAATTGCATGTTGAATTTTCCCCTAAATCCTCACTAGTCCATGGATCAGCAGAGTGACAACACTCACTAAAGTCCTATGGCACTAAAAATGAGAAACCTATCAATTAAGCACTAACCCAACAAGCAATGGTCAAGCAAAAGTCAAGAAAGTGCAATTCAACCAAACTAGCAATGATAATGCAATAACTTGATTGAATCCGTTTATTCAGGATCTAATCAATATTATTAAGACATCCTAAAACTATCAATCATCTAGTATCGATAAACATGCAATAGATTAAGGTAATGCCATAATATCAAATTAGAATTAAGTGTTGAATAACGGTAATCAAAATTGCAATTAAGGTTTAGCCGAAACCCATGTCCATATCTACTTCCAAACTTATATCTTTTCTACAGTCAATCTTCTTTAAAATCTAATCTTTACAAGTTACGATCAGTTGGTGATACCTCACAAAAATTTCACTTTAGTATAGTATGTATCCCTCACATAGTAGCAAGGTTCCAAAAATCACTACTTGCTAGTCAACCAGTGACTTAGCAAGTAGTGAGTAATCGGTTACTCAGTGAGTACTGTTTTAAAGGGAAATTATTACTTTTTTGAAATCTTAAGACGTAAATTGATATTTCTTTACATATCAAATTTGATATGACTATTAAATTTTATCAAACCTCAGAGAAAGTTTGTGTAATATGCCATAATATAAATAAACTTAACCACCTATCAGTTTTCTTTTTCTCTCACTTTCTCAAACCGCCTTTATCCCTCTCTCAAAACGAATCTCTCTCTTATACCATTTCAAACCCCATTCAACCACCATTTCAAGCACCCCACACCACTAATCTCATAACCTCCACCATCATCGCCTTTTTTGCCGCTGCCACAAGACAAGCAAGTTTTTGTCATCCACCGCTGCTACTCCGTCCCCTCTTTTACTCTCTTCAACCGCTGCTCCATCACCGAGTTTCTTTGAATAGTGGTGGCTAATTTGGGAGATTTTTGGCAACTGGTTTGGGGGTATTTATGGTATGTGGTTAGGTGGTTGGTATAGTGGTGAAGCATAATGGTTATGTTGATTTGGTGACTGATTTTTTATTTATATATTTTTTAAATAATCCTAGTTGGCCCGAAAACTTGGCCAATTAGGCCGAGTGCTCACCTCCTTTGAGTAAAACCCCCAATCAGTAGGTTATTAGATCAATTGTGTGTTAATTCGCGATTTCTCATTAAAAACTTGACCTACTTGGCCGAGTTTTTAAACACTGTACAATTCTGAAAGGCTTTCAATTTTCCCGCTCCAATTAATTAATGTTTCCTAACACTCGATACAAGAATGAGTAATAACAATACTAATCTCACATGAGAAGACATAAAGATCTATTGCACTAATCTTATTCAAGAACTAAGAAAATTTGGAGATTTTTGTGAGCAAATGAAGAGAACACCACAAATAATCAATTAAATAAGTTATGTCAATTAGCTAGACACAGGCTTCAACTACTTTTCACCCTATTCAAATTGCAAATGAACTATTTTAAAGTCAATTGCACCTAAGGGTGGGCATAAAAACATGGAATCGACCCAAATGATCCGAACCGAGCAGACCTATGGGTTCGGGTTGGTTCCCATGTTCATTTTTCAAGGTGTTTAGACCCTTTACCAAAAAAACACCATGTTTTGATGGATCAGTTCGAGTCCGGGGGTCCAAGCCTTACCCGATCTGTGAATAGGGATACATGCGTAATTTCACATACCCTTATGTAAACCCTCAAACCCTAAATGTGACAGAGCCCTTCTGAATTCTTCTCTTCTTCACACAGCCACACGTAACCCATCCTTTCATCTCTCATATGTCGTAGTGTCGTAATCTCTACGTATGCCTTCGTCGTTGCTGTGAAACTCCTACTTTATTCTTTGATCTCTTCCTCTCCAACACATCATGCCATCGTTGTAAAGCTCCTACATTCTTCTCCTATCTCTTCTTCTTTGACCCGCACGTGCCGTTGCTGTCACCATGAAGCTCCTACACATATCCAAGTTACTTTCTTCTCCCATCTCTTCTTATCTTGCTGGCTATTGTTGATTTCTAGATTATCTAAGCATGTATTTATTGGCAAACAGTTGATAGTTTTGTTTGGTTTTCGTTAATGATAACTGGCCTGGTGATGATGGTTGTGGCTAATAAGGATGGTTGTGGGTAGGTTTAGTAACCAATATTTGGGGTTGTTTGCTAGTGATGATGGTTTTGGTATTTGGGTATTTTTTGTTTAGGTGTTTAAGGTTTACAGGTTCATCACTGAAGATGAAAAAATTTAGATTTTTGATTAATTGATATTTCTTTTAATGATTTTGTGTTGATTTATTGCTTTTCGACCAAAAAACCAAAAAAAAAGAAAGAAAAAACCTAAAATTGAGCCCAAAACATGGAACCAAAACCGAATTGAATCGAACATTAAGTGTTCTGTTCGGTTTTGTTACTCCCTCTTATTGGACCATGTTTGGACCTAAAAATGGTGACCCAAACACTTACCATGTTCAACTTGGTTCCAACAATAACTGAACCAAACATGGTCATGTCCACCCTTAATTGCACATATTCACCAGAATGAGATTCTTGAACTACACAAACTAGGATTGCCCTATGACTCGCTTTTAACTTTTCAAAATTAAATCCAACTTAAATAAACCGTGAATCTGTTTTGAGCAAGCTTAGTCAATTGACACTAATCGTTTACATGACATAATTATAAACTAAAGTTTTCTTCCTACTTTTTCTTTCAAAATATTATCAAAAACCCCCTTAGAATACAAAATAATATCAAACCATCACTGATTTTGAAATTATTATCCAAAAAACCTCAACAATTAATGTAAAGACGTTTTCATCCAACCTTTTATCGGTTCCGTTAGAAAGGAAGAGTAAATAGGCATATGTACAGGTATAATATGCATGTGAAACAATTGTAAAAAAAAAAAAAAAATTAATCAATTTAATATTACATTAAAAATCATTGAATGAGAGGATGACACTTGGCATCATCCTATGATGTTTAAAAACAAAAAGTCACAGTTTCATTTTTACTAATCCATCGTTTCACTCTCTTTCTCTCCCACCCACATTGGCTCAAATCAACAGCCGATCTTCATCCAGTGAAGGAGATTGAGCCACTAGAAGGAGATCGAGCTCCAATTGTGCCACTAGATCCATAAAAGGGAAATCAATAGATGATCCAATTAATGCTCTCTCTTCCCTTCTCTTTCTCTCTCTCTCTCTACATGTGGTTGGGTTGGTAAACTTGCCGGGTTTATGGGTGAGGATGGGGTGGTGTTTGGGTGGTATGGGTAGGGGTGTGCGGCAATGACGATGCTTTTTGCGTATGTGTGTGGTTGTGTTGAAGTTTGGTTGTGTTTGTGGATGAAGTGTGGGTGTTGTTTGTTTGGGTGTATAAAGGCTGGGTGGTATAGGTATGGTTGTGTAGGGTGGTGTTAGGTGGTTTTATGGTGGGCGGTAATGGTGTTGGTTTGATGGTAATGATGGGTTATAGAAGAGATGGGTTCTGATGAATTGACCAGAGGGTGTGTTCAAACGGTGAAGAAAGCTCTATTCTGTTCTAAGTCCGGTGTCTCTGTTTTGTTCTGATGAACAGAACAGAGACTGCTCTTCGCACAACCAATTTGTATGTTTGAGTTTTGGTTGTTTGAGTGTTGGTTTGGAGGTGTTCTAATGAAAATCTTTTTACTTCGACAGAGCAGAGTTGTGTGAATAAGCAAAGACGAATAAGTAAATTTTGTATTATATTCATCTCTGCTTTGGTTTGAATCGAACAGAGCACAGTTGGTTTGAGTTGGTTTGGAGGTGCTCCGATGAACAGAGTTGCTTCCTCTTTGATTTTTTAATTTTTCAACAACCAAAATTCAAACGATGGAGATCCCAGATGGGATTTTCATTGTTCATCTATCTCGATGAACAGTGGGGATCACATCTAGACCTCCACATCCATTTTTAAATAATTTTAAATATAATTAATTATTATATTTCTTTTTATGGTTTTTATTAATTGATAAGTAAATATAATAAGCAAGGGCATTTTGGTTTTTTCCTGATTTTGTCACAAACCACCGTAAGATTGGATGAAAATGGATTTTGGACTGACGGTTAGGGGTTTTGGACTAATATTTTTAAAAATTAGGGTTCACTAACATTATTTTTTATTTCGAGATTTGTTTTCAGAATTTTTCTTTTTCTTTTTAAAGTTGACATTATAAGTTAGTGATTAATCATTATTTGTAGGATTAATCATTATTTATGTGATAACACCAACTTGTTAATCTCATAGTGGGTCAATTTGGGAATTACAATGAGTTCTTTTTCTGAGTTTTTGATTATTGATGATATTAGGAGTTTGTTAATTTCTACTAGGAATGGTTCTTGTCATTGTGGTTTCCATTTAGAAAGCATGGTGACCCATTCTTTAGCATTCTCAATTGTTACCATACTCATTGATCAAGTTTGGGTTGATTGTTGCCCAATCTCTATTTCAAAATTTGTAAGAGCTGATCTCTTGAAATAAGATTCTCATCTTCTTTCAGATAAAATATAATAACATCCCAAAACAAAGAGAAATCGTTGTGACAAGCCAATATCTAAAATCTAGCAGTCGAGATAATTTTATCTAGATAAAAAAAAATAAAACAATAGTAATACTCTTCATGCGATTTAATAAGCCATTTGATTTTAGTTGAAAATTATTTAATTGTACATATAATTACATTTTGAATTTAAATTCATTAGGATATTATACAGTTTCCAGAGGTAAGATTTATGACCATTCATAAACCAACAGAAATAACAGATGTAAATTAGAATTAGTCCAATATGGTTTGACCGTAGAAGATATACATTCAGCTTAATAGTATCTCATATTAATAGAAATTATGTCATGTTAATTAATAACTTACACCTTTATCGTAAAATTAAAATAGGAGTATAATGCAGATGCAACTGTAACTTGCAGCACGTTGGCCTTTATTACTTTATAACATAATTAATTAATTATTAATATATTTAATTACAACGTTTATATTAAACAAACTACTTGTTAATCATTACTTATGTGATAATACCAACTTGTTAATCTTATAGTAGCTAGGTCAGTTTAGAAAAGACACATCTTAAATTGTTATGACCTCGGGTATGCAGATTTAATTCTCTCGAGTCTAGAAGACCTACCGAATTGTATCAGCAGTAGTGAGGTAAGGCTGAATGAGATAATCATAATACAAACATCAATGTGTGAGGCAACCATGATGTTAAATCATGGATAAACTGTCAAATTTTCGATAACTCTCAAAATAATAAATAAAGTTACATCAGTTGAAGCTGGTGAGTGGTGCAATTGGCACGGCTCCTTTGTCTCTTCCTTTGTCTCTTCCTTTGTGAGTAAGATTCGAGCTTCGATTCGCAGCTATTTGTGGGTTTGTATTTATATCAATTTTCCATTTGTATGCAGGTCTCTCCCGTTAGTTTTTGTGAGTTTTGTTCCGAACCGCATTTTAGAATTTACATCAAGAGACGTCAGTTGTAGTACCTGTACTTGTAATATATATATATATATATATATATATGTACACACATCGGTTTGGCCTAACAAATTTGCAGCAATCTTAATCTTAAAAACAGTAACACTTCATCAAGAATCCTAAATAATGTTCATTGGCATACACGAACAGAGTTTTTCTAGAAAAATCATAATTAAATACTAAAACAATTTACTTGACAAAAATATCTTTAATTATTTCAATTTAAAATAACATCCCAAAACAAAGAGAAATCATTGTGACAAGCCAATATCTAAAACCTGGCCGTGGAAATAATTTTATCTAGACAAAAGGGGGAATAGTAATACTCTTCACGCAATTTAATAAGCCATTTAATTTTAGTTGAAAATTATTTAATTGTACCTAGCTATAATTGCATTTTGAATTTAAAGTCATTAGGATATTAACACTTTCTAGAGGTAAGATTATATGACCATCCAGAAACTAACAGAAGTAATGGATGTGAATTATAATTACGGTCCAATACGGTTTGACCATAAAAAGTACACGTTCAGTCTAGTAATATTTCAGATTAATAAAAATTATGTCATGTTCATTAATCATTTACGCTTTTATCGTAAAATTAAAATATAAGTATATATATATATATTACAGATGCAACTATAACTTGCGGCAAGTTCGCCTTTATTAATAAATATAACATGATTAATTAGTTATTAATATATTTTATTACAACGTTTATATTAACAAACAACTTGTTAATAATTATTTATGTGATACCACCAACTTTTTAATATTATAGTAGGTCAATTTAGGCAGCCCACATATTAAATTGTGATGACCTCTGGTATGCTGATTTAATTGTCTCGTGTCTAGAAGGCCTACCGGATAATATCAGCAGTATGAGCCTCTATGAGGTAAGGCTGAATGAGATAATTATGATACATACATCATTATGTGAGGTAACTATGATGTTGAATTATAAGCTGTCAAAATTTCAACAACTCTCAAAATAATGAATAAATTATAATCTTCATTATAATAAATAATATAAATATATATACATCAGTTGACCTGACAAAACTATAGTAATTGTAGTATTCTTAATCTTAAACACAGTAACACGTCTTCTTCTTGAAGAATCCTATATAATATTCATTGGCATGCATGAACAGAAAGTTTTTCTAGATAAGTCATAAATAAATACTAAAACCATTTACTTGACAAAGATATTTTTAATTAACTCAATTTAAAATAACGTCCCAAAACAAAAGGTGAATCATTGTCACAAGCCAATATCCAAAACTTGGCGGTCGAAATAATTTTTTCTAGATAAAAAGGGGAGTAGTAATACTCTTCACACAACTGTTAAAACAAATGCTCGATTGATTAGTTTGACAATTCAGGCTCAGAATAATTTTACTGTGGAAGGTCCTTTTATTAGAGATATTTCCTCAATGTTATTTACATCGAACAACGTCAAGTCTCAATTTACACCTAAAAGGGATAATGAAGCGGCTCATAGGCTTGCAACTTTGTTTTCATAAGTAATTTTAGTCAATTTTAATTTCATTCTATTCCAGATTGTATTTATAAGATTGTAGTCACCAATGTTTTTTAAATAAAATGTGTTTGCTTTTCAAAAATAATAATAAAGTACTCTTTAAGCAATTTAATAAACCATTTAGTTTCAGTTGGAAATTATTTAATTGTACCTATAATTACATTTTGAATTTAAAGTCATTAGGTCATTATACAGCTAGAGTTAAGATTATATGACTATCCAGAAACTAACAGAAGTAATAGATGTAAACTATAATTACGGTCCAATATGATTTGACTGTATAATTAATAAAAATTATATCATGTTAATTAATAATTTACACCTTTATCGTAAAATTAAAATAGTATAATGTAGATGCAATTATAACTTGCAACAAGTTGCCCTTTATTAATATATATATATATATATATATATAACATAAGCAGAATTTTCAAAAAATATATATATAACTTTAAAAAAATAAAAAATAAAATAAAACAAACAAACAAACAAACAAAACTCACCCCTTATATATTTTAAATAAACAAAACTCTCATTCAACCTAACAATAACTCAAACTCGAAGGACTACATCATAAGTGATAAGAAAAAATAAAATCAAATCCAATGAAGCCCTATATTTCTCTGCCCACCCTCAGTTTTCTTAGCTACAAGCAAAACTTGTATTAAATACCGCAAAAATTATATATAATATGAGTGGTAATATCACCATCCATAAATATGATTTATGCACCCATTTTATAAGTAAACCTATATGTAAAATCTAAAATTCGATCTTCCTTTGGCTGGTCACTTTCTCATTTTCCGTGTCTCGTGCTTTCGGCCTCTGTTAGCTCAGATGTCATATATATGTGTCTCCTTCTCCTTAACTGATCTAGACTTTGCACCACACGGTGCGGGCACAGTCTTTCCTTTTCTCACCTATCACTTGGGATCCTTCCCTCTCAAGGTGTGTTAGGCCTAGGCCTGCGGATTCTATCGTGCTAACGTGAGGGAGGTCATGTGCTGATTTTCAAATTGAATCTCCCTTTTGATTGGTTTTCTCGTCCCTTGACAAGGGTAATTCCATCCGTTTGCCATTTATTCTAGTTTATTGGGATTGAAACTGCGTTCTCCACCTAATTAAGCTTCATAGGTTCGTCAATTTAGTCAAAAATGTCAATTCAATTTTGGGCTAAATCAATTTGGAGAGAGGTCAATTTATTTCCCAATAATACTAAATTTTTGTAATATACTATGCCATTAATATTATGATAAAAGAAAAAAGTCAAACGTGAAAAACTTAAAGAAAATTTTACATGAAAAAAAATTATTACATATGCAACATTTGAATAAAAATGTAAATATAAACAATGAAAAAAAACATGCAATATATTTGGAATAAATATACATTTATTTTGATATTAAAAGAATTAGTATAAATAAAAAAAGAAAATATATTAATAAATTTTAAGATGAATATAACTTTTAATTATAAAAAAATTTTCAAGGTGAGGCAAATAAGCTTGAACCTATCCTAGCCACCACCCAACTTCGTCCCTACCTCCAATCTAATGCAGGTAGTACCTTTATAAGTATATAAAATTGGGAAACTAAACCTAACAATGAACACCTAACTAATGTCAATAATACCTGTATCCACCCATAAGTTAACTAGATTGTATCCTCTGTTTTTCCTTTTGTTTGAATGTATTTGACATACTTCACACTGAAGCATGTCACACAAAAACAACTGGCTTCTTTCACCCATAAGTGGATCTTGGACATCATTTCCAGCTTCCTTCTTATGTCACACAAAAACAATCAAGAGATATAGGTTCTATAGCAAAATGAGATTGAAGAATACACAAACCACTTGGCAGAATGATCTCTACAATATCGAATTAAATGAAAAATCTAGAAGATATAAGATTTATGTAGCTTTAGCATGAAACAAAGGCTTCCCGTCTTTTTTCTTTGGAAGCTCTTTTCGCCGCAACTGATAATTGTGGCTTCATCTGAAAGCTCTTTTCCAAAACAAAAGTCATTTTTGGGAGAACACCCAAACACTCCAAATAATGGCTTCTGGTTTCAAGAAGCCAAAAAACGCTCTTCTAGGTGAATCCGAAACACCCCTTAAGTCAGCCAGCTAACCTGGTTATGTTCAGCATTATTAACAATCATACACCAATCAATCTTCCATGTCAGCATGTCAATAACTACTTGCTGACGTCACTGTAACTAACTATATTTCCCTCTTTAGCTGAATGATTATCAGCTTCTTGATCTTGATCCTGAGGTGCTGGTCCAACATATGTAGCTGGATATGCAAGTAGAGAAGAGCACCTGGCAAGCCAAGAGGTTACCCATCCAGTATCAACTCAAGTAGGAACCCGCATCAAATATTCATATTACATACTCTTAACAATTATTCTTATACAATAATCAACAACATGACTGTCTCCATAAAGCATGATCCACTATTGCGGGGCAGTCTCCACAAAAGTCACAGTAAGCTGAGATTTTAATGCCAGTTATATCATCTCCGCAAAGCAGCAATCTCCTACATGGAGAAGATAGGATATCCTCCACTGTAGTCCGTGGATACTGGAATCTTTGTTTTTCAAAGTTTCTAGTTTGAAAGGTGGGTGTGATTATTGAAGAATTTTCAAGTCATCATGGAGTTTTAGGGTTGAATCTAGAATTGTTTGTTTAAAAAAAGGGTTTTTTTTGGACTCGAAAAGTCGCCCCAAGTCCAACAGTTTGAAAAATACATGTGATTATTGAAGAATTTTCAAGTTATGGAGTTTTAGGGTTGAATCTAAAACTGTTTGTTTTAAAAAAGGGATTTTTGGACTTTGAAAAATCACCCCAAGTTCATTGGACTTGTCCCCATCACATTCTATGCCTCGTTCTACTCAAATAGAAGAAAAAAAAAAAAAAAAAGGGTCACTCAATTAAGATGTCCGAGCACAAAGTTATAGCCTTCCAAAGTTTTAAAAACAATTTAATAACCATCCTTGTCCTACTCAATTAAAAAGAAAAAAAAAAAAAAAAAAACCCAATTTAGGCATCCAAGCACAAAGTTATGACCTTCAAAAGTGTTAAAAACAATTTAATAACCATCGGATGTTGTCCATTTTAATTCATAATTTTTACCCTTTAACCATTTGAACGGTTGAAGTCGATTGAGCCTATTTGAAATGACTTTTGAAAGCCACTTTTTAACTTATTGAGCCTAATAGTTATTTTAAGAGCTATTTGAATGAAAATTAAAATGAATTTTTACCATTCAAAAACTCTTTGAAAGAATGTCTTCCACTCTTTTTCTAATGTCAAAAATCAAAAGCAAAAACTATCTCCAACAAGCCCTAAAGGCAAAGTGTGCCGTTTTAGTTAAAGTCAAAAGTTGAACATCATGCCTCTTTTGTAGCACTCAAGGTACGTTCACGTAATTTCCTCAAAAAAATACTTGCACAATATCTTAGAAATGAATTAATTACCCATAATTTTATTTTATTTTTTCTGAAATCATATCAAATTCATTTTATAATTCGAAGTTATTTGAATACCATCCTTTTTTTTTATTTGATGGTTGATACAAATCTAAAGATCAACTGAGACCAAACGGTATTTGAATCTAAGACATGTCCCAAGGAACAGCTCCTATATGATAAGAAGCATCTCACGTAAAGATGGAAAGAAAAGCCCACACAAAGGTTAAAGAAAACCCCACACAAATTAATGATGGAAGGATGCTTATTGTGGTTGCAGAACCCGTTACATGTTGCACGGGTAGTGAGGCACATTCAACCAACGAAGGCACAAGCCAACTTCATATTTGAATACTATCTTCAAGTCATAAATCAAATGCTTTCTTAATTCTCCTACAAACAAATAAGGCTTTTCTCAATAGGAAGAAGCAACGGAACAAGCTTCATTTACAGTAACCAACACTAAAAATTCCATATAATATACTAGGCTACTAACATTAAATCAGCTTCACTGACACAGCTTTAACTTGGATTAGATCACACAAACTTAACATGCAATCTAGTGGCATATCACTATTATCAATAATTGGTTTTCACGATACATCGTAAGCATTATTAACACACGAAACAATCCACTAAGTCGGACAGTTGCATCACACATATACAGTATTTTCAACTTATTCAAGTCCACATCATTTTTCGTACTCAGAATTCCCTATCTGGAAACATAATCGGAGCAATGAGAGACCATATATAAAGAGCTGCAGTTGCCCAACCAGTTCCGATCCTAACCCACACAGAAGGCCAACCCACATCAACCAACTTACCACTCTCCCCAACAGAGGTTGACCACCCAGTCAGAAGCATTGCTG
Organism: Nephelium lappaceum; assembly: GCA_021234005.1. Classification (NCBI taxonomy): domain Eukaryota; kingdom Viridiplantae; phylum Streptophyta; class Magnoliopsida; order Sapindales; family Sapindaceae; genus Nephelium; species Nephelium lappaceum. Next base: position 23,961,439 of record CM037997.1, read on the forward strand.
AATACATACTAGCTAGAGAGAAGATGATATGGAAGAAGGCGTATGAATATGTCACTGGCTTAGCCTTTTCCTTTTCTTCTTCTTCTGCAGCCTTGTTGTCTAATGGAAGCAAAGGCTTACCAGAACCTTCAACAAGAAAACAAGAAAATCAGAATATACGATTCAAACTAGAAAATATCTGTTCATTTTGCAATGTCTGCTCATTTTGTAACCCCAACCTGATGAGGATTCTGCAATGCATATTGCATTCAATTATAAACGTTTGTATTTTCATTCCTAAACCCTTTTTGGTCTAGTCCTTTTTTCTCTTTTTAAAAATCATCTGCTACCAACTTGTTTATGACTATGATGATGGAGTGACATTTGTAGCAAAGAAGTGATGCAGCAGATAATGGTCATAGCAGTGGTGATGGTAGGGGTGGTGATGACAGTGGTAAAGAGAGTAATGGTGGTGATCCTTTTAGTGATGTTAGTCCTAGTAAGGTGTTATATAACAATGTATTATGTAACAAGATATAAATTGATGAATTGTTTAGAAGTATTCTAAAAAGTTATTAAAAAACCATTAATCTTTATTAAATTGATAAAAGCCAAAACATTCTCCCTTTTTTATTTAAATAAAAGCTCCTTAAATTCATCATTAAGTTTAAAAAATAACAGAAAGCAGCTTGATATTTGATTTTTTTTTTTTTAAAGCCATTTTCGGTCGAGGCACCTGCCTCGCCTCACAGCCAGGTGACCGCACCGCACCGCCTCACATACTTTCGAACCTTGCTTAAAAGATGAATTTAAGATGTTTCTGTCCCAACAAAAATAAGTCGTTTAGATTTTATCTTAGAGACAAACCCCCCAAAAATACTTCTGAAGGTTTTGTCAATTCACATCCCTTGTTCCATATAACTATATCCTTTTACTGTCCACACCATCGCCACTTCACCCCTAACCAATTCATTGATTTCCATTTCTACGAACAGATTTTCTTGAGTTATCATATGACAGAAATACAAATCAAAAGAAGTTAAAAGTATACTCAGTTTTTAAACACTAACCCGCACGAGGTGAACTTGGTGGTGAGGAGAGCAAAGTTGTAGAAGAGCCAGCACGCACTGCAGAATACACGACTGATAAAACAGTGGTAAGCAGACCAAGTGTAAGGGTGCCAGTGGAAACAGCTTTAGAATGCTTGTGCAGACCATTGCATTGATAGTCCCTTGGTTCACTTGCAAGTCCACTGTAGCAGAGGTACATGCAATATAGAGATATAACTGAAGATGGCAAAATACTGCCATTTACCTGTTTTGAATCATAATAATAACTGTGAGATAACAAAATCAGTGGTGCTTACTATGAAAGGATGTATACGCCCTATTGCATTATATAACAGTCAATATTAGAATATGATGAAGCTGACAGATTACAACTTAATAAAAAGAATGTTCTTAATATAACATATATAAGTGGTACCCCATCTCCAAAACTTACTGGAAACATTACTGTTAAGAATTAGAACAGATTCAGATTGTCCTCTACAAGAAAACATGCCAATGCCTAATCAAGATGGTAAATCAAACTGATTAAACAAATTGCTTGCTACCCAGGTTGTGTTACTATGAACGGAAATGACAATATGTAGGTTATTCTTCATAAATGATGAGAGATGTTGCTTATTTTTATAAAAGTCAAATCATCCATTAAAACTCATTTGTTTCCAACTTCAAAGCTCTAGAGCATGTGTTCTACTGCTACAGGATAAATAAAAACTAGGGTATCCAAGACTGTTAAACTGATCATGGTTTGAATTATTCTTATTCTATATATGATATATAAGCACTAACGATGAGTCTTGAAAACTAAAAGCAATTGCACATAATAATACTCATAAAACCAACAATGAAGATTGTATTTCTTCTTTTGTAAGCTCAAAGAATGATAAGAGGATGATGGTATGCTAAACTACAAAGAATGCATTATGCATTTAAAATACATGAATTTAAAAATGCATTCATATCGACACGCAAGGAGAAAAGTCTTACTATGAAGATGATGATATACTTAGATTATTATCACATTTGCATTACCACATAAAATCCATATACTGTACTTCAAGCGATATAGATATAACGAATGAGTAGGGAACTGTTAAGTGAATGTAAGAAAGTAACAATAAAGAAATATTTGAGCACTTAACAACTAGTTTAAGCTTAAGAGTTTTAGAGTGTAGTGGTTAACTGAGTATTAAAGCCAAATTTACCAAGACTGCTTAGTTTGAGTCCTTCCAAGTGTTTGTTTTTGTATCTGTCATACGTGTTTATGCTAAATCTGAACCTGTGTTTATATTTGTATCAAGTCCACTACAAAAATCCACCAATCCATGTTGGAGTTCTTAAATACTATAGTTTAGGCTCTTACCAACAAGCACAGGCTTTTAGGTCAAATGATTACTTAACAATAAACAAATTTATCTAGCAAATTTCTTCATTTAAAAAGAAAAATAAAAATTCCAAACAAGTATTGTACTACCCCTTTGGGGAGTACGTGCCCATCTATCTCACAAATGCACATACATGTCGAGAAGGTACCCAAAAAATCCAACACAAAGGACCGTCTCACTCACAATATAATTGAGATTTCCCATCAAAAACATAATTGAGAGTGCACATTTGTCATTCAGCAAACATCAACAAACATCCTCAAACTATCAGCTGGCAGCTGCTATTGTGGCATCAAATATTACTTCTAGTGATAAAGAAAATCGTCCCTACTAAATTCAAAAGCAAATAAAATTAAGAGTTCTAAGGACCAAGTATGACAAGATATGCAAACCGAAAACTTACTGCAGGGTGAAGCGCAACCACTGCAAATACGAACACAAAGATCAAGGTCATAACAATAAAGAAGGTGTTGAGTCCACAATCCTGTCCTGATGGTGTGAAGAAATGGAAAAGAAGCCCTGAGAAGGCCAGTGTCACCACGTAACAAACAAGTGAAACAACAAGTAAAGCCGCATACCTATATACAACATTCAGCAATTTAGATAACAATAATAACTAGAATACAGACAGTCTAAAAGTTACAAAGAAAAACAAGAGCATAGTCATATACAAGATGGCAAACTAACCAGAACTGCTCATCATATCCAACCCATTTATCATTCCATCCATGAACAAAATCCAACAAAAGCACAACTTGAACAAGCAGAAAAAATCCCGAGCCAAATTTCGATATTGTCTCTGCGAAGATAGATTTAGTTATGACAATTAAACACGAAACACAATCCTCCGCCACAAAACAGAATTTAATTTTCATTACTCTTTGCAAGTATTCATTAACAGTTGTTACCATAGAAGCTGACAAGCTCATTCGGAACGAAAAACATAAAAATGACTAGCAGACACCAGCAAATAATTTTCATCATCCAACCACCATGATGCAAGCCGTCTCGAGGATCTTTCTGGTTTTTGACACCAATCATCATAAATGATAAAATAGTGAAAAACAGAAAATTGCCCAAGCTAACTCTCAGCACAGCATCCGTTTCAAACCACTCCCTATTGGGTGTCTTGTGAAAGTGATTAATCCCTACATCAACAACAAAATCAATCAACTAATAATCCTTTTATTTAGCGAATTCATACATAAACAACAAACCAATCGAAAGACAAACCACCCTTTAATAGAAGTGGTTGAGTATTTCCCTCGACCCTAAGAGGTCAAGCGTTCAAATCCCAATCACAAGATATGGGCTTAGTAAGAGTTGCCAACTCCCGATTATGGGAGTCATCATCCAGACCGGACCATGGTATCGGTGATCAATTTCGACAAATCTAGCCAAAAATAAAAAATAAAAAATGGAAAGGCTTACAGGGGAGTTTCTCCATGAGAGGGGCGGCGACTTCGCGAAGAATCCATGAGACGATGAGGGAGAGAGCGAAGAGTCCACAGTAGGCGATCCTGGCAGACTTCCTGCTGATGCCGGAGACCACCGTCCGACAGGCGTCACAGGCGCACGCAGCGCAGCACGGCGCCAGACAAGATGCAGCCCACATCTTTCAACTGTTCAAAACCCTAATTGATTATTAGAAAGAGTCAAAGCAGAAAAGAAATCACAGAGAGAGAAGAATAAAGCGGAGAAGGAGAATGGGTCAGCAATGGGAGGAGTCTTGCTTTTATCCTATGCGCTTCGCTTTGTGATTGATTACGCTACTTCACGCATCTTTGTCCCTTTTTTTTTAATTTTTAATTTTTTTAATTAATTAATTTGTGGAAAATACCAAAATTAACCAAACAAAAAACCAAAAATACGTTAATATCCCCCCCATTTTAAAAAAGTTCTATTCTAACCTCTCAAACAAATAAATTGCATCCTATACCCAATATGCTGAAATTGCCCCTAACCCGAAATTACGAAACTACCATTATATTTAGAAATTCAAAAACAAAAAAAGGATAGCATAATTACGAAACTACCCTTGTATATATAAAATGAAAAATCGGGTTAAAAATCTTATCAATCGCCCTCTGTCAAACCACGCAAGTCAATGATCGATTTGCACAGTCACCGGCCTTTTAACATCTTCATAGCTGTTAACAACGCGTTGTAGACCGCCGACGAGCTCATTGTCCTCCTCCATTGGTGAAGGTACGCCCATATGCTCCAATTTACTTGATTTCATGACTTTTGGATTTTTTTTTGCGATTTGCATAGTTGATTTGTGTTTTATATGTTGGGATTTGATAATTAGGGTGAGATTATGTTATATTTGGTTAACATGTGGTTGGATTTGGACTAAAATTGTAGGTTTGGTTGAGTTCGTAATGTGCGACCAAGATCGGCTTTTGTTGGGTAACATAGCCCGACGTCGGGACAAGGCTACAAACAAAGGTCGATCGGCTTTTGTTTGCAAACTCTCCATGACGTCGGATTATGTTTACAAACAAAAGCCGATATTGGGTCAACTCTCTAAACAAAGGCCGATCGGCTTTTATTGGTTAATGTATATCGACTCGGATTATGTTGACAAACAAAAGTCGATCACTTTTGTGATCGAGTGAGACGCCCCAATCCGGACCGCCTCTAGACTCCTATTTGAAGGTATGCCCGAGCACCCCAACGAATCCCTCTAAGCCCATCTTGATGAGGAAAAAGACATTCGATGAGCGAACCCTCTTAACTTAAAACTTAACTTTAGCGGAAACTTAATCTTTTAAACTTTAAAGTTGAAATGATTTAGGTTGGTTTGACACTATTCATTTGGTCATTTTTAAAGCTCAAAACAGGCAGCATAACGGCTGCAATTTGGATAAACTAAAAAACCTAAAAAACAATTTGGACACTTCAAACTATAATCACAATCCAATCCAACTTCTCGCAATCCAATTTATCAATATAAATACAAAAATTTAAAACCTTCAAAGACAAGATATAAACATGCATTTTTAAATCTATCAAGCTTCATTTTACAAGCACAAAATGATGCACTTTATATACTTCAAAAGATATCACTCTTTTTATACAAAATGTACAAACATATGCAATATACAAAAGACCCAAAATATGATTATTACATTCTTCAAAAAGCAAATGCCAACACTTGCGCGCACTTGAACACGGAGGAGGGAGGCTTCACTAGTCTTCACCCACACAAGTACTTGAGAAGATTTTAAAAACAACTTGAAGAGTAAGTTATAAAGCTCAGTGAGTGCAATAATTTATAAACTTAACTTTACTTTCTGAAAACTTCCTCCTTAGAAAACTTTAATAAAAGTTTTTATTTTTTATAAGATATTTAAAGTAAAATTCTCATTCAATTGCATAGCATCAATATAAACAACTTATAGTAAACTGGTAAAACATAAATTTGAACATACTTAAAAATAACTTAACTTTATAAAAACACCATTCGTAACCCTAATCTCTTGACCACACAGCGACTTAGCTAATGCCGCAGGTGTGGTAAGTCACAAAGCGATATATCTGACATCCATCGCAACCAACTTTCTGAGACCTCTCAGTAACTACGTGCGAAATTTTGCATCGCTAACCATAGTGCGAGACCATATCCCACAAAGTAGAGGCAACACACTCACTCATAATTCTAACCACATAGTTAGTGACTCGTTCCCCCCAACCCTTGTCTTACTAAGTGGGATATACTATACGGGTCTGAACTCGATAAACTGGTGTGTACTTATGGCTTTTGAAAATTTGTTTTTCTCTAATGCTATGCCTTACAAATTTTATACTTGGTGCACAAGCACAAAAGCTTTAACTTGAAAGCTTTAAACTTGAGTCATTGGACTCGTTTACTTTACAAATACAATACATGCATTTAAATACAAGAACTTATACATGCAAAAACATAAAATATAGCTTATCAATGCAAAAGCATAAAATCACTTAGAAAACTCTTGGAAAGTGCACTCACCTTAAGCTTGGGCTTAACTCGGATGAGCTTCAAAAGCCCTCTTGTGATCCGATTGGACGCTCCTCACCTACACATGATAAGCACACTTAGAATGTGCTCAATAGACAATACAAAGATGCACTAAAATGCACCTAACTACATTAATTCTATAAAATTCTCTCTACACTAGTAGCTTACTCCTTTCAATTTCTCTTTGATCTATGCTCCAAATTCCCAATTTCTTTGCATAAACCCTTCTTATATATCCCAAGGAGTGTTCCCACATGCTTCCCATCATAATTTGAAGCTTGAAACTCAAAATGGTCGTTTTAGACCCCTCAAACCCGAATGTGATGCACAGCCCAAACCGTGCATGCTTTTGCTCCAATTCTTTCTCCGACACTCTTCTTATCTCCCAATGTGGTAACCCGTAAAATTTCGTCGAATTTCGATATCGTTTGATTGGTGTTTTGGGCCAAAAACACCACTTTACGATCACTTTTTAAGGGGCTTTTTCACCCATTTCATTCTAAAACTTAACTCTTCCTTTCCTAGTGTTATACATACTCAAACCTATCCATACAATTCATTTCAACTCATAAAATAAGTGGTTTTCAATGACAACTTAATATGTCTTTCCTAGGTGTTTTACAATGCATTACAATGGAATAGTTTCCAATGCAATTCTAACATTTCTATAAGTTTGTTTGTAACTTAACCAGCCTAAACTCATGCTTAAAACACTTCCATTTCATTGATTTCTCATACCTTTCCATATGGCCTTACAAGCACTAACATACTCTAGGTTCATTTCTTTCAAGTTTTACATACTAGTTCTTTTAGACATTTTGTCAAACATCTCATCTACATTTCATTCCAATAATTTCTAATCCAAAACTAACTCAAAACCTATCTCATGCCAACCCTAGTTCATCAATTTTAGTAGGTTTCCATGCCATCATTCACATGCTTTCAAGTCTCAAATATATCATTTCTTAACATAGGTAAAAAACCTCCCACCAAAACCCACTCAAACATCATCAAAATAATCAATACAATCATCACTTTTAACCATCAAAAATGGCTTCAAAAGATGAGAAACTAACCTTATTTAGCTTAGATTTGCTCCAAGCTTGTTGTTCTATCTTGGAGAAGCTTGATTAATTGATTAGAAGCTCAAAAATTCACTTGAACCAACTTGATCACCCTTTTTCTTGCCTTGGCTGAATCTTCTTCTTCTTCTCACGTTTTCTCTCTTTGTTTTGGTGTTCTCACGGGTTGACTTGTGTTGGTGGAATGAATCTCTCAAATTTTTCCACTAAGTGTTGTCTTTTATACTTAACAATTCCATAAATGGTCATCTTGTCCCTTAAATAATTAACTTATGGCACTTAAGTCTTGCTTATTTCATCTTGACCTATAATTTATAAAACTTCTTTCAATTTAGTCCATACGTCCTATTAGCTTATGAACTCCAATGGAAATGACTAAAATGCCCCTTCTTGGAACTTGTTCTAAAATCATATTCCATGACTTTTATCAAGTTCTCTACACAATTTAAAGACTTGAATTTGGCATTAGTCACTTGTTTCTTAATCTTCTTAATCTCTTTATTGAACATGTTAAAAGATGTACTTTTCTCGCTCTATGCTCTCGACATAACTTGACTACTTCTACCTATCTATTCATATATGTGAATGAGGGTTTACATCGAACTTTGTTGGTACACATACACCGACGTCAGTTCATGTCGAACAACAAAGTTGTACCTATACTATGTCAGCTTTTGTTGGTCAGTATACCTCGATGTTGGCTTGTCTGTACAGACAAAAGCCGATCGGCTTTTGTCGGTGACATTAACCTGACGTCGGTCTAAATTGACCAATATGAGGCGATTTTTCTAATTAAATGAAATTAATTTTATTAATATTTAGAAAATAAATTAATTTAAAATTTATTTAATTTCAATCAAATGTAAAAGAAATTTAAGTAATGAAAAAATTTTAAAATAAATTATTTAATTAATAAAAAATAAACTAGAAATAAATTTAAAAATAATGTATTGAAAGTAATTAAATTATAACTTAATGAAAATTAAAAAATTAATTTTTGAATTTATCATTTATTAAATTAATGTTATTATGTTTATTTTAATTAATTTAATTAGTGTAATTTGATTTACTTATTAACAAATTATAAAAGTTTAACGAACCGTTTGTTGTTTTTATTTTCTATAGATGTAATTCACTTATAGGCACACTGTGCAAAATGTTCCGAGCGGAACATCGGGGAGTTCACATAATAGTTTCAAACATATTGGTTATCTAATGTATTTCCTTCACAAAGACATCTCCTAGAAAGGTTCAAGAGGGAGAGCTCGATCACACATTTCATAAAATGTCTGGTCAACAGTTGCCTGTTACTCCTCTGATGCTAGTCGTTCTTTCTAAAGAGTTAGTATATCCTGATTCACACCCTAATAAAATGTGGTTCGAAATTGGGGGAAGAGCATATAAGTTTGGAAAGCAAGAGTTCTTCTTAGTGACAGGACCCCAGTTCGGACATGTCGATCTACATGTCCTTAAAGTGAAGCAATAAAGTAAGAATAGTCTTCTGCGACGATATTTTGAAGGAAATTCCCCGAGATTGGCTGAATTTATGCACATGTTAAGGGCACGAGGGCAAAATATAAGTGATGAGGACGTCTTGAAGTTAGCTAATATAGTTATCGCCTTTAGTCTATTCTATGGCTATAATGATCGGTCTAGGGTGGACAATTATCTATAGGTCTTGATAAAGGACATTGATGTGTGGAATTCATTCCCCTAGGCTACAGTCAGCTACAGTAAGCTTCTAAAATCCCTTCGTCGAGCGCTTGATGAGGATCGGCTTATGACTGGATGTAACATTAATTTGTATGGCTTTATTTGGGCATTTCAGGTACGACACTTAATATACTCTCATTATAAGAAATGAAAATTGTTTAATGTTTATATATATACTAACTAAATGTTTATTAAATTTTTATCTAATCTTATGCAAATTATAGTGGTGGTTGATCCAAATGTTTCCATGGTTGGAAAAAATGGTAGGGAAGAGAGCTAAATAAGGCGATATGTTGATGCCAAGGTGTGTGAATTGGGTCTGTAATAGTAGAAAGCAAATAAATTGGTTTAATGAGCTTCCTCGTGTAAGTGTCTAAACTAACCTACATTTATTTCCATTTGTTGATTATTCTTGTTCGTAATAATATTAAGTATATATATATAATATATTTTGTGTAGTTAACTAGAAAAGAGTAATACCCTTGAACCCACTAGCGTGAAAAGAGAAAATGATTATTGGAAATCCTTCAATCCTGTGCATTTGGTTAGCGACAACGCCTATAAAATGGGCGGCGAAGGAGGTGTTGATGAAAATGAAGATGATCATTCAAAGAATGAGGAGGGTAAGAGGAAGTCGACTAGGGTGGAAGAGGAACAACAACATTATGACATTCCAGTCCCACGAGTCGACTTAGAGGCTACATATTCAGAGCTAAGGATAGAAGGAGTAAACAACTTTAGGTGAGTCAAGGATAAGCATGACACCACAGTCTCACAGGGTCACAATATGACCCCAAGACCCTCTGAGCATTAGGTGAGAATTTTATATGATTATATTACTATATTCCATTATTATGTGACTATCAATTTAATTTATATTGTTATTTAATTATTTTTACAGGAGCCTTAGACGAAGATAGCCAAGATTATGGCATTGTTGGAGTCTATTTTGAAGACATAATAGAAGCAAAACGAGAGGTTGGGTAGGATTAAAAGGATACTGAAAATCTGTGAGCCTTCGGATGGTGGGAATGACCCGGATAAGGATGACAATGACAACGACAATGATGATGATGATGATAATGATGATAAGAGCTCTATCCAAGATGAGCACATCCGTCACTCTTTATCACCTAAAAAACCATGACCACCCCAAATACTACCTTCACCCTCTCATCAGGACCTACTGCAGCATGATAGTGATTAGATAAATTTTATGCTTATTTTATGTTTTATTCTAGGTTTTCATATTATTAATTACAAATTTTGATTTTCTACAAATTAAGGAGATCCAAGACTTAGTGTTGCAATTACTAGGGGAGGTCGAGGTCTCACTACCCCATAAGGACCCACCACTCCATCATGGCCCACCACCCCAACATGATGATGATTAGGTAAATTTTATTTTTATTTTGTGTTTTAGTTTAGTTTTTCATATCTTTATAACTGTGTGACTACAAATTTTTATTTTCTGTAGGTTGTGGAGGTATAGGACTTAGTATCACAACTACTAGGGGAGGTCGAGGTCCCATTATCTCATGAGGAACCACCATCCTAGCATGATGGTGATCAGGTAAATTTATTTATTTTGTGCTTTAAGTTAGTTTTTAATTTGTAATTATTTAATATATAATTACAAATTTTGATTTTCTTAATATTACAGGGGAAAGTCAAGCTAGAACAGACTAAATGAAAAATTAAACCATCGGCATCTCTATTGTCACCATACACAAATCCTGAATACCCGAAAAAGAAAAAAAAAATGCTAAACGAGTAGGTGGAGGAAACTATGTCAGTGATTGAGGATATGGTGAAGAATGTGTACAAAGAGTACGAAACTTCTTCTTTGAACCTCTGGTATGGATAAAAATCTTGATTATACTTTTTATAATTAAAATTACTAATATAATATTAATACCTTTTGCTTCATATTTTAGGCACTACGTTGATGGTTATTTTGTGTCATTCGCCCATGATATGTTTCTTACCATCGAGAATGAAGACTGTTGGTCGACTTCAGAGCATATTGACGGATATTTGCAGTGCCTGCGGACCAAAGAAAGTGAGTGGTGAGATGAAGTGCATGATGAAAGATATGCAGTGCATGGATCGACTTTATTTGTGAGTGTCCATATTTTAGTTACTCAAATTTTTATGCATTTTTTTTAAGTAGTAAATAATTTAACATTTTAATTTTTTTTTTATAGGCGGACATAACCATAGTTATAAATAGGGAATACATTAATAAAGGAAAGACGTTTGATCCCGCTACGATAGAGATTCTCCCACATTGGATAAGGATCGTTAGTGGTAAGGAAGACGCTAAAATCCCTTGTTGGTCTGCTCACAATGTAAGTATCGTTCAATGATTCAGAGTTGTTATTTTATTGTTCGAAGTAGAACTGTACCACTAACGTCTTCAAAATGCAGTTGTTTTTTCCGTGTAGTCTTTATCAAACCCATTGGATAGTCTGTAAAGTGTGCCTGAGAAAGCAGAAGATAGTCATATATGATCCAAAAGGAAGGATAGAGTTTTTACATCAGAGAAATGGCATTGATCCTTTGGTCCACTTCATACCATTAATATTACGGGGGATTGGCTACTATGAGAAGACCAATATGGAAATGCCACCTCTAGAAAAAATATGGATGTGGAGTATGTCAATATATGGGATGTGCCTCAGCAACCTGATGAGTAAATGCCACTTCTTTATCATATATTTAGGCCAAATTTAAATAAGAAGATTTTTAATAAATATCTTACTTGTTCTGTTTGTAATACAGGACTAGTTGCCGAGCATATTGTGCAATGTATATCCATGACCTTTTATGCTCCCAAGAGGGTGAATGGAAGTCTAAACAGGATAAGGAAATCGCACGTTAAATGCGAGCACAAATAGCCCATGATATATATATATATGTATTCCACCTCAAGATACAAAGCAAATGAATGGGGACATGAATATTAGATGAGGACGACAAAGTTATTTATGATTGATGTTTATAAGTTGATATATTATTCATTCATTAATTAATTTTTAATTTTTTAAAATTTTGTGAGGTAGTACGGAGATAGATAGAGAGACTGAGGCTTTTGATGAAATAGTCGAAGTATTGTTTTTATGTAGGTTGAACTACTGGATTTACGAAAAAACGAGAAGACTTTGCCAAATTTTTCATAAAATTAACCAAAATAAAATGAATTTTTAAATTAAGTCAACTGCACATTGTAAATAAGATCCATAAATCAAGTGTGTTAGCCATAAAAAATAGTAAGTAAATGACACAAATAGCTAAGTAATTTAAACAAAGAAAAGGAAAAAAAGAATTTGAAAAATAAATAAATCGGGTTTAGTGACATAGCAAAAACCAACGTTGGGCTATATATGCAAACACAAACCGATGTCGGTTTACGTATACAAAGAGAACCCGACGTTAGTCTGCCCATGAAGATAGAACTAGGCTTAAAATTAACAAAATTGTCGGTGTTGGTAATACTATGGATACCAACATTGGTCTTTACGTATCATAAAAAATCAATGTCAGTTCACATTATATCACACAACCCGATGCTTTTATTAATTGTTGATAATTTCTAAATTTTATCTTTTCTTTTTTTTCAATAGCCAAATTGCCTCAAAAGTTATAAATTTCATCTCATAAACAAACATTATGCAATGTATCTCAAGTAAGAATACATAGTCATCTTATGTCATCTCACAATCAAATGTGATCAAAATATAATTTGCTCATTTTTTTTTTTACTTCATTTAATTAAATTAATGGAACTAAGGACACCGGTTTATGATAAATTAAAGGGAAAAAACAACAGCAATGAGCAAAACAAAGAAAAAAAAATTTGACAAACAAGTTTGTCGGGTCTTGAAAAACCGATATTTGGTTTTCTTACCATTCTAAAACCGATGTCAGGTTGTGTTTATTCACAAAAACCAACATCGGGCTCGAACTTTTTATCTTATTTTACTAGGAAACACCCCAACGTCGGTCTTTAATTACCAACGTAAACCGATGTCGATTTTTATGATCGTATAGAAACCGACATCAACTTCCCTTTCTTGTATTTATTTGTTTATTTATTATTCTTTTTTACAGATCACCAAAAAGATCCAAAAACTAAAAATTTTATTTTATATATACATATATATATATATAAATTTTGACAAAACCTCTCCTATTTTTTTACTATCATGCTCTAATTCAACTTGCATTAAAGATTATTAAATATAAATATAAATAAATATATCACTGTGACTACCACGAAAATAGAAAGAGACTTTGTCTCTATGTCGAATCAATCTCACAAGTATGATAATAAAGTGTTGTATTCAGCGTTTTCATACAAATTATTCTAATAACAAGTACTCGTCAAATGGGATAAATCATAAAGTACTATTATCAAACAAACATCATCTCTATTTATTCAAAATTTTCATAATTATCACCATTTTCATCATCTATTGAGGGTGGAATAGGAAATTGTTGATCACATCGACGTCGCGTGTGCCTTGTCGCACCACAAAAGTTGTATTTTCAGGACGTCCTGACATGTTTAGTAAGGGCAACGCTTGTCCCAGCCTCTCCAGTAGCTTTTGCGCTGGTCTTGGTATCTTCGGCAGTGGCAACGATGCTAGTTCTAACCTCTCTAGTAGATTCTGCATTGCTCTTAACATCTTCAGTAGCTACACTTGTCCCTCCGATGGTGGATATAGGGGAGTTAGAGCAACGAAGACGGTTGTGTCCTCTTTCACCATATTTTTCACATCTTTTCTTACGACGATTTTCTCTAGCTGAAGGAATCAACAACTCTCTCGATCTGCCTGCTTGTCGTCTTCTTTTAGGTGGTAGTACAATTTCACTTTTCACTTCCACGGGAACATGTCAATCTTTTGGGCCAGGGATAGAATTGATTGAACATGCATATACAACTTTAAATTATTTTTTGCTATAATAATTATGACAAAGTGTATAATATAATAGTGAACATCATTGAACTTGATATATATGACAAAGGTAGAATGTTACTATATGACATTAAATAACAAAAAATAATAAAGCACAATTACTATACCTGGAAACAACAATTACGTGATGACATGACAACTGATCTAGGTCTCAATAACAATAATTGCATGATTGCGCAAAGGCTCAACGAACCTATCGCCTAGTTTATGTACAACTCTGAACTTGATCGGTTATTCAATGGTAGATATCGTGGCACTCATCGATTCATTAGCCATCGAGTTCAATGATCCTCTACAATTTTGGTAACCGAAGATCTGAGTTTCTCAGCATGAACACATATATCGTTGTACCATTTCTATAGCATATGTCTCAGATATTCATGTGTAGTTGTTATTGGGAGTCGACGTGCTTTCATCATGCATTTGTTGAGCGACTCTGCAATGTTAGTAGTCATCATATCATATCTTCTTTTGGGAGAATATGCACGTGACCACTTTGTCACTCCAATATTAATCAATTTTTCATACATTTTCAGACATACCCTTCGAATTTGTTCCAAATATCTATCACATTCATCCCTTTTATAACAATATGCTGAAAGATAAAACATATCTATCACATATGTTTGCTTTGCTTTTTACAGTGTTTCTTCAAGTTTTGCTTCAGGTGGAAGAAACAAAACACATGTAGAACTTCAAGAAAAATGATTCTCATCGCATTCGCAATGTTTTTATGACGATTAAATACGATAATCAAATCAGATGGAAAATGTTGTGTCCTACCAATAATCTCTCACAATCTACTTAAAAACCAAGTCCATGAAGTATCTGACTCTTCATCACCAAATCCAAAAGCGATGGAATAAATCATCTCCTGCCCATCTCTACATGCAATAACAAAAACCACCTTTTTATATTCACCTTTCAAATGAGTGGAATCAACAGCAATAACTGGTCTGATGTAAGACCGAAAACCCTCAATTGAGGCTCCAAGTGCAATGAACGAATATAAGAACTGATGGTTTTCATCCATCTTAATTGTCGTCACTGTACCGGGGTTTGTTTCTTTCAACATGTGAAAGTATCGAGTAAGTTACTGAAATTACTCATCCACTTTCTCATATGCTAGCTTTTTTGCATATTGTAAAGATATCCAAGCTTTAGCATACATGATCTGCACGCCATACTGCTCTAACATTTCTGTAATCAAAACTTGAGGTGTAATACTATCAAGCCCTACATTTTTTTTGATATAATGTTGTTATGACAACAGTCTTCACAGTCTGCCTATATGACTTAAAGGGGTCCTGACAACATATGTGTTCCGACAGATATTTGTACACATACTCGAACCACTCTTTTACATCTTGCACAAACCTCAAAGCTACAGGTCAGATCCTTATAATCGGCCTCATATCGAACCATGCACGAACGTCTAACGTTACATTGATACGTGGAATCAAGAACATATTTTCCAATGGCTATATTCAATTCATGTTTACTATAAAAAAAATGCACTTCTATATAATGTATCACGTCGGATAAAAGTAGACATAACTGTTGAAGTAGCCTCAATTTCTTATCAATCTACACGAGGAACAATCCAGTACGATTGTGATGGGTTTGTTTCAAATTATGAACCCGAAAATCTAACTTATGGATACTCTGCATTTTCTGCATTAGTTCCAATTTCAATGTCATCAACTCTAGTTTTCTCATCATCATCTTCGGTGTTCAATGTCTCATCATCATCACTACTTGTATCCCGATCTTCATCATCACAATCATTTTAGCCAAAATCAATGTTACACATTAGACTTTCTATGGATGTAAATGCGGCAACAGAAGCTGAAACTTGATTACTACCACTACAAAAAACAAAACAATTTTGACCTTCAGCCATAGTCGGACTTACAATTATATCCGCAAATGTCTCCATATGCCCTAACCCTCCTATTAAGTTGATGGCAAATAAAGGGATAGTAGGGCTAATACCTCTAGAATCTCTCACATTTTTGTCAATATAAATCTCTCTATAATCAACTTTTTTATTTGAAATCACACCCCGGATACTAAGATTGGTAGTGATAGGTATTTTAACTACGAACATTCCCCTAGCTCGGAGTAAATAATGCAAACAGATGTTCCATATTCTTCTATCAGTGTCAGTCACTATGTAAATAAAGTCCACCAATCGAGAAAAATTGGCATTCTTAAGGACCCACATCATGAACATCTCACTCTCAATATAGTTATTCTCATTCTACTCTCCATTGCCTTTGACTATTATTGTCACTTCACCCATTTCTATAAAAATTTAATAGAAATTAAATTAGTCTCCCCCCATACTCTCATCATATTAATAATTTTATGTGTCAAATTCACAAAAATCCAACTAAACATAACCACATATGATCAACAACACAAGAAAAGAAAAAAAAAATTGAGTTTTGTGAGATCAGTTAACCTGAATCGGTTTTTGTGATATCACATAAACCGACTCGGTTTATGTGATATCATAAAAACCCATTTGGATTTTGTGAGTAAATATAAACCGATTTGGGTTATGTGGACTCACAAAAATCGGTAAATCATAGAAAACTGCAATCCCTTTTTCCTTCAATTTTGCAGATCTCACTTACATAAGCTTAAATCAGAACCAAAAATCACTCTTACGATCTAAAGCTAAACAATGTGAACAAAAAAATTTGACAACCAACCAACAACAAATACATACCTTCAATCTTGAAGAAAAATTTGAATGTAGGACTTGTTGGGACAAAAAAACTTGAATGTGTGTTTTTTAGAGTCAAACAACGTTTAATGGGTGCATAAACAATCTCCAATGGATGAGAAAAAATTGTACACAATGGAAGAGGTGAAAATTTTATGGAAGAGAAGAGAATAAGAAGAAGGGTAGTTTGGTAATTTCGAATAAGGTTAAAAGGGAATTTTAAAGTGAAAAATACTTAGGTGCAATTTGGGTAATCTGGGTATAAGGAGCAATTAGTTTGTTTGAGAGGTCAAAAATAAATTTGTATAATAAAAGAGCTAAAAACGTATTTTTCCTTTTAGTAATGACTTTTTCTAAAAAACACCAATTTATTTATGTTTTCTATCTTTAGGAAACTTTGTTTTAGTCTCTAAGGTTTCGAAAAATATCAGGTTTTTAAGAATCTTTTGGAAACAGTTCTTTTAATCCCTAACTTTACAAAATTCTTCAAAAAAATTCATAGTAACTTATGGTTAACAATGACTTTAAGCAATTTAGATTATAATTTAATAACTTCAATTTATGGACATTTCAGATAACTTAACTTATAAATTCATTATTTTATGGAGATAATCCGGTAATTTATATGTCACTAACAACCATCAAAGGCTAAAATATTTTTAACGTATTTTGTTAATGTTGACCATCAATTAATTGACGGAATTGATTTTTTTTAAGAGTTTTGGAAAAGTTAGAAATAAAAAGAGTTGTTTTCAAATGAGTTTTAAAAATCTGACATTTTTAAAAACCTCATGGACTAAAATGAAGTTTTTTCTTTTTAATTTTGTGTTTTTTTATAGATGGAATAATCCCGCTTTCCCTCTTATAAGTTTAACATAACCGCTTATTACTCCCCAGTAGTTTTAGAGAATTGCATTTTACATCCTGTCATCACTATTGTTACTAAAACAATCGGAAGGACCAAATTACTCTTGTAGTTTTATCCTTCCACAGTAACGGTCAAATTTTGATTTTTAACGTCAACTTTAATATAAATGGGTTTTTTTGGATATTTCAAACATTATAAATGGTATTTAATCTATTTAATAAATCGATAAGGAAAATTAATGATTTTACAAAATACTGAGAGATTTTGGTATTCTATCAAACTATAGGGGAAATAGGATTATCCCTTCATAGATTGATTTAAGAAAAAATGGAAATGGACTGAAATTGCAATCATATGGAACTTGTACACTTATTTCCTATGGTTGATGCTCTACCGTGAACTGACTTGTTTATATTAAAAGTCAGAATTGACCCTACTTTTACTTTAATATTTTTATTTTGTAATTTTCTAAATGGTTTTCTTAATAAATATATAGAATAATTAATAAAGAAAATACTTCATTATTTAGCATTTGGAAACGAAAATTAGAGGGAATTTTTTGTCCAATCCGAAAACTCAATTCTTCAATCAGCCCAAGAACAAATCAAATCCCTTAGTTTTTTTTTTCTTTTTTTTTTTTAATGTCAAATCCCTTAGTTTTTCTATTAAAAAAAAAAAAAGTCCTTAAAATATTCAAAGCCAAAATTTCAATAAATTAATAGACAAATCCAAAAAAACAATATACAAAATAAGATACTATTGATTAAAAAAAGTGATGGAGATAAGTTCCATCACTAATAGAGAAAATCTCCACAATAGAGATGGAAATCCATCTCATCTTTGTTGAGAACCTCTTTATCTTGACGTAATCGCGAAATTCTATTAATTCAGTTTAGAAATAACAATTATGAAAAATATAAATTGATCCGTAAAAGAGGACTCATTATAGTAATTTTTCATATTTGAAAAGATCTAACATTTTGTTATTATAGTGGGGTCAAACTACAATATGTCCATTGAAAATGGGTCTCATCGACTTTATAAGCTCTAGCAATCTATGTCCTGTACAAACCAAAAAAGAAATAATGTGGATGATCTTGACGCCGGTGAGGTGTCGATCAAATACCATCCGATGCTTAAGTTAGTATGTTGAACATAAAAGGGAATAGAAAACACTAAACGAGGCAGAAATATGTGCAATCTGTACTATCTGACAGTGTAGATCGGATGGCAAGGCTATGAGGCAATGTAGGTGGAAGTCAAAGCGGTGAGGTGGATCAAGATTATTGGATAAAACTACATTGATGATCCAAGACAATGGTGGTCCAACACTAGATTGATCGTACCAAGTGATTGAGAGCGTCGTGTTGGTGAATCTGATTGAGCTTGTCGAAGGAATGAATGTGTTGGGTGAGAATATGGACGGTATCATGAGAATTCCGTCGTTAAGGGTAGTTGAAATTAGATTTCAAAGAAGTCTGGTGGCAATTCGATAGCATGACAGTGTTTAAGAGATAGGATGTCCCGACTTGAAGGTGTGTAGACCCTTTTATAGGCGAGATGTTCTTGTAAGTCAGAGGTAGACTAATTTTAGTAGACTTAGGAGTTCAAATTAGAGTAGAATTAAGGATGGTCACAGTCATCCCTAAATTATCGGAGAGAATAAAGGTTAATCCTAGTTGGATTATACCGTATCTTGTTGATGGTTGAGTCCTAGTGCAATTGAACTTGAGGTGGAAGAGTTGGAGTTGGATTATGAACCTTAGGTCGATGTCATGTTGACTAACCAATAGGAACAGTTAATGCTTATGTTGAATTTGGTCGATCAAACCCAAGAGTCGTTCTACTTAGGGTATATTTACTCTAAGTTGGGTAAATTGAGTCGTTTGACTGATAGGCCAATCCATATGAGGAAATGTAAACCTAGGTCATCCTACAAGTTAAGTTATGAGCCTATGAGCCTACGTTGACCTACATATTGGACCATTGTTCAATTGGCTCGTGGGTTTATGATATTGGGCCTAGATCTATAGCCATTACAATTATTAATTTTATTTTATAAGAAAAGTTTTTCAAAATAATAGTTTACTGGTTGAAAAAGATCTGAAAAATCTTGGTTTTCTAGATCTGATTTTTTCAATTACTTTATATTTTTTTTTAAGGATTACTTCGATTTTTAAAAATAAAATATTTTTGAATGGTGGATAAGTTGTTGGCCGAAGGATATTAAATCTCTTCCATTATTTTTTTTTTTTTTAAATAAAGAAATTCAAGAGGGAAATTGGACATTACCACTAAAAGACAAGGGAACTTTGTGCAATTAAGAGTAAAAAAGAGTAAAAATTTCATATGGGTACAATTCTGCTTAATTTCGGGATCGTTTGTGTAATGTGCCTTTTTATTTACATAATTTTTGCCCTTCATTGTTGATTTATAACCCAATTTTATATAGAACAAGCTACTATAAGGGGCCAAGCCAGAATTTTGGCCCAAGGGACTAATTTTAAGATGTCAACATAAAATAAACATATCAAAACTAAAAGGTATGCCAATATCTATAATAATAAACTATTATCATCATCTCAACTATAAATGAAAATTTTCACTATATATAATTAAAATAGAATTATTCACTATTTAAATCTCCAAAATCATCTATGATTTTCTTTAAAAAAAAACATCATCTATGATTGAATTTATACTAAATTTTCTTACCATTTCTAAAATTTACCTCTTTTATGCCAAATTCATGAATTTTGCTTGCTTAGAATTTTATTAAATATGAAATTAAATTAAACTTAATTTTGACAAAATACGTTAAACCTAAGATGAACAATTAATATATTGATAATCACACTACAAGAAAAAATACGTTTTACAAGCTTTAAAAAATGTCGTAAAAACCCTTTCACGAGATTTATGAAAATGTCCTAATGAAGTATGCAGTAAAAGATTGATGTTTATTAATGCATTCCACTAAATGTCATAAAAAATCGTACTTATAAGAGCTAAAAAATGCCATATGAAATAAGTTTTGAAACCAAACCAATGCTCCAAATCAAACTTTTCAATTTTGAAAAACTATTCAAATTGAAGCAAAACAAAATGTACTTGAGCCAAATCCAATATGACATTGCAATAATATCAATCGGAATATCCCAAAACTTCACAACATAACGTCACTTGTCATTAGATAATAAAGAGTACAAAATCAAGAAAACCTACTTAATTGATGAAAAGACTCAATACGTCAAAATTGCAAACAATTTCAACTTGGGAATTGGCTACACCAATCCAGAATAGGGTATTTTTCTTCAAGAAATCATATGAGTGATTTTATGTACCAAAACAACGGTCTCCTGCATCTCCAAGTCCGGGAACTATAAACTTGAAATAGAGCATTCAATGAGATGCAAAACAAGATGATGATAACAACAATTCGCCATTTTGGTTTCAGAAGCCACAACTTTCTGCATATGAATGAGAAGAACACTAACCCTTTGTCATTTGACAATGGGATTGACGATTCTAGTGTACACATGATGCTTGCAAAATGTAAAAGCAATCAGAATTTGGAAAAGCTTAATGACTGCTTGGTTCCTCAATTTTTAAATTTAATTATAGAATATCATGTCACCTTGGGAACTTCTTACTGAGCTTCTGAAGGCTAATGGAGCAGTAATAGCAGATATCTACAACAGAACAATTTTTTAAATAGTGCACTAAAATAGAAAAATGTAACAAAAATGGACTATTTTTATGCCGAAGACTGAAAGAGGTCGACATTTTAATTAATTGAATTTATTTATATTTATATGATCATATAAATATAAATAAATTCAATTAATTAAGTGTTGAAATTTGAAAAATTAACATAAATCCAAATGTAGTAATCAATGTAAGCCACAAACTACATCCAATTATTAGTAAGATTTAAAAATCTAGATATGTCAAACCTAAATTTTGCTTTGTGATTTTGATGTAGGAAAGAAAAAAAGAAGCAATTATGGATGATTTTATTCAAATTAGTATATGGAAAAAAAAAAAATAAGGAAGGTTAAAAGTTTCAAGTATAAACTTATCAAAAGAAAAGTAAAGTATAAATATACTCAAAGAATCTTTAAAACTATTAATTTATATATCTTAGATTGTATAATCGAGAAGCAATTGGCTGTTGTCGGTTGAAATTGTGACTATAAAAAATAATAATAATAAGAGAGATCGAATAACACAAAAAAGAAGAAAAAAAAAAGGAAAAAAAAAAAAAAGAGGAGAGTTTGAGTTAGAATTAGAAACCTATTATAAAGGAAAAACACAAAAGTAAAATAAAAAGTAAAAACTGATTAATTTGATGCTTTATTGTTTGAAAACATTAAATTAAAATTAATTACTTTCTTCCACTATAAAAATTAAAATTATATGCAATAATAATCAAAATTAAAAATTTTAATTGTTCACACTTGTTGTTGATGAAACGGTGGGGCATGTCAAAAAACAAAAAAACAGTGGGGGATCAAACTTCGAATTATTTATGATTTTGTACTTTTTATTAAAAAATGCATAATGAAATTAAAGTGGCCATATTATCACCCTCAAAAGTTGTATGTGCACCCCTCCTTGTTTGTGCACCCTATTAATTTTTTTCAAAAGTTTGTTTTTGTAAACACAACCACTTCATACCAAATATGCCCTTCTATTAATTTAAAAATGTATCCACTCTAATTACTTTCGTCTCTCACAACCAACGAGCAACACAAATATGGTTTTAAAATTGTCTGGGAATTATTAACACACAATTGTGTTTGTTTTAATCATTTCGAGTTATTCAGTTTTAAATAATAGAAAAAAGCAAAATCATACTAGGTTTCAAAAAATAAAAAACAAAGAAGCAAAAACCAAGGTGGTGTTTGGTACCTTTGGAAAACTGTTTTTCATTTTTAAAAATAAAAAACGCTCGAAAATAAGTTTATCAATCGTTTTTAAAAATATATTTTCAGAAATGAAAAACATATTTTAAAAAATATACAGTAAAACTTAAGATAAAAGTAAAAAATGATTTTTTTTTGTTTTTTTATCATTTTCAAAAACTATTTTTTTTTATACAGTAAAACTCAAAAAAGTAAAAACATTCATCTCTAACAGTTACATTATTATTTTTAAAAACAGTTTTTATTCAAATATATTTTTAGTTTTTATCTATTTTTAAAAATGGTATCAAATAATTTTTTATCATTTTTGGTTTTCGAAATGTATTTTCAAAAATGCTACTAAATGTATTATCGTTTTTAAAAATGTAATTTTCAAAACATATTTTTAATTTTTTAAAATATTTTTCAAAAACATAAGTTTAAAAACGAATCCAACCCCATCCCAAGTTTTCACTTTGAAAAAGCGAAGAAGAGAGAATTATGGCCAGAGTCACGAGCGCTAACATTTTCTCCGTGTTTCTACCGAGAGTCAACTCGGTAACTCCTCCTACTTTGTGGAGTGGATTCCCAATAACGTGAAATCAACCGTTTGTGATATACCTCCAACTAGCTTGAAAATGGCGTCCACGTTTATTGGGAACTCGACTTCCATCCAGGAGAAGTTCTGTCGTGTGAGTGAGCAGTTCACAGCTATGTTCAGGAGAAAGACTTTCTTGCACTGGTACATCGGAGAAGGCATGGATGAGATGGAGTTTACAGAGGCGGAAAGCAACATGAATGATTTGGTGTCTGAATAACAACAGTACCAGGACGCCAAAGTTGATGAGGATGAATATGAGGAGGAAGAAGAGGAGGATATGCATGACATGTAGGAGAGGGGGTGATTTGTGTTGTTTTCGGTAGTGATATTTTAGGTTATATTGGTGTAATTCTCTGTTGCCAGTCGCTGGCAATTACAGGGATCAATCTGGTAGATGTACAGAGAAGAGAACAGAAGGTGAGAGAGTGAGTGGTGGAGAGAAGAGAGAGTGAAGGAGGAAGAGATGAGAGTTTGAAGATGGTGATGGGGTTCAGTACAAAGATGGTAGCAAAGAGACAGAGACAAATTCGAAGGTGGGAAGTTTTTCTTCAAAAATTTATATTGTTTTTTATTATAATATTGACAATTTGATTTGAGGATGATATTGGAATTGTAAAATATATATAAATTTGGGGAGTACAAATTCTAAAAGGGTGAAAACATCTTCACTCATAAAATTATTAAAAAGTTAAAATTTTTCAATGGGCCTAGGGAGCCATGGCCCCGCCAAGCCCAACAATTTCTTCACCATGGCTACTATACAAATTACTAAAATTATATGGTTGAGTATTGGCCAATGGATTCTAATCAACAGGTTCTTACAAATTAATAATTTTGAAATTTTAAAAATTAAAAATTAAAAGAACATTATCACTCTTAGAACAACCTTGTAACAATGCAGATGTTGTGTAGTAGCTAAATTTACTGGGTTCGACACCCAAATAATAAAATCACTATGTGGCTACCTTCTCACTTTGTGTGGGTCACCCTCTCATTATTGTATAGGCTGACCTCTCTCATATGAGAGAGAGCTATTTTTTGGGCCGAACCACCTATGTCTCATCCTACATAGTTTTGATAGTTCTATAGACTAGTCTCAATGATTAAAAAGTAAAAAATAGAATGAACGTTGATCCTTTTTTTAAAAAAAAAAAAAATGAATGTCCATTTATTTCCAAAAAAAAAAAAAATGTCCATTACTATGTGGAAGTAACTTCCATTTATTAATTTTCCGTGAGCAACCCAACCTGATCAATAGTTGTCAGCCAACAATCGTAATCGTCGCATCCCATTAATGCAATGCATACATGAACAAGGCGCTGTTTCACTTCATCCATGTAGATTTGATGCAAGGCTTCCTCCCAACCATTAGATTTCTAATAATTATTATTAGTTTGATCAAATGTACAATTGGGATTATATTAGAGAGAAAAAGTTGCATTTTTCAGTAACTCGTATCCAAGATTTCTAAACTACACTTTTTTCGATTTCTTTTTGGTTTTCCTTGTCTGCTACTCTACTGTTTTATTCTTCCTTCTTTCAAGATCTAAGCATTGTCTTTTATCTATAAGTAGACTTACAATCTTTATTATGTTGTGATTTATTTCTGGTTTAACTTGTTCAAAACTTATAGGAAGAGAAGGAAAGGCTCAACTAGAGACCCAAGCTCTTCGGAGAGGGAGATGCTAGGCCTGCCTAACCTATACACGTTTCTGTTCTTGTTGCCTCTCCTCTTTCCAAAGATAAAAGAAAGACTATCGCTTTCTTAGGTGAGGCTTTACCTTTGAAGTATGTTCCTTTTCGTCTGGTGTGTTGTACCTTATGAACAAGTTTGCATCTTCTTTGAGGAGTTCTTTTGACGAGTCTACCGCTCAAGCCGTAAAGACTCTCTCCAGAGACCAACTAATTGATGGAAAAAAGGATTATGATTTAATGCGGACGCGTAGATTTTAATTTTTTTTTTTCCAAACAAAAATATGTCCAATCAATGTTAGTAATGATAATTTAATAATTTAAAAAATTTAATAAGATTGAATGTTACATTGCAAGAAGATTGAATTGATCTATTTTGATTCGTAGTTTTTTCACCATTTGATCTTCCTCACTATGACTCTTTACCAAGAAATCATGTGTGGCAACAATCTTGAACAATTTATTCACTTTCTTTTTACAAAAGAAATCTTGTAACAAAAAGAAAACGATGAAGGCTACACAACCATTAAGGGTTCGACTAACTCTCTTTGTTGATTCATGATGTACGACCAAGCTAGAATTCTTTCTAGGGTTTTTGGTTTTCTTTTGTGATATGCGGCTAGGATGAGGAAAAATATGGATCAAGTCAAAAATTGATCAACTGATTTTCAATATAAAATATTCTTTTATATTTAATCAATTTAAAGTTTTTTAATTTGACAAGTAAACATATTTACTTATTAATTAGAATATTTAATTTCCAATTTAGAAAATCCAATTCATAGTTAGATGATCCTATTTTCAAATTGGAAAATCTAATTCATAACTAGATAATACTATTTCCAAATTGGAAAATCTAATTCATGATTAGACTTTTGAATTTCCAAATCGATGAAATTCATAATCTTTCAGTAATTGACTTTGACTTTTTCAAATTTCATGACTGTTAAATTAAATGATTCAAATCATAAATTATTTTATATAGTCACAAGAATTTGAACCCGTAACCTCTACAGATAAATATTTAAATATTTAGTAATTCATAATTATTAATTAAATAATTATTAATTTAAATAATCAATATTATTTAATATTCCATGAATGTAATGGTGTTACACATGTAACATATAATTGGATACTCCAATTATATTGTTTTTTTTTCTCATTTCTTACAGTGAGTATGAGCTAGCAAGAGAATCAAATAGACCTACAACTTAAAGCTTCAATAATATCATAATTATTAATTAAAAATCTTTAATTAAATAATTTACTATTATTAACCTTAGAGTTGCTCTGCTCAAAACCAAAGATTGCACTCTCAAAATTACGGATGTTTTACACAATCTTAATTTTTCAGTATCCATCGATTTATTCATTGCATATTCGATCATCCACAAGTAGATCGTAATTAGAACTAAATCATAAAGTCCGTTATACCTCTCAATTATATCTTGTTTTTGAAAGTACCATTATACCATTGATTATCTAATGAATAATATATTAATAACAATTTATGAATTTATTTTTCTGTTTACCCATAAATAGAAAGTCAGGTGTTCTTATTGTTTAAAACCTAAATCAACACTTAAGAGAACTACTCATCTACTTCTCGCAAGGAGTAGATTTCATTATTGCTTAAAATGTTCCTAGCCACATATTATTAAATCAAGTTTCAAAATATAAAGTTTATTGATTGTAAATCTATAATAGTCTCAGCTATGTAAATCAAAAGATATGACTCCACAAATAAGAATTCATAAAATAATCAGGATTTAGATCAATTTATATATAATCATCTAGTCGATAAATATGAATTTCTTTGTTTAACAAATATTAATAAAAAATTCATTTTTATTGTGATCTAGTCTTATATAATCTTTATTATATGAGATGCCTTCATTTTCATATCGCCACATAAATGATTCTGGATAAAATCATTGTATCAGATACGAAATGGACCATAATTGTAAATTTACCATAAACAAGGTACCTAACTTTATTTGCTTTCGACGAATTTTTTATATTATTAATCTCAAACTAAATTCTCTTGTATATAACATTTATATACTTAATTTGAAATTGCATAAGCAATCATAGATGTTTCATGATATTGATATAAAACAAATATTTCACAAATATATATAAATTAAATAAAACTACATATTTTATTTACTATTTGATACGAATCCTGTATATAAAGATACGACACCCACTGTCAAATTGAAACATAATCCTAAGAAAGTTTAATTTAGGCACAAATAAAAGAAAAAAAAAAAGACACTTTGACTCAATGATTAGTAAATCACGAACTAAGATAATAAAGACATCACTCTTAAGAACAAGTAAAGAAAGAGGGAGATAAATCAAGTTGATAAATTAAGAGTTAATCTTTGATAAATTCTCAAAGTTCATAAATAATAAAGAGAGAAAACTCAATATTTAGTATCAAAAGTCTACCACCTCGTTTTTTAAGCTTATCAAGCCTTTTATAAGCAAAATAAATGAAACCCTAACTTTCTAACCCTAGCATGCATGCCCCACATGTTTAACACACCCATATGGACTTAGTTTAACAAAACATGGGCTTAAAGGAGTTAATTGTCCAGCTCAATAATTCTAATTAAAACTAATCTAATATTTAAATGCACTAAAGCCCATTAAAATATACTAAAATTTAATGATATCAAAGTCCCATATTTAACCAACCAATAAATCTCGCAAGAGGCTTTATGGCCATGAAATTGGACACGAGCAAGGCCTACGACCGTGTGAAGTGGGTTTTTTTTAGAAGCTGTCATGAAGAAGATGGGTTGTCCAGCTCATTGGATTGGGTTGGTGCTTGAGTGTACATCGACCTCTTAGTTATCCTTTATCTTAAATGGTAACAAGGTGGAGACTATTAGGCCTTCTAGGGAGATATGGCAAAGATGCTCCGTTCTCCCTACCTTTTTTTACTCTGTGCAGAAGCCCTTTCCAGTGGAATCAAGAAGGTAGAACTTGGTGGGAGGGGTTTTGGTTTGAAGAGTGGCAGATGTGGTCCTATTGTAAGTCATCTTTTGTTTGCAGATGATAGTGTACTTTTTTTGCAGGTTAAAACCTTCTAATTGTCATCTAATTAAAGGGGTCCTGGAAGTCTATGGTTGAGGGTCTGGGCAGCAAATTAATTTGGACAAGTCTACCATTTATTTTAGTCCTAATATGAGTCTTTCTTATAAAAAGGATCTCCAATCTTTACTTGGAATGAAGGATGGAGGTTCTCACAACAACCACTTGGGGTTGCCTTCGGTAGTTGAGAGGAGTAAAACTAAGACGTTCAATGAGATTCATGATAAGGTCTGAAATCAGTTAAAAGGCTGGAAGAGCCACATTTTCTCTTAAGCTGATAAAGAAGTTTTAATCAAGGTTGTCATGCAAGCGATTCCTACATATGTGATGAGCACCTTTCAGCTGCCAACAGGTCTTTGCAAGGAGTTAGGGTCATTGGCTGCTAGCTTCTGGTGGGGAATGAAGAATGGGAAGCATAAAATAAGTTGGATTAGCTGGGAAAGGCTGTGTCTTCCTAAGGCATTGGGTGGGATGGGTTTTAAGGATCTCTAGCTTTTTAATCAGGCCCTCTTGGTCAAGCAAGCTTCGAAAATTGTGATGAATCCTGACTCGTTGGTGTCGAAGGTCTTGAAAGCTAAGTAAATTCCTAGAGAGGATTTCCTGCAGGTAAATCTTAAGCATGGAGGAAATCATCTTTGTAGGATTATCATGTGGGGGAAGCAACTTCTGGTAAAAGGGCTGTTATGGAGGGTAGGAAATGGGCAGAATATTGATATGTTCAAGGATGCGTGGATTCTGAGACCATCCTCGTTCAAGGTTGTTTCTCAAAGCCGCGGACTGTCTTTAAAAGTGGAAGAACTTATCGACCCTTTTAGCTGACAGTGGAGTATCCAAAAGCTTGATAATTGGTTGCTTCATATAGATATAGAGAGGTGATTTTGTCAATTCCCTTTAGTTTTAGAGGTGTCCAGGATCAATGGAGGTGGTTTTTTGATGGAAAGGGCTCTCGGTTAAAAGCACTTATAGAGTGGCGGTCAAAGATAGATTGGTTGAGGGTGAGTCATCTGCTGCTGGGACTCAACTTCAAAAGTGGTGGTTAGTGTTATGGAATCTCAATATTCCACCTAAAGTCAAGATTTTTTTGGTGGAGAGCTTGTATGGAAGCTCTACCATTGAAGGCCAATTTGGTTCGTCGTCAGCTTTTGTCTGAAGGAAGTTGCGAGGGATGTGATGAGGCTTCAGATTATGGTGCCCACGTGCAGTTCTGGTGCCAGGTTGCTCAATGGTTGCTCAATGGCCTTGGAGTGTTCTCAGGGCTGGTAATATCTTGGAAAGGTTTAGATTGCACAAAGTTTTGGTTGTTTTGGTTGGCATTTGGCAGGAGCATGGGACTGGGGTGGTTACTGAGGTTTGTAAGATTAAGTGGAGCATCTGGACAAATCGAAACTCCAAGTTTCAGTAGGCTATGTGCATAAATCTTGAAGATGTGACGAGTAAGACGCTGGACTTGCTGCAAGAATCCAATCTACCAAGGTGGCCATCTCTTCCAGTTCTCAGGTTCCCCCTTGCAACTGAATCTCTGGTTGGAGTCCTCCCCAGCCTGGATGCTTGAAAATTAACTCTGATGTGGCTCTTCGTCCTGGGGTGGCTGTTGCTGGCTTGGGATTTGTTGTGAGGAATCATCTGACTTCGGTTGTGGTTGCTATGGCGAAACGGTGGAAAGGATTCTTTAGTGCTGAAATTGGTGAGCTAATTGCTCTTCGTGAGGGTCTATGTTTGGCTTCCTCGCCTAATCTGTATGTTAATTTGGTGGAAGCGGATGTTGTGAATGTAGTTTCAACTATTAATTCTAATGTTCCTTGTCGTGGGGAAGCTAGTTCTATTGTTGATGATGTAAAGACTCTTTGTAAGGTCGTGGGTGTTTGTAAGTGTCAAACCATTTCTTGAAATAGAAATCTTTTGACATATAAACTTACGTCCTTAACCTTATCCCATTCGAAGGATCTTAGTTGGTTTGATACTAATGTTTGTAGTTTGTTCCCTTTTGGGGGTGATTTATAAAAGTTTTCATTATTTGAAAAAAAAAAAAAAATAAAGGGTATTCATCTTCAGAAATTTATGGCCTAAAAATCAAACAACTTATCAATTATATTTAGTTTTCAATTGAAAAAAAATATATATATATCATTCAGTTTTTAATTATTATTTAGTCTTTTGTAAAATTCAATATTATTCACTTATTAGACCAAAAAAAGAAAAAATACACACACATACACCTAAGCCTTAGCTATTTAGATTTTCACCCTACTAAAAATATATGGACATTTGTGTCATAAGTACGACCCACTAAAAAATGTTTAAAAAATTTTGTTCACATGATAAAAATATATTATTTGTTTAATTTTATTGATATATATTTGTAAATGACTCTCATTATAATTATTTTTTCAATAAATATATATATATTTATTGAGATATACTTATAAAATGAGTGTGAGCATAGTATTAAAGTGGTGTTAATATATCTATTCTAGGTTCTACTACTATAAGATCAATATAGTTGAATGAGATGGTTACTGATCATTAGATTCAAATCTAAAAGAATCCTTACTTTAAATATTAAATACTAAAAAAAATATTTTATCTTCATTATCCATATATTCATACAATTCTTATGTATATTAGTTAAATCTATCGTTTCTAAATAAGGTTTGAACCTATATAATGCCAGAGGCAGCCTACCAACGGGCCTAGTGCCCAAATTGCTTTACTAAATTTACTGTAACACCCCAAATCCTAAAACAGAGAATCTAAAATGACACTCCGTAAAACTTAAATTTCACAATATATTTTATTTGTAAATAACATAAATCTGTTTTAATACCTAAATAAAGTTCTTAAATAACTCATCTCTACAATCATTCGAAATCAATCCTTACATTTAAGTTCTAACCATTAAAATAAACTTAAATGGTTCTTTAATAATAGTAAGATATATAAACATAATAACAAAACTGAAATCCTCCTCCAATAGACATCGAAACTCGAAGTCCTCCCTCAAGACAATTAAAACCTACTAATCTATAAAAATGCTAGAGACAAGGGGTGAGTCATCAATTTAATAGGTAAATATTATACATTATAATGTAGTATATAATCAGAAAGAGATATTGAAATTTTGTAAAATAACTTTACAGTAATAATAAAATTGTAATTTCATAGTAATTGAAAAACAGTAAATATAGTAATGTCAAATAAAACATTTAACGATACAATATGGAAACATTCAATATTCAAAATCGAAGTCAATAAAATAGAAAACATTTCATATACGAATTTAAATAAAATGGAAGTGACTCATGTCACGTAATATCATTTACACCTATAATCTTGGTGCGAGGTCAATACAATTTACACCTGTAATCTCAATGTGAGGCCAATATAATTAGCACCTATAATCTTGGTGTGAGGCCAATATAATTAGCACCTGTAATCCCGATACGGGACCAATACAATTAGCACTTATAATCCCGATGCAGAGCCAATACCATTAATGTTGCGCAATAATAAATATTTCAGCTGGACCAATACGATACAATTATGACACCTGTAATCCCGATGCCTAGACCATTACAATTAAATGAACTATGGACAAATAAGCCAAAACATTTTCATTACAATTGCAATTATAATATATATCATACTTTTCAAAGATGGAGGAATACTTTTAATAAAATATATCGCATTTTTCAAATAGGAGGACAATATTTTTAATACAATTGAACAATATAAAAAAGACATATATTTAAGAATGCAAAATTATTTAAATAAAATATAATTAAACTTAACATTGAAAAACTAAAGGTTTCATTTAATTGTTTAAAAGAACTGATCAAAATATTTTTTGAAGTTGAACACATAATATATTAAGGTAATGTATAAGGTTTACTTACCTTTTCCGTTTATCCCAATAGAGAAAATAATTTTACGAATTTAATTCCTCTTATTAACCTAACGAGACTCATAAATTCATAGGAAATCATAACTTACTAAATTGGTCCAAATCCAAATACCATTAAAATTCTCCACTGTTAACACTACCTCTATTGATGTAGCATACTTTCTCCATTTTTAATAAATTGTATATAAAGATAATCGTCTCGAAATTCATATGTATGTTTTAAAGACTCAGAATAAATACCATAAAAATTTCCAACCTTAAATACCTCTGCTAACCCATCAACTTCAATCTCCAAATCCAAACTAAGGTTGTATCGGCATTAGTTTCGAAACTGAACAATTCTTGATGTCTAAATTTTTAAAAATAAACTGTTTTATAAAAATCCTTCAAAATTTAATGGCTTACAGAGGACTCATATTGTTCATATAGAAATTCAATGACACTAAAATAACATCAATCGCAAGTCCAAAAAATTCAATATTCAACCTAGTTTAGTGTTGTCCAGATTTTTATCTCACTGAGTTAGAGGTGATAAAAAATTCGTAATTAATTGCATATTTATCATATGATCACGAAAGTTTCCAGAACATATCCTAGCATTCTAAGGATCATTCAAACCAATTTTCATAATTTTATACCTTCATATACCTAGTCAAACAATTAAATTAATCTGACACATTTACTAGGAAACAAAATTAGTTTCCAATAGCCTCTATTTCTTCTAAAAGAAATCCATAAAATTTTAATCTTATTTATGAACTAACTCCAAACATAAACCAAAAGATATCATAAAATTCTAATATTAAATAAAAAATATGAAAGAAATGGAAGAAAACCTACTTGATTCTCAAATACTTTCACAATAAACATCAATCTCCAATATTGTTGTGGTTGACGATTTAACTTTGTTAATAGAGAAGAGAATTTTTTTGAATGATATATGAAAATTTTTAAGGGAGAGAAGTGGCTGCTGAGAATAGAGAAAAATAATGTTTTATATGAAGCTTCAAACCCTAATAGCAAATAGGGAAAATATAAATATAAATATATATATATATTTGTGCCTTTTTTTTTCTTTTTATTCTTTGCATTGCCACCAAATTCACCCAATTGGGCTTTTATCCAATTGCTTTAATATTATTACACAATTTGGGTTTATACTCAATTTGGGTCCGTTTATTAATTTTTACTTAAACTCAATTAATCACTTGAGTCTACTTGGATTCGGGCTTTACATTTATGGTCCAAATTCATTTCATATTCTATTGCTAACAAACAATTCTTCAATGGACCTGGTAGCAATTCAACGTTTTTCAATTGATTCAAATGATATATAGTTTCAACCTTTCAGGATTTAACTAATGCGCAACAATTTTACAAATACATGGATTAATCATGGGAAATACTTATTGTCTTTTAATTTATAATTAATTTTAGATTATGATCATTTAAAAAAAAAATTGGATATCAAGTTAATAATACAACCACCCCATTAATTTGATAAATCTATAATAGCAAAATTCTATAGAAACATAGGCTAATTACATAAGTAATGGCATGGAATAATCATTTTATAACCAAATAAAGTAACTTCAAAGTTCAAAGTCTAGAGAAGTGTCATGTACGCTAGTGTTGCTTTCAGGGAAGTTTCTCCATTCAAACTTCAAAACCAATAGGCGGTAAAAAAGCAAGGAGTAAACAAAAAGGTGATCAAACAATCATACCGTATACTAATTTTGTGTTACACGACAAACGTAAACTAAACGAGAAATTGTCAGCGATTGACTCACCAAAAAGAGTGACAAAGACGTTTGATCCTTTGCGTTATTGTGCACGTTAGATCTAGTAAATAACCAGCCAAATCTATGCCTATATATACCTTAATTATGTTCCCTAATGTCACACTCTCAACGTTGTCTTCAACTGTTTCCAAAATTTGACAGGTACAATTTTTTTTTTCTTTTTAATCAGTTCCAAGCTAAGAGCCCGCACAAGTTTTCGTACCATATCTGTTTTCTTTGGTATAGACAATAAAACTATACTTTATTGAGTTTTGTTTTCACGAGCTTGAATTCTATTTTTGGAGAATTTAGTGTGCATGTGTTTGAAAAAGACTGTAGAACAAGTTTTTGTTACTATGGTAGCTGGCTGTTGGTGTCTTTGGTAAAAATGCCATAGCCCCATGACTCATGGCATGGTTCTACACTCGGTAAAACTACTTCATTCTCCCCCCTCTCCCAGCAATTTGTTTGGGTAGACCCCCACCCCCATGTGGGTCGATTCGTCCTGTATGAGAATAGCTCTTTGGGTCGTGCCATCAGTAATCCATTCTGGTTGGTCCCGATATTTTTTTGAACCAATCTTAATTATCCAAAAAAAAGAAGTTTTTGTTATTATTAAATGTACTCGTTTTAAACATAGACAGAATCCAAACACTATATTTTATTAAGCAATTGGTCTGTTTGATTCTAATTTTCAGAAGTTCTTTATGTTTACATCTCTCTTATTTGCAAAAATAAAGAATTGCATTTGAGTCTATCAACCTAAACACATTGTGTTTTAGTTTGTTCATATCTGACCATAGCTTTTTAGATTTAAAAAGTTGAATTAATTGTTGTTTCTGTGTTAAAGAGTCAAAACTCATGATTAGATAGGTTTTTGACTAAGCAGGGATGAACATATTTTTACGCATTGCATGCTTTTCGTATTAATTGTGTCTGGAAATTGTAATTTGTAATTTTGAATCTTCATTAAGTTGTGTGCAGATAATATGGATGCCCCAGCTGGTACTAGTCTGTATCCGTCGCACCGATGTAAAACGGTTCACCTGGTTGGTATCAACTTTCTATTTCTTTTAATATCACAGATTTTTTTCTTTTTTTCTTCAAACGTGACACCAATCGGGTTAAAAGTACGTGAGAATATAGCAGCGGAGCCACTCTTAAGCTTAGCCTACCAAGTTTCTTGAAAACAAAAAAAAGTAGTAGGCCTTTTTATGTCTTAAAGAACAACAATTATAGCCTAATACTAGAAATTCAATGAATTAATTATAAATTTAAGCCCTAAAATCTCCAAATAAAATTTAAAAATTCGAAAAAAACATGTCTAAATATTTGAAAGTTTCATTCTATGGTAAATTTAGCTCACTCACTGTAAAACTTCTAGTTATGCCTCTGTGGGAGAATTTATCATATTAACTATTATTAGTATGATTCGAAATGCAATTCCCACTATAAGGAGTTTTCACACACTTTGTGATTTAAAATGTAAAGGTGGGACTTAAATTTGAAATATCTATCACAGAGGTGAAAGAAAAAGTACTTACCCATTTTTACTTAGGGATGTGCATTCATATCATATAATTTTAAATATGGAAAGCGTAACCGTTTTTTTAAATATTGATTGCAGGTGAGGCATGCTCAGGGTATTCACAACGTGGTTGGGCAAAAGAACCGTGATGCATACTTATCTTATGATTGTTTTGATCCCCACCTTACCCCACTTGGCTGGCAGCAGGTATTCACTTAATGTCGTATGATCATTGGTACCAAGCTTTATGGTCCTTTTAAGTATTTTCATCGTATAAACCTGCAAAGTTTAAGAGAATCTTATAAACTTCTCTTAATTTCAAAATTTTTGATTTTGCAAATGATTCTATGGTATAATAACAGGTTGACAATCTTCACAAGCATGTTAAAGAAACAGGACTTTCTAAGAGAATCGAGTTGGTGATCACTTCTCCATTGTTAAGGTATTGCTTGTCAAATCTTATAGAAAGGCATCACTATTCAAGAAGTCAGCTTTTATGATCTAGCATATTTTGTTATCAATAATTAATAATTAACAAAGCATAACTAACATAAATTCTTTTATACTTTCCATTGTCCTTTAGTATAATATGGCATTGTAGGTTATGACTATTATTGTTTGTGTTACGTGCCAACCTCAAGTCTTAAATATTATAGTTGTGTCTTTACCTATTAGTTTAAATTTTTGCGTATGATGGTAACTAATAGTTTGCATTATAGGACCATACAAACAGCAGTTGGAGTTTTCGGAGGTGAAGGGTATGCAGATGGGATAGATGTACCTCCACTTATGGGGGCAAATGCAGGGAACAGTGACCGCTCTGCAATCTCCAGTTCAAATTGCCCCCCATTTATAGCAGTCGAGCTTTGTCGAGGGAATTTGGTATCTAACTGCAACACAATTGTCATGTAGAATAAACTCTTTCTTCACAAAATCTGCTATGATTTCCTTCACCTCGAAATAAATAAAAAGAAATAAAAGCAGATTCTGTTCTTGGTGGAATTTCCTTTAGCAATTGAATTTGTGTATGACATCTTGTTGTATCTGCAGTTTACCTGTGCAATACCATATGCTCTGACAACAAACTTTGTTTTCGTTCCTATGTAAATTAGCATCTAATAAGCTTTACATTTTGAAATACTTTGTTGTATACTAGTGTGACCTAATTATCTGTTTGTTCTTCTTGCCTTGTAGAATCTAGCACTGGCCTATTAGATTACAATATCTTTCTTTCTTTCTTTCTTTCTTTTTTTTTAACTTCCATTGCATGTTGCTTATACATCAATAATGTGACAATCTGTAAATCTTTAGTATTGCATTTCTGCCTAATTTTCATTACATTCTTAGTTAAATGAAAGCTTGGACCTCCAAAATCAATATAGACATGCTTACTCATTGTTGGATATTGTATCATCAGGAAAGACTTGTTCAAACTCCAGTTTCACTCCAAGTTTTCTCTTCAAGTTTTCAATATAATATAAAATTGCATTTGATTATACAGACATGCCCCAAGTCCTGTTTCAAAACCCATCAAATGTGTTTGTGTAAGTTGTTGTAAGATACCCCAATATTTCCAGTTGGATCGTAAATTGCAGATCATTGTCTGTTTCCTTGTATGTAGGGTTCACTAATTTTAAATTCATAGAAAATTTTGGGTTCCTACAATAGATTTATTTGGCGTAATATATTTTTGCATCTTTATGTGATCAAGAAACATAAGTTGATTATACTAATTAAGTTGGATTTATTTTGTGATCTTTCTTTTTGTTACATGGTTTCAAATCGAAATTTAAAAGATGTTTAGCTTTTAAGATTTTGTTGTTTCCCTTTATATGTTTTGTCACGTGTTAACTTCAAGTTTTAAATATTATATTAGATATTTTTCTATTAGTTTAAGTTTTTGGGTCTAATACTTACTAATATATAGTATCAGAGTTTGAAGATCTCCGATTCAAATCTTCTCTCTCCCTTTTTATCTAAAAATCTTCTCATTATACATGTTATACAGTAAATGGTATTTAGCATATATCCAATATTTGTTATCTGTCTACGTTACACGTGAGGGGCGTGTCATGTGTCAATCTCAAGTATTAACTATTATAGTTGAGCAATTTTCAATCAGTTTAAGTTTTTAGGTCTAATGGTAATTTGTACATTTCACTACAGGGAGTTCACCTGTCTGGTAACAGAAGAAGCATCAGTGAATATAAACCTCTTTTTCCGGCTGTTGATTTTTCTCTGGCAAGTAACTTGTTATAATTGGTTTAAGTTTTGTAGCTTAGCAGTTACTAATGCCATTTTTTGGCAGCCTGTTGGCCCTGACTTTATTCTTAAATACAACAAGTGTGATTTTTCTGTTTAATCTGTTGCTTAGATAGAGAGCGATGATGACACTTGGTGGAAGCCTGAACCCAGAGAGACAAATGAATCAATTGCAAAGAGGGGACTGGAGTTTATAAACTGGTGAACCACTTTTGCCTCTATTTTCAATTTTTTTCCCCACTTATAAATACGTAACAAACAACTCAAAATTTATGCAATCTACATGTAATATAAAATGACACATGCCTAAATTAACTAAAATATTTGTATAAACTAAATTATCAGGACCTTTGAGTCCCTTTCAGAACTACTAGTATGCAACCATGCATTAAAAGGGAGCTTTTTTTTTTTTTCTTCGTTTTGGGAAAATAAAGACCATATATTAAAACTCAAAAAAATAAATAATAAAATAAAAGGGGAGCTATTTTACCAGTGATATTTGTAATGACCTTTCCATCCATTGGTATATGGTTTTACAGTGACGACAGTCTTTGAGATATCATTGTTTTGCAACAAATTCAAGTTACTACCATTCTATTTTGTCATGTAGTGTGACATCTTATATAAATGGTTACTACAAGTTTGGCATTGCCCTCATAATACACTAAATTTCTATCGTATGCATTCATAGATGAATCTTTATTAGAGTTTATATTGAAAATATGCAATAATTAGTTGTCATGAAAAGAAAAAGAAGGGAATTTGGGTGATTTCATTTTTTTTCCTCTTATTGAATAAGATGGTTATAGACATCTAATGCCAATTGTTTATTAACTGCTGGAGATTTGGCATCAAATTTATTCCTGACAACTTCCCTGCCTTCTCTTGTTAATCAATCGGTCCAGGTTGTGGACGCGGAAAGAGAAGGAGATTGCAATTGTTACTCACAGTGGATTCTTGAACCAGACCCTAAGAGCCTTTGGAAATGATTGTCATCCATTTATAAAGAGTGAAATATGCAAACAGTAAGTTTTGCCATTGTTGACTGTCACTTGATAATAAACACATTTACATATGGGCTTTTAGTTCTTGTTCAGCTGTTGTGTCTACATGTCGCGTTCATGATTATTTATAATCCCATGCCAATATGGATGTGAATTAGAGTACAAACTTTGAATTTGCCTGAAGTTCAATCACTATCTTCTACTTACCCGTGACTTGATATTTAGTATAGTTTTTGTTGTATCCAAGGCCTAATTCGCCCAAGAACCCGACTTATTTCTTCCCTATTAAGTAACCTAAAGACCCGTTGAAAACTTAAACATAATGAAATATTAATCTACAAACAAAGATTATATAAGATACTAATTAATGGAATGTCTATATTTTAATTCAATACGAATAATGTGCTACATGTTTTTTGGAATCTGTGCTTGCAGCTATGTTAATTGTGAGCTTCGTTCGATAGTTATTGTTGATAGAAGGTGAGCATTTTAAGAATCTACTCAAAAGAGAACTCAATTATCTTGCTCATGAACATTGTGTCACATTCATTTACTTCTTTTCTTTTATTCTTTTTTGACCAAAAAAAAAAAAATCTCTTTGCTTTGCAGTATGGTGACCTCAAATCCTACAACGACAAACTACCCTGGAAAGATTCCTAGTGGTCTTGATCTTCCCAACGATGCTGCTGCTAAGAAGCATTCGGAGAAAGGAGTTCCTAATTAATTATAGCATGTGACGATGTAATATCTTAATTGGAACGTGAATCCATGTCAATAATGTCAAAAGTGAACCACTAATAAGTTAAATGTAAGGGTGTCTCTATTGCCACCCAAAAAATTCCTTGCTACACCTACTTTTTTAATTAAATATTTTATTACTGTTATATCTTTATATGTAATTACCTAAATGTACATAGTTATATAATTAAAATTTCCAATTTGCTTTCTACACCCAATTTAATATGAACCCTAATAATATATACAACATCAAAAGTAATATAACATAAAAAAAATATATATATAATTATTTTTACAAGACGACAAGGAATGGATGAATAAATAATTAATTTGTTGAATTATGAATGTATACAAGTATGTTTATTTTAACTTCTAGTATATTTAATGTTAATAGCTTTTTATGATTATCTTTTTATGTCAAATAAAAAAAAAAAATTGTTTAAACAAAAAGAACTAGTCTCATAATAAAAAAAAAAAACAAAAAACAAAAAACAAAATAACTAATCTATGATTGAAGAAAAAATTGTTTTGTTTAAAGAAAACAATTTTGTTTCATAAGTTTTCATACACATAATATCCACAAAAATAGCAAAAATAAAAATTGTGTAAATAATAAAAGAAAAAATGTTCACATAAGTTTTTCTTTGGGGCATTTCATCAAACGTATATGTAGTGGATACTAAAACCAGAAACCAACACTACTCTTAAACAATTTTGTAGCTTGACTTTTTCTTTGGAGCATTTCATCAAACACATATGTAGTTTTTTATAAATTAAGATGAAATTAAAGGAACTTAACAATTAACATATCTAAAAACCACATATGCAATTTCATCACTATATATATATTTTAAAAAAAAAAAAAAAGTCTCATCACTATAATCATTATTATAAATAAAAAATAAAAAATAAAAAATAAATGAAAACGGAAAAACAAATTGAACAAAAGATAAGGAAGAAGAAAAAACAATGAAAGAAGTAAGAACGGTAACACAGATAAAAGTCTCAATCAACTCTAAATTAAAATAAGAAAAACTGAAATTGTGTTTTAAATGAGTGTAAAATTGGTGCAATGAGAAAAAAATATATGATTAAAATTATTATTAAAATACATACCACCTTTTAGTAAAAATAGTTGAATACTTTCCTTCATCCTAAAAAGTCAAGGGTTCAAATCCTATCCTTGTCCTAAAATACAAGGTAAATGCAGTGTTTTATGAATTTAGTCTCTCCTCCACAACCAAATAAAAAAAAAAATGAAAAATGAAAAAACTTCATTTTTGTTCTTAAGGTTTCGAAAAATATCAAATTTTTAAACATATTTTGAAAACAGCTCTTTTCATCCCTAACTTTTCCAAAACTCTTTAAAATAGTCCAAACCGTCAGTCAATTAACAGTTAAACCAAATAGAAAAATAAAAAAGACTCAATTGCCCCTATAACCTAAAATGACCGTTTTACCTATAATAAAGCCAAAATATTACATATTATTTCACCAATAAAAAATTGACATGTGTATTAAATATAATTATTGTTTTTTCAAATATCATCATTATTTTTTTAAATAAAACAATAATAAAGATGTTGAGATGGAGATAAAAAATTTAAAAGATAAAAAAATAAATAAATAAATAAATATTGAAAACAAATTAAAAAAGAAAAAGAAATTAAAAGATAAAGTTACATATTAAAAGATAAAGATAAAGTTACATATTGAAAGAAATCAAAATGAAACAAAAAAAAAAAAAAAATGGAAAGACAAACCGTGGCTCGATAGAGACCCATCTCCATCATCTCCATCGCTCGATGTGGACGATGGAGGGATCTCATCACATATAGACTAGGATCTAGGTTTGAAGACTAGTCTGAGATATGCGAGAGAGAGCTGGAGGTGCACACCGACGATTCGTGATGAAGATGAGGGTTGAAGACGCCGAGTTGCAAAGAATGGCGTTGAAAATGAGGAAGCGAGAGAGAGCTGGAGGGAACTGGAGAGAGAGTAAGAGGTGTGCATCGGTGATTAGCGACGGAGATGAGTGTTGAAGACGCCGAGTTACAGAGAATGAGGTTGAAAATGAGGGGATAAGAGAGAGCTAGAGGATGTTGGAGAGATAGTTGGAGGTGTGCATTAACGATTCGTGACTGAGATGGGGGCCGAAGACGCCTAGTTGCAGAGAATGGAAGAGCTGAGTTTGTTTGGTTTCTGGTGATTGTTTGGTCTTAGATATTTTCTTGTTTGGTTTTCAATTTTTTTCACTTGCAGAGAATGGAAGAACTGGGTTTGTTTGGTTTCTGGTGATTGATTTTGCAAGCTCTAGTTTTTTGTGATTGTTTGGTTTCTGGTGTTTGCAAAACCAAAGCTCTTCCATTCTTTGTAATTAGGTGTCTTCAGCCCCCATCTCCAGAAGATTTGGGTTCTTCTGGTAATTGATTTTGCATAGCTTTGGTTTCTGGTGATTGTTTGGTCTCTAGTGTTTTTTTGTTTTGTTTTCAATTTTTCCTTTTTTGTAATTCTTTTAAAAAAATTGTGTTGAAGATCTTAAATCTTCAACATTTGAATTGAAGATCTGATTCAAACCCAAAAGTTTTTTTTTTTTTTTTGAATTTGTTTTCATGAGTAATTTTAATCCCACCATCCATTTAGAGATGAACAGTGGCGATCTTTCATATTTTTTAATTTTAATTAATTAATTGATTTTTTAATTTTAATTAATTGTTTATTTTTTAAAATTATATATATTCATTTTAATCCTGACCTTACACGTGTCGTAATCGTTGCTTTCTTTTAAGAATTGACAAAAATATCCTTCCTATCCAAACTTTCCGTCTCTTTTGACCATCAGTTGACTAACAGTTTGGACTATTTTGAAAAGTTTTAGAAAAGTTGGGGATGTAAAAAGCTGTTTTTAAAATATGTTTAAAATTTTGATATTTTTAGAAACTTTAATGACTAAAATGAAGTTTAAAAAAAAAAAAGAAAAAAGAAAAACCTGTTGAGGGATAGTTTTGGTATTTTAAATAACATAGAAAGTAAAAATTTAATTTTAACTTTTTTAATATGGGTTTACAAAATAATTGGATGTAGCAAGAAAACTTTTGGGTTGTAATAGAGCTACATCCCTAAAATGGATCAAAGTTATTCTATTTATAGAGTCAAGATCTCTAAGGATAATTAATAATAATAATATGTAAGGTTTAAGTTGATGTTAAAATAATCCAGAAGAGTATACACCGGCCTTTAGTAATAGTAGTTGAATACTTTCTTTGATCCTAAAAGATTAAAAGTTTAAATCTCACTCTTGTTCTAAAATAGAAGGTGTTTCTATTGTGAGTAGTTTTTCTCATAATTTAATCCCCTCCCCCACCATAATAATAAAAACTTTTGTAGAATTTGAAACTCTCTCTAATAAAAACCTTTTTAAACATAATTTTAATGAAACAGAGCTTCAATGTGTGGCCAAACATTTGATATAGAAGTTATACCTCAAGACATTTTAGTTTAAAACCCTTTATCTAAAAGACAGATTGTCTGCGCCAGTACTTATGGCGAAGATCAATATTTACATTGAATATAAACTTCTAATACGGATTAGATGATTAATCTAATATTAAACACAAGTAAACTAGAGGTTATGTGACTTGGAAAACCTTCCTTGAAGTTTCCTCTTCAACCAGAAACTAAACTAAGCAATTTCCAAATTATGCGGAAATACTCCATATTTAATATTTTGAGTTTAAAATAAGTACTGAAATAGTCTAACATAATGAGTTACCTTAGGTTACAAATTAAACTTATCCATGCACGGAATGACAAGAAAAAAATCGAAATGTATATCAACTTATATAAAAATAATACTTCGTACATTAGAGTGGTATTGATTGATGAAGTCCCTTTCTCCTTGGGTCTTCTCGTTACACAGTTCATCAAATAAGTCTAACCCAATAACCAAATAATATGATCCAAAAGAATCACACAACTCAAACATATGGGCTTCTACTCCTGATAACAGGCCTATACTTCCAAAGAATGGCTATATTTATACCCCTCTAAAATTATATGTACACCCACTAATTTATATATTTTCAAAATTTCAATGTTAGCCCTTAAATTAAATTATCTATATTTCTATTTAACAGATATCATTATTTGTTCGACTATCTAGTTTTTAAAATTTTTACAATCTAACCTAAATTAAATTAAAAGTAAAATAATAACTATGAAAAACAAAACCAAAAACTTAGATCTAATCGTGGAAGGAGAGGAAAACAAAAAGTCTTGCCTCTTGGTTTTTTCCGAAAAACTTGGTGGCATAACCGTGCTATATCACTCAAATCTAGGTTTTCTAATAGTTAATGTGTGTAATGAGTTGGTGGGTCTCTTCGGATCAAATCACCATTCTTAGTGAATGTAGGTCGGCGTGCATGGTTTACTAAATTTTATTCTTTGGATTGGAGTGAGATAACAAAGCTATGTCAAATCGTCAATCTTTGTGATCGCTTAGTAACTTCAGTTGCAAGCAAGAAGGTTTTACAAAACCATAGCTATGATGGCATTAATGAGTAAAGAAGAGGGTGCATAAAAAAATTAATGGCATAAATGCACTGAAAAAAGTTAGAACATATTTTTTCCTCTATTCTCATA
The DNA here is from genome assembly GCA_021234005.1 of Nephelium lappaceum. Classification (NCBI taxonomy): domain Eukaryota; kingdom Viridiplantae; phylum Streptophyta; class Magnoliopsida; order Sapindales; family Sapindaceae; genus Nephelium; species Nephelium lappaceum. Next base: position 24,005,412 of record CM037997.1, read on the forward strand.
ATTTCAAAAGCAAACAAACCAATTGTCATCAAATTCTGAATTGCATCCTCCTATATATGCTAACCCAATTCATTATAATGAAAAACTGTGAGTTACACCCCACTTACTCAAACAGTTGGTGTAAGCAATCATCATTTTTCAATAAAATAATCCTTTAATCTAAACTTAAATTCAATAAATGGTGAGAATAAGCTAGGAATATCAAATTATGTACTGAAAAATAATACTTCAACACTTCCACTTTTGGTTGAGCAGCTGTAAACTTTTCCATTTATAATTATGATGGTGGATTTAAATTTTATCATATGCATTTATCAAACAAGTGTGAGAAGACCTCTTTTTTGTAGGGTGACTCTATTTCCATCCAAAATAGTTCTCAGCAAACCCATTTAATGTCAACACCTATTCTAAAATTGAAAAAGACATTAAACTGCTCCTCACACCCTAGAAAATATCAAAACTACCCTTAAGCGTTATTAACTAATTTAATCTTTTTTTTTCTTCATATCCATTTTTTCAGTTTTAACACCCAATAAAATCTAGAGAAAACAAAGTTTATGTTCATAGCATCTTCCTTTCCTGCAATTCAATATCACTTCTATTTGTTATGGTGGGCTAGCATGGGTGTATTCTTGGTGCAATTCACAATCTCAGCATAGTTAAGTATGCAAATTACCTTAAGATCCTAGCTTTTGGTTCTACTTATTGTCGGAGTAAAAATATTGACTATAGCTGCAGCTATGAGCTTGACAACAACATCAGGACAATTAGAATGTAATATCTCAAGGCAAGCACCCATGGAGGAATCATAAAGAAGGTTCTTGAAAAGTACTCCTAGCATTAGTAAACAACAAGAAAATAGGTCAAGAAAACAATATTATTATTTAGGCATAAATCTAATTTCCCCCTTGTAGTTTGATATAATCGCTATGAACCCCCCTATAGTTTGGCATAATCCCATTTTCCCCATTCTATTAATTCTGTTACTAAACAGTATACCCTGACATGGACAGTATGCAAAAAGACGATCTTGCCTCTCATATTATAGGCAAAACAAATTATCAAAAAAACTAAAATAAAATGAAAAAAAAAAATTCCTATTCATTTTTCGGTGACTGAAAACCCATTTTCTAGGTTCCCAGCAACTAGAATCTGCTTGGAACTAATCTTCACCAGCAACATCAAACAGACAAACACAGAAACATAAACATTTAATCATCACAAACATCAAATATCATCACCAATACACCAAGCACAATTACACCAAACATTTAATCATCACAAACATCATATGGGTTCGATTTCGAACCCAGAAATTCACGTCTGGGTTCGAAGTCAAACCCAGATGTTCGCATCTGGGTTCGATTTCGAACCCAGACGTGAGCTTCCAGGTTCGATTTTAAACCTAGACTCGAGCTTCTAGGTTCGAAGTCGAACCCCAGAAGCTCGCGTTTGGGTTCGAAGTTGAACCCAGACACGAGAGTGTCTGGGTAAGAAGTCGAACCCGGATGCGAGCTTCTGGGTTCAAAAGCAAACCCAGACGCTCGCATCGAACCCAGATATGAGCATCTGGGTTCAAAGTCGAACCCAGATACGAGCGTTTGGGTTCAACTTCGAACCCAGATGTGAGCATCAAACCCAGATACGAGCGTCTATATTCGAAGTCGAACCCAGATGCAAGCATCTGGGTTCGACTTCGAACCTAGATGTGAGCGTATGGGTTTGAAGTTGAACCCAAACGCGAGCTTCTGGGTTTAGAAGTCGAACCTAGAAGCTCGCGTCTGGGTTCGATTTTCGAACCCAGATGATGGGGGTTTGAGAAGGAGAATGAGAAGAATAGGAAGAGGAGAAGAAGAAAAAGAAGAAGAGACTGGAGAATGGAGGGGATGGTGGCAGGCAAAGAGCGGAGAAGAGAGGGCGATCGGCGTAAGAGATCAGAGAGAGAGAAAAAGATAGAGAGAGGGAGAGAGAGAATGAGAGAGCTGCTCTTTTTTTTATTTTTTATTTTTGTTAATTATGTCCACCGTCCATCATGTTAATGGACGGTGGACATAATTTTTTTAAAAATTATTAACAAATTTATATTTTTTTATTTCTTATTTTTATATTTTTAATTATTTTAAAAAAATATAATCTATTTTATATTGAATTGACAGTTTTACCCTTTCTAGTTAACGGTCAAACATTGATTCTTAACGTCCAAGTTCATGGTAAGGGATATTTTGATCATTTTAATAAACAAGAGGGGGTTTTTTTATTATTTTTATAAACTAAAAGGGCTCTGTAGCGATTTTTTTAAGGTAGGGGGTTTTTTGACTATTATATCAAACTATAGGGGGGAAATTAGATTTATCCCTATTATTTAAACAAATTATTCACGTGATTGAATTATTGGTTTTGATTTTTAATATAATTTAAGCTTCGTGATGGATAGATGGATAGGTGCTCGGTACATTTATTTCTTTTAATTTGACAAGTCTTTTAAGTAAGTATGAATATGTATATCTTGGTTGTAAAAATATTTTATCAAAATATGGGTGTTAGAAGAACCTTTTTGTAGCCACCCTTTTTTGTACGGTGATGGTAATTATTTAGATTACGTTTTTAATAGTTAATGACCCTTAATCGATTCAATGTCTGACTTTTTTTTTTTTTCATATAAAAAAATAAATAAGAAACTTTTTTCCCATTTATCATAACAGAGAGACATGAAACCCCACCAAAATAAGAAAGCAAATAGTTAAGATCCTGAGGCTTTGTTTCTTGAGATTCTGTATTGCATTAGGTAAAGGAAACTATAAAACCAGAGAGTGGTTTGAGAAATAGCTAGAAGCAGAGAGTGGTGAATAAAACTAAAAACATAGAGCTAGGAAAACCTCTTCAATGGAGATTGAAGATGATCTTTTCATTAAAAGAATAACAGACTACAACAAGTATTTACATTTACTGTGTTTTCATTTCCTTAAAAGCAGAGTGTCAAATAAGGTCAGCCATACACGAATACAGATGCTGCCAAGTCCGCACCGAAAACTAAACCTCTAACTTGAAACAGCTAACACTTTAATTTGGATCAATATATTCATGATAGCTTGATTGACTAATCATATGGTGTTGATTGTTGGACTTCAAGTGAATTTTTGTAAGTGAAGATAGATTGAAGACACTTGCAGAAGAGACATCTGCCTGCCTTTAATGACTGACTTCCTAATCAATAGATTAAACGAAACAAAACTGGAGAATAAAAGGAAGAAGCTAATAACCAAATACAACAATTTAAACTACATCAAGACAAGTGAAGATGCTAAGAAAATTAAGGGGTAGTTTGTTTTTTGTACTTAACACTTAATGGTGCTGAATTAGATTAATTAAGTGATTTTTGTTTGTTTTTTTAAGTGGTCAAACTACTTAAAACCACCCCAAAACCACTGAAAATAAAAAGCTACATTTTTTTACTTTTCACTGAATACCAAATCACTTGATGATTTTATAAATTTATTGTTCCAATTTTATCCTTCCCAAAATAATAAATTTCCTAGTTTGTTCTAGTTTTACATTATAAAAATTTCTTTTAATACTTCAACAAACATATTTCCAAATTTGATCTGATTTTACATTATACATATTCATTTTAATTATATTTCTTTCAATATTATTTTTATTTAAATATATAACAATAGTAATTCAACTTAGTACCGTTTTATGTATTTTTATTTAATTTACTTTATTATAATAATTTATTTATGTATATATAATTTTTTTTAAAAAAAATACTTTACTATAATAATTAATCATATTTTAATTATGAATAAAAATATTATTAATATATGTATAAAAGTGTTTTAGCTTTTGCTAAATAATTTATTATAATTGTTTGTATTATATTAAATAAAGTTACATAACAACTAATAGTAAAGGATATAAATGCCAAATTACTAGTTTTCAGACAATTTTAACTTTAAAAAACAAACAAGATTACTATACATTCAGATATAAAGAAAAAAAAAACAAACATGTCATTCAAATTTTAGATTTCAGTCACTATTCAGTCTTCAGTCTTCAGACAAAAAAACAAACGACCCCTAACTTTTCGAAGTACCCAATTCCTCAAAACACAGCCAATTTTATCAAAACGGATCCCATCGGTTACATTATACAATAACAATTTCACACAACAAATCCCATATAACAAAACAATTTCACATAGTACAACCACTCTTTGGAAATGAGTGATTGATTTATTTTACAAATAAGGAGGAAGTCTGCAATTAAGTCAGCAAAAGATCAAATAATTCTGTATTTACTGTTTATGGTGCATATTGGAGCCACTGTTCAAGGGTTCAATGCATATAGTGCCCAAATTAAACCTAGTTAAGTGACGTCAATTGTTATAATAGCGTACTTTAAAAAAATTGTTATAATAATGAGTCAACCATCTAGAATACAAAATCAGAACTAATAAGTCATAAATTACTACTATTAAAATTGCAAGCATCACATGTTTGAACCAACAGGAGGATTTGATGGTAAACTAGCACAAGAAGGTACAATTGTTGATGCGCGTTATCCTTGAGAAAATAAGTGATACAAGGGAAAAATTACAACCGTGATGAAGCTTCGATGAAATTTGATAGTAAATCGTAAAAATTAGCAACAAAAATTGGAAATGTTGCAAGAGTACTTGGTCAGTCTGGGTAGTGTAGTTTTGTTCATTTCTTAGTCAGCTTTTTTTTTTTAAAAAAAAAAACGACCAAAAAGATTAAAAACATAGTAAATATACATCGGATCAGATAATTTGTTGGTACACATACTTACTAGTATATATAAAAATTTTCTTCTAGTGGTATAAACCGTTACAATGATATATTAGTGTGCAATAGTTATATGGACATTTATTGAGCTTGATTTGCATTTTTTTATTTTTATTATAAAATTAAATTGGAGAAAGAAAATCTTTTAAGAGAAAGAGTTCATATTTAATTTTTTATTGAAAAATTAATTGTTTCGTTAAATTTGAAAAAGAAAAATAAAAGTTGCTTTCTGAAAATACATTCAATATATGCTCTCTTTTTTTTTAGATTAAATTATAAATAAGAAGCAGAAGAGTTTTTATGTGCTTTGGTAGGAAATTAGACAAACAGAAACAATTTTTCTAAAACGAAAAATTTTGGATTAAAAATGGAACTCAATTATGCTATTTATTTACGTTACTATATAAAATTATATGTTCTTGTTGCATACATGTTATATATCCAAATATCATTCATCCAAAAAAAAATACTAAAAATTAAAACAAATTGATTACAAAAAGAATTAAAGATGAATTCCACATATAAATCAGGCATATATTATTAATAAACCACTAATTACAAAACCTAATTAACCTTCATCAAGGCAAAAAAAAAGGACTAAAACAATTCTTAGATTCAATTCTTTGATCTTATAGTCTTTCATTGACCTTGATTTATTGTTGGTTGTTTCATTTCCCGGTAAATAAAATTCAGCTTCATGGAAAGTTCCTTGATATTATTACATGGATACTGAGAACAACCGAGTCTCCATTGGTTTAGAATAATAAGTTCTTTCATTGACGTGACTAGTGGTTGGATGTCTCGAATCTCATTTCCTGGAAATTGTATACAATAAAGTAAAGATATCGTAATTTCACTGTACATGATTTGTTGTTTCCCTCAATGTTCCACCAAAGTTTTATTTAAATTCCAAAGGTAGATATACTGGCACCAACCAATAATCCACTCACTTGGTCCACAAAAATCAGTTCACTTTTTTACTTTTGTGGACTGCTTTGGGATATTATGAAAAACCCCCCTGGAATGAAAACTAATGGAAATTTACCCCTCGTTTTTAAATTATTAGGTAAACCGCCCCATACCGGTTAAAAAAACCGGATGATATTAATTTTGAAGGGTAAAATAGTAATTGAATATATAATTTTATTTCAACTCTCTCTCTACCAGTCTCTCACTCTTTCATCTCTTCCTCACTTCACCATTTTCTTCTCTCTCACACTCCTCCATCTCTCTTTTTCTCTCGCCTCCTGTGTCCTCCTCCATTGCCGGCGACCAACCCACACCCTTCTCCTCCATCTCCTTCTTCTTTTCTTTTTCTGTTTTGGTTATTTGGTTCTGGGTTTCGAAACCCAGAACCAGACGATTCCGGGTTCGGCGAACCCAGAACCAGTCTGGTTCTAGGTTTCGAAACCCCGAACCAGACGGGTTCCGGGTTCGGCGAACCCAGAACCAGTCTGGTTCTGGGTTTCGAAACCCAGAACCAGACTGGTTCTGGGTTCTAATCGACCCTTAACCAGACGATTCTGGGTTCGAATTGAGCCAAAACCAGACGGTTCTGGGTCGATTAGAACCCAGAACCAGTCTGGTTCTAGGTTTCGAACCTTAACACCAGACGATTCTGGGTGGGGTGTGGTGGTGGGTGGTTTGTGGTGGTTGTGGTGGTTGTGGGTGGTTGATTTAGGGTTGTTCTAGGTGGTGGGTGGGTGGTTGATGGTTGTTTTTGGTGGTTTGTAGTACAATGGGTCTCTGTTGGGTCTGGGTTTTTTTTTCTCAAATTGTTGTTGATGTTGTGAGTTAATATTGATAATGGTCGTTAGATGTTGTTGATGTTTTGATGATAATGGTGGCTGACTTGAGTTTTTAGATTTGGTTTTGATTTCAAATTTGATTTTGGTCTCTTTGGGTTCAAATTTTTTCTTCAACCGAAAACCAAAAATTTTGGCCGGAAAATGTTATTAAGGGTATTTTGGTCATTTCATTAGTTTGGACGGAAAATATTAACATTTTGGATGGAAAGTTAACGGTAGGAGGCGGTTTACCTAATAATTTAAAAACGGGGGGTAAATTTCCATTAGTTTTCATTCTAGGGGGGTTTTTCATAATATCACGACTGCTTTTGTTCCACCTTTAATTCATTTCTTCACCTTTTATTTCTACAGATCGCTTTTGGGTTTTTTTTTTTTGTTTTTGGTTTTTTTATTATCGGTATAAAGCAAATGAGATAACCGGAATTAATAAATATATGACTTTGAGATACAGTTCGAAAATAACTCTTAAGTCCGAAAAGAACAATCCACATTAAGTGGAGATGACAACTCACATATATGGAGGAGAAACCCATCAATTTGGGGGGTTGGGAGTGTCAAACCCATAATCTCACAAGAGATCATGGGTGATCAGCAATGCTTTAACCACTGCATCGCTGCCCAAGTGACGACTACTTTTGTTTCACCTTTAGGAAGAACAATGAATTATAAATTAATGGTGTGTTTACTTTAATTGAATCATAATGGAAATAAAAATGATCTGAAATCGGAATAATGTGTTAGAATTAGAATAAGTTGTTTACTTGAATAATGTGTTAGAATTAGAATAAGTTGTTTACTTTAATTGTAAGAATCAAAATCGGAATCAGCAGTATTCCCAGTGAGCTATTTACTTTACTTTAAAATCGAAATAAATTAATTACAAGTTACAAAAATATCTTTGATTAAAATTATGAATTAATTATAATATGTAAAATATTATTTAAGATATAGTGTTATAATTTTATCATGTAACTCGTCGTAATAGACGAAAAAAATAAATTTTCTTAACAACATTATTGTAAGCATATTACGTTTTTTTTTTTTTAAGAAGAACATATTGTATATCTGTATTGTATATCAAATCATAATTTTTTTTTTTTTCATATAAAATGTTACCTAAATTTGTTTTGCTTTTGTAAATGTAGTAGCCTAACAACCATGGTAGTGGTAGTAACATCATCAATGTGTAACATTTTTTAATTCATTATAAAATTTGAGTGCTAATTGCAGATCATTGGAATAAAATAAAACACTTTGCACTAACACTTTTTTTTTTTTAAAGCTTTTAGCATATGTAAATATTCATATTTATAAACATAAAAACCAATAAGTACAATAAATTAATTCATCAGCAAAGACAAAATTATCAAAATAGGTTTTGTTTTTTTAAAGAATGGTATAAGGGACTTTTTACATTGGATTTGAGAATGAGAATGAGATTCTCAAAATGTGGTGGGGGGAATGGGATTCCCATTCCATAACCCTAAATAAAATTGTGTGACTCACACTTTCATTCCTATTATGAAATATATTTTAAACAAATAAACATCATCAATTAATCTCATTATGTAATCCATAAAGTAAGCACACCATAAATGATAGAGTCAGTGATCTGTACTCAAAAGTGTCATCTCCTACCATTTTTATTTTGGTATTTTATTTATTTTATTTTATTTTTAGGGTGGGTGAGTGAGATTAAATTCAAAGAAAACTACTTACACCTTCGACAAATGTGAAACTTAAACTCTTAACCTCTTAGGATCAAGAGAATTACTTAACCACTCCTACTAAAGGGTGAGGTGCATATTTTATGGTAAAATATATATGGTACAGCTTTTTTTTTCATGTTATATTAATATAGGTCCTGTAATATGTGCTCTTATGACACACAATAGAGCAAATTTGTAAAATTACGAATCCATATAAAAGCAAAACTTTTATTATCTCAACAAACTAAAGGTCCATTAAATTCATCTTAATACACAACAAAGTTCAGGAGTTCCCATAAAATCTCCGATAAAGTGGATCCTAAAGACACGATTTAATGTTATTACAAACTTTTTTTTTTTTTTTTGGAAAAGGTTATCACTGGTTTCTCATCCAAAATCAGCAACAAAAAATTAAAAACCTTGTAAGAGTCGAATAGTTTCAATGAGTATTGATTAGCGTCCTATAAACGAAATTGAAAGGGCTAATAAGTTACATCGACATTGAAAATGGAGATGGAACTTGGAAGAAGATGGTAATGGTACCAGCTGTTGTCACATTAGAGAACAGAGCAATAGTGGTGCGGACCCTGACAGGCTTGTTGGGCATGGGCTTCATTTAAATTATTTATTTTTATTAGCTAATTTAAATCGGGAAAAAAAAAATCCCTTAGGAGATGGAGTCCATGTTAAGATAATTTATTTTTTTTTAAAAAATAAGTTAATTGTTTGTTAAATTAGAAAAAATAAATAAATTGCTTTCTAAAATTTCATTCAACATATGCTCATCTTTTGAGAGTAAAGAAAAAATATGTTTATGGTTCTGAGAGTAAAGAAAAAAAAAACTACAAAACGAAAAATTTTTGGATTAAAAGTAAACTCATTAAACTTTCCTATGTGTGTATTAGAGTAAAACAACTAGGATCCCATGATACTATATAATAGTGTACTTTACAAATGAGGAGGAAGTCTGCAAGTAAGCTATAGCAAAGGATCAAATAATTCATATTTAAATCATTTATTTTATTGTAAAATTAAATCAGAAAAAGAAAATCCTTTAAAGGAAATATTTCATTTTTAATTTATTATTAAAAAATTAATTGCTTCCTTAAATTTGAAAAAATCAAATAGGTTGCTTTCTGAAAATACATTCAACATCTGCTTATTTTTTTTTTAGATTAAATTATAAATACGAAGCAGAAGAGTTTTTATGTGCTTTGGCACGAAATTAGACAAACTAAAAAGATTTTTCCAAAACGAAAAATTTTGGTTTAAAAATGGAACTCATTAATGCTATTTATTTACTTTACTATATAAAATTATATGTTCTTGTTACATACATGTTATATATCCAAATATCATTCATCCAAAAAACACTACAAATCAAAACAAATTGATTACAAAAGAACTAAAGATGAATTCCACATATAATCAACTATGTATTATTAATAAACCACTGATTACAAAACTAATTAACCTTCAATAAGGCAAAATAATAATAATAATAATAAAACAATTCTTTGATCATATTCTAAAAATTTGCACTTGAACAATTATGTTAGACCACTCTAAGTTCTTGAACATATACAAGAAAGAGTAATCAAAATTAACCAAAACTTTAATAAAGTTCCATTGGTGATTAAAAAAAATAATAATAAATTGTTGTATCTTGTAGTTTTTTCATTGTGAATCTTAATTATTTTCTAATCAAGAATTAATATTCTGAAATATAGTTGATCATACATAAAATTAATAATGTCATCACATATAATATTCAATGAAAATTTTGAATAGAAGAGAGAGCACAAGATTTCAGTTTCGGAAATATAAAGAAGGGCTATACCTTCAATCAAACAGAGAAACAATGTATATATGTACATACCTGCATTGTTGTTGCTCATGTACGTGCTGCCATTGATATCATGTATGGTTCTCTAAGGATGGTACACTGCAAGCCTTCAAGACATAGGTACGTGCACCCATATTGATGATGATGATCTGCAGTCTTGAAGCCCTGCAGTGCTCCATGTCAGAGAAACTTTTATCTTGCTTTTCTTCCAAGAAACCGGCTATTAGCTAACAGTGTGACTTAATTGTGAGTTTGAGGTATTTATATTCTTAATGGTTTCCTAATCCTATTTATATTCTATTTAATCTTTATCTAATAAGAGATATACTTTATATTAACTACAAACTCCTTTTTCCTAAACCTAATCATATTCTATTTAATCTTTATCTAATGAAAGATAGACTTTACCTTAACTACAAACTCCTTCACTTATCTTATATTCATATTTTTATTTTCTAAAATCTAATGCAGCTGATTAACTCAAGCGACTTGATCAATCGCTGCTAAAACTTTCAATTGACCCAGGCCGCCCAGCCAGGCCCTCAAATTGAGAGTCAAGCCCACACTGAAGCCCTTAAGTTGTGAGGGCCTGCTTGATTTTCAAGGCTCATCAGTCCGAAGGGCCCAATTTGAGAGCACCATCGGGCTTAAAATATTAAAACAAAATTTACTCCTCACACCAATTTATTCTTTAAAAATATCCAAAATAAACCTAAACCAATTTATTTAAGTTATTAAATTTAAAACAAATTATAATCTAACTACACAATTTGAAATTATATTCGGATAGAGTAAACTTTTTTATTTTACTATAATTAACCCATCCATAGATAGTAAATCTTCGTTAGATTTGACGATAAACAATGTACATACGAATTAAAGATGAAAATACACTCATTTTTTTAGTTTTTTAAAAAACCTAAAAAATAAAAATAAATTCAAACAAAAAGATCGTATACTTTGTTACTATTATTATATAAAATTGAAATTGAAATTCAACAAACCCAAGCCCCAGGTCTTGACACCTGAGGACAACAATACGAAAGCACACGAAGATACAAACAAACAAGAGTCTCTCCTCCTCAACTACTCATTTCTCCGTTCAACTGCAAGAAACAAACCCGTTCAATTACTTAATTTGTTGACTAGATTCAAAATAATAGAAAATTGATTTTCTATTCTACCAGTCAACCAAATAACATGAAGATGAAAATTAATAGATTTTCTATTCCAAAGTAAGTGATCACACCATTGTTTTCGAGAAAAAAAAAAAAAAAAGTGATCGCACCAGATTTTCTACTCCAAACGTAATCAACTATAGACTAGGTTTAAAAATCAAACATGCAGATAACGTTGAGTGAGATCACACAAGATTTTCTATTGTACCAATCACTGTCTCTCTCTCTCTCTCTCTACCTTCAGCCTTCTCTCTCTCTCTCTTTCAATGCATCTTCCCTTCTCTCTCTCCCTACCTTCGGCCCTTGCACCAGATCTTCTATCTCTCTCTTCTCGCACCAGATTTCATGTTCAGGGTTCGATGATAAAAAAAAAACCCTGCCTTTTTGTCTCTTTTTTGACCAGATTTTGTTAATTTTGTTGAAGATGACTAGATTTTATTGTTGATTTTGTTGAAGATCGAATCTACAACGGTTGATTTTGTTGGTTGAAGATGAAGTTGGGGTTGATTAAGAAGAGAGAGAGTAAAAGGGATTGAATAGTTTTTTTTTTATTTTTTATTTTTTAAAATTTTATTTAATTTCTTTTTTTTTTTTCAAATTAGTCTTCATCATCTTTCGTCCATCATGGACTACGGAGATCTGATTAAAAGAAATTATTTAATTTATTTCAAAGTTAGTAAATTTTATTTTGAAAAAATAATAAATAAATAAGATTAAAAGATAATTTTATCCATAATCAATTACCTCTAACGGATCTGAACTAACAATAGAGGGGTTATTTGTAATAAAAATGAAATATTTACTCATTTTAAATTATAATTTGTTCTTAAATTTATATTTATAAATACAAATAATAATTCTTTGTTAAATTCTTATTTTCACTAAGCTTTTTACCATAAATACTCATTCTTTTTCCTTTTTTTTTTCTTGCTTTCATTCTTCTTCAATCCATCATGTTCTTCCTTCCCCGCACCCCTCCTCTCCCCTTTTATTTTTTATATTTTTAGTAAAATATGGAGCCATCATTACACTCATATTACGTCACAACGTGACCTATATAGCTTAAGCAATCACATTATTGGTCCATTTCATTTGGCATATTTTTTTCATATTATATTAATATGGATCATGTAACATGTACTTTTAGGATGAACGTAAAGAAGATTTTTTGTTTTTTTTTTGTTTAGGATTAAGATTGACTCAGAAACTATTGAGATCAATCGGAATAGAAACACTGATAGTATGATCCGAAAAACTACTTCCATATAAGAGAAATCCGTCCACACGAAGGTAGGGGAGAGGCCCACACAAAGATAGAAGAATAACTCACACATAAAGTGGAAAAATTTTGTTATTTTCGGACTACTCAGGTGTCGAACCCATATCACCAAATGCATGGGTTTAGGCGTTAGCTGCCATTGTCAACATAAAGAAAATTTGTAACATTACAAATTCATATAAGAACAAATGTTTTATTACCTCAACACACTAAAGCTTATTTAAATTCATTTTAATATAAATTTACAGCTTAACAAATCTACTTTAAAGTATATCCTATTTAAACTTGAAGTATGTCCTAGTTATAGACACACCTTAACATTATTATAAACCTGCTAACCAATGCTCTAAAACTGATTTCTCATTCAAAATCAGATTACTTTTCATAAGAGTCAAAAAGTTTTGATGAATATCGATTAGGGTCTTAAAATGAAAGAGCCAAGAAGTTGAATGGAGGTTGAAAATGCAGTCAGAATGACACAATTTGAGAACAATGAAATAGTAATGTGGGCCCTTGGTACGGCTTGATGGGCTTCTTTTAAATTCTTTTTTAATTGTTTAATTATATCGAAAAAAAAATCTTTACACTTTTATATATAAATAATTTATTTGAAAAAAATAATTTAATTTTTTGTTAAATTAAATTGTGTTTTGATAGGAAATTTGAAAAAAAAAATATATATAACTTTTAAATTAAGAGTAAATTATAATTTAACTATACAGTTCAAACTTTAATTTTAATAGAGTTATTGCTTCGCTTTTATTATAATTGACCCTCCTGCCGTTAATAAATTTCTGTTATTTTTTTATTTTTTTAAAAAATAAATTTTAAAAACTTTAAATAAATTAAATTAAAAAAAAAATTAATCAAATCTCCACCGTCCATCTTAAGATGAATGGTGGAGATTAATTTGTAAAAAAATCAAATCATTAAATAAAATTAAACAATTAAATAAAAATTTTTAATCAGATCTCCACCGTCCATCTTAAGATATAGGGTAGAGATCAATTTGAAAAAAATAAAATAAAGATGAAATAAAAATTAAAAGTATTCTCTCTCATCCCAGTTTCTCTCTCTCTGTCTTTCTCTTTCTTCCCTCTTGCTTTTCTCTTTACTTCGCAGCGACACCGCTGTCGTCCCTCTCTCAACTGTTCATCTTTTTCTCTTTTTCTTTTTCTTCATTTTCTTCTTCTCTTCTTTTTGGTTCAAATCAAACCCAAAAATCGAACCCAGATTTTTAGGTTTCATTTGCATGCTAGGTGGGTTTGTTCAAACCCAAGAATCGAATCCAGATTCGAAGGTTGGGTTTGATTGTATTAGGTTGGATTTGATTGTTTTGGTTTGAAGATTGGTTTAGGGTTTCATCTGCCTTTCTTCTTCTTCTTCTTTTTCTTCTTTGAATCTAGATTCGAACATCTATCTCTCGATCCCAACCTCCATCTCTGGCCTCCAACCTAGTCAAACCCATTTGATGACAAACCCTGGACGATGACGATGAACCATCATCGATAAAGACGGTGAACCTACTTAGGTTTGCAGCAAACGATGATCTACCCATATTGTCGATCCTCATTTTTAGTTTTTTTTTTTTTTTTTTTTTTTTTTAATTTTGCTTTCGCTTTTTTGGCTCTTTTTTTTTCTTATGGATGATATTGTTGATGTTTGCCAATCTAATGGTCGATTGGTGGGTTTTTGGCTGGTTGATGTTTGCCATCGCGATGAACCCAATTGGTTGACTAGTTAGTTTTGTTGGGTTGTGTCTTTTATTTTGTTGAGCAAATGGATGGACATTGATGAAGATTGATTTTGGTTTTGATTTTGCTGAGCTGATTTTTTTTTTTTAAGATTTTGTTTGTTATTTGTTGATAATTGTGTTTGTTATTAGTTGATCGATGATGATGATTTTATTTGGTATTTATTGATGAAGAACGGAGAACAACATTCATTAAATTTTTTAAATTTTATTGATGATTTTGTTTGTTATTTATTGATTGATGATGATGATTTTGTTTGGTATATATTGATGAAGAATGAAAAACAATATTCATTGAAGATTGATTTAGCTTTAATATAATTATTTAATTTTTTTTCTAATTAATTTTTATTTAATTATTTAATCTTTTTCTAATTAATCTCCAAAGATATTTTTGTCTTTCTACTACTTTTACATGGTTTACTATCAGATTTAACGGAAAATGGTTAATCACAATAAAAACGAAACAGTAACTTTGATAGAATTAAAGTTTGAATTGGGTAACTAAATTGTAATTTGGTCTTAAATTAAAGTTGGAACCCATTAATATACAATATATATGATTTACATTTTTTACTATAATTATTTTTCTTGTTACAACATGTTATGTTCCAAATCTTTGATTAAAAAAATAAAAAGGATTATGATAACTATTAATAATATAAAATCAATACATAATGAAAATCAAGAATGTATTAATAAACTTTGGAAAAGTATTACAATTGTCAATTATCAAGCACTAAATACAAAACCTAATTAATCATAATTATTAATAATAAAATACTTAATCAACCTTTAGTAGGACTGGAAAAAAATTAAAATCCCATACAAAAGAAATTAAAAAACTCTTGAGATTTGATCGGTCTTTAATTCTATAAAATTTGCACTTTATTTACAAATATATTAGACCACAACAAGTACTTGAATTAAATTAATATGATAATTTAAGACAAGAAAGCGGGTAAAAGAAACTAATTTAATCATTAAAAATTGTTGAATCTCTTATATTATTTTCATCATGTATCATTAGATTATAATAAAAATTAATTAAAAACACAAACTTTAGGAATTCGTAGTTAATTTATTCTTTTTTTTTTTCCAAAAGAAATTTAATTGTTTGGTTAAATAAGAAAAAAATAAAATATATTCTTTCTGAAAATACATTCAACATATGTTTAAGCTTAAAGGGAAAAAAAGTTTCTATATGTTTTGATTACAGATCAAAAGAAAGTTTGATTATAAAAAGAATTTAAGATAAATTCCACAAATAATGTAAATCAATCATGAATTATTAATAAAACACTAAATAAGGGGAAAAAAAGAATAAAACCAAACAACTCTTGGATTGGATTCTTTGATCATTCTAAAAAATCTACACTTGAACAAATATATATGTTAGACAAATCCAAGCTCTTGAATATAAGCAAGAAAGATTAAACACAATTAACCACAACTTTTGTAAAGTTTAATTGGTGATAAAAAAAAAAAATTATCTTAATTGTAATTAAACTTTTCACTGTGGATCGTTGTTAGATTCTAATCAAGAATATCCTTACATATAATTGGTTACATATAAAAATTAACAATGTCATCACATATAATATCTAATCAAGATTTCAGTTCTTGAAATATAAAAGAGAGCTAGCCAACTTCAATCGAACAAGAAACAATGTATATGTATATATGTACATGTCTGCATTGTTGTTCATGTGTGAGGTGCCACTGATATCATGCATATAACACGGTACTTCTCTGAGGATGAGACACAGAAGCAGATCAAGAAGTAGATCCAACAATTCTGATGATGATGATCTCCTTCTTGATTCCCTTCTGTGCTTCATGCCAGAAAAATGTTTCTTCTTTAACCGAAACCTAATACGAGTACTTATATCATGTTCTTGGGGAGTAAGATTTATGGTCGCATTATCTCTCCCTCTCCAAGAAATTGTAGAAGCTATTTTTTAAAAACAGAATTTAATTGTTTATTAAATTAAACTGTGTTTTAATAAAAAAAAAAAAAATTGAAATATATATATATAAATTAAACCAGTAATTCATAAATTAAAGTTGGAACTCATTAATATACTATTAATTGCACATATGGTTTATATTTTTTTACTATATATCCAAATCTTTGATTAAAAAGGAATTTAAGAGAAACTGATCATTACAAAAACAATTAATAATATAAAATCAATACATAATGAAAATCAAGAATGTATTAATAAACCTTGGAAAAGTAATCAACTGTTAATTATCAAACACTAAAACCTAATTAACCTTAATTATTAATAATAAAATACTTAATCGACGTCCTTCAATAGGACTGAAAAGAAAAATAAAAACTCCACCCAAAAAAGATTAAACAACTTTTAGACTGGATTATCTGAACTACATTTATCGTAATTCTATAAAATCTGCTCTTGATCAGCAAAATTAGACCGTGGCAAATTCTTGAATAAAAATAAATATGATAAATTTCAGACAAGAAGGGAGTGAAAAAAAAACCAATTTAATCATTAAAAGAACTGTTGAATCTTTTATAGTTTTTTTCACTATACATCATTAGATTCTATTAACAATGCATGCATATGAATGTACGTACCTGCATTGTTGTCGTTCGTGTTGGCGTTGCCATTAATTATCATGTATGATTCTCTGAGAATGATACACCGAAAGACTTGAAGACGCAGATCCAACAATAGTGATGGTGATGATCTGCAGTCTTGAAGCCATTCGGTGTTCCATGTCACAGAAACTTTTCTTCATGTTTTTCTTCCACTAAACCGAATTATATGATCAAAGTTGTGACTTAATTGTGACAAATGGTATATATATAGTTAATGGTTTCCTAATCCTATTTATATTCCACCTAATCTTTATCCACTAATACAATGACTTTATTAGTTAAGTGGTGTTTATATAGCAAATGATATCCTAATCCTATTAATATTCTACTTAATCTTTATCCAATAACATGATGACTTTTTATTAACTACGCACGCATTCACCAACTTGTCTTTTTAAAACCATACACCTGTTCTTTTTATAAATATACGGGCTGGGCTTGGTTCCTTTAAAATCTGCAAAGATTAATGGAATTTTTTTTAAAAAAAAAGTCAGATGCTCAACCAATTGTTACTAGTATGATTCTGATTTAATGGGATCAATCATACCGTCATAAATACCATTTGGAAAGCTAACTCTCACCATTTGATTATTTTACAAATAGTCTTTACTTTGTGAAGAAGTTGTTTAGTAATATAATTAGTACATTTTCTTTTCAGAGTCATGAGAGTTCAAATCCTATTTTATATATTTATCTATTATGTGTGAAGAGTTTTCTTTTCTTATTATGCGAGAAAAATTTAAATTATGTACAATTTTTTGCCCACTAAATTGCCGCTTAATCTTAACCCATTAGTATCTTATTATTTTGTCATCATTAGAAAAAAGTTTATAGTTATTTTATTTTTATATTTGAAAAAAGAACTTGATTGTTTTGTTACTATAGTTAAGTAGCTTTCTAAAATAACATTCAACATATTATAATTTTCTTTATGTAAAAAAATAAGTTTCGAAGTGTTTAACAACAAAATCGGAAAAAGAAATTCAGTTTTTGTAAAACGAAAAGCTTTCTAATTGAATGTGGACTTACTGTAACTTGGAACTTGAAAGTTTGAAAAATTCATATAGTTGACGGTTTCATAATTGCACGTCAAAGTTCTTATATAGGAAGATACAACTTATATTAGAAGTGATCATGTCTTATTACGACGATGGGACTTTATTTAATTAATAAGTTATTTATATCACATCATGTAATATGTACAACCAATCACATTACTGATATATATCAATTACATGGGTCAAATAAATGTAGGACAAGTTTTTTCTCCTATAAATATTGATATCAATCTATTTTGGGTACAATATACACATTAGAGAAGATTTGTAACATTACATATCCATATAAAAACAAAACTCATTTTAACAAATATTAGAGAAGATTTGTAACAATCAAATCCATATAAAACACAAAACTCATGTTTGGGGAGGAAATTAGCACATAAAATTAAAATGGACCCAGACTATAAAACCCATTAATTTACAAAGTCAACCCAAGGTAGAGGCTTAAGGGAAGGACAAGCCCGTAGAAAAAGTCCAAAGGGGGAGCTCAGAGGATAAGCCGAAAGTCGGTTTGTACAAGAAACTCAAAAGAGAAACCTAAGGTCAGTCCGTAACAGAAACCCAATGTAGAAGCCCAAAAGATAAATTTAGAGTTGGTCCATCGAAGAAGCCCAAAGAGGGAGCCCAAAACATGGTCCCGAAGGGGCGCGATAGCGTCCAATCCAATCACCTTGAGAAGGGGTACGGAATGAACCCAAATACCCTTGACAAGAGATGGAAAGACAAACCAGAGCTAAGAAATTAAAAACCTTAGAAAGGTTAACATTATCATATGCTTTAAGATTGATTTTCCATCCAAAATTAAAAAGCTTAGAAAGGTTAAAAGGTTGTATATAGTTCCGTTCAAGTCGGAGAAACAATATTGACAGAGCTAAGAAATTACATAGATGTTGAAAATGAAGTTGGCAGAAGATGGTAGCAGCTGTCGTCACATAAGAGAACAGAGCAATATTCATAATGTGGCCCTGATAGACTTCATTTAAATTATTTATTTTTATTGTTAAATTAAACCGGAAAAAAAAATTAAATCCTTTGGAAGGAGTTCAGAGATGGATTGAAAATTCATTTATTTTTTTTTCAATAATTGATTGTTAAATTAGAAAAAAAGATAATTGCTTTTCAAAAATACATTCAACGTATGCTTATATCCTTTGAGATCATATAAAATAAAGGTTTCTATGTATTTTGATGGAAAATTTTAAAAAAGAAAAGTGGAACTCATTTGTGTTATTGATTTCATATATGATTTATATTTCTTTAAGATAATTATTTTTCACATTAGATACATGTTATATATCCAAATAAATAATTTTTTATTTTAGGATTGATTTATATTATCTGTTTTAAAATTAACTGAGATCAATCATTTTAAAATAAAGATACAATATTCACATAAATTTACAGTATTAAAAACTTCAGTTGACCCTTATATTAAAATTAAAAATGATAACTTATGTTAATTATTGGTGATCGGATTCATATGTAATGTGTGATTTTGTTGGTTTTAGAATTGACCCCTGTACTTGTGCCGCCATGCATGCATGTTGATAACGTTTTTAACTTGTTATTCATGATTTTATATCTTAATTTAACTTGTTTAATTTTAGTTTATTTGGAATTATACATATTAATCTGTTCTTTGAATTTTACTGAGAATTATATATAGAATGGAAGGGGATTGAAGACGTTATAAATTGACTAACGTTATATTTAAGTAGACTGAGTTTTGACCAAATCCACCAACTCTTTTAAATCAAGTGCATGATAGTTCATGTATATTTTATCGATAATTGGAAATGTAATATAATAGAAAGTCACAATCTCGATCATCAACTAATAGCAGTGCCCATGTACCTCTAGATAGGGATTAAGAACGACTAATATTCAAAGTTGATCATGTCCTATCATGGAGAAGAATTTTTGTATTACGAATATTACCTCATATGGGTCAAATTTACCTCATACAAGTTTTTTCTCATGTTATATTAATACAGGTTCTCTAACATATATACTCTGTTAAGACACGGTATTAGAAGATTTGTAGCATTACAAATTTATATAAAAACAAAAATCTTATTATCTTGATACAAATGCAAACTTGTAACTTAATAAATCTCTCTTAATATGCATCCGAAAGATACACCCTAATATTAGTGGAAATTTCAAAAACAATATAGTGGAAATTTCAAAAATATTCTCATTTCAAAAGCTAAAATTGTTTTTATCCTTTCTCAAAAAAAAAAAAAAAATTGTTTTTCATCGTTAAAACAAATAAATTGCACCCAATATCTTGTGATTTCAAAAGTATCCCTATGAATAAAATGTCAAAAATACCATGATAGAATGAGCACGACTGAAGGATATTTAGGTCAATATGGGATACTAGGTGTAATTAATTTATCTGAAGGAGTAAAAATAATTTTTTTTTTTATTAAAATGAGCTACAAACAATTTTTTTTTTTTTGAATTTGGATAGTTTCGATTTTTTCTTCTAATATTATAATAAACATATTAACATATGCTCTAAAATTATACATTAACGAAGCACACCTAACATAAAAACTCATATAACAAATGACAAAACTCAAATCATAAGAGAATAGAAAAGCAAAATTATTTCTTACATAATATTTAATACTCGAATCCCCTTAAAACAGACATTAAAAGGATATTAGGTATCATTATGATGTAATTAGAATTAATTAATATAATGTTGTATATCCAACACACATATACATAATTATATAACAGAATAATAGCACTTTGAAATCTGATTTTTATTAAAAAATAAAACAAAATTGATCACATCATCATATTGTAATCCCTAAATCATCATATACATTTGAATGGTTTAAAAAGTCTACACGTTATTGTATTCCAGTTAAGTCATGCTAAGGTTTTTATTTTCTTCATCAATGGATTTGACTCACTTTTGTTCACAATCCAAAGGCTCTCATTGCGTCATGCTTCTGTGTATGTGATGTCATTCACATCATATAATTCCATGCCCCACAGCCACTACCCCCCTTGGGCCCATAAATCAAATTAATCATGAGATTAAATAAATTCTCTTTTGTTAATTAACAAATTTTCATCATATAATTAACCATAAGTTACACCACCATCATGATAATTATTTGATTATTAATCTATCTATGTACCTACAGATTTTTTGATTAATTCTCTCAACATTTTCAAAAAGGTAATAATCCAATTGATTAGATCTGATCACAAAATTGATATCAAGAATTGAAAAAAAAGAAAGACAAAAAATACGATACACATATATAACATCAATCTAGAATGATTTATTTGACGTAACGATTAATTAATTGGGCAATCGTGGTTGTGACGACAAGTGGGAGTCATACCTTTTAAGATATAATGATGTATAGACAAAGAGAAAATTGATAGTCTCACAAAGAATGGCTTTTTCTCTACTTTAATTTTTGTTGTTTTCATTAGCTGATGGAGAAATTGAAAGCTAGAAAGATTTTTTTGGTATTTATTTAAGTCTTAATCGAAATTAATAGTGCCCATCAGAATATATTCAACTTCTTTTAAAAGTTTTCCAAAGAGTGATTGATTATCCTCATTTCAAAGGAAGCATAGTAAAAAACAATTTCACATTGCTCAACATGCTTACTGAAGAAATCAAGGCATTGAGAATTTTAGAGTAAGTTAGATTGTTAAAGTTCCACAAGGTAAAAATGCAAAAGTTGCCAATGAAAGATATCTAAGGATGTCATGTGACCTGCTGTGCAACTGTATAATAGAAAACAATATAAATATATATATATATATATATAAATTAAGAAAATGGAAATAGTTTTAAATTTTGAGTTGGATTTGTCTATACTTTCCAATGGTTGAACATTATCTTTTAGTTTTCTTTGAGTGGTCTCTTCATTTTGTAATGTATTGTGAAAAGGGAGGTGAGGGACTGAGGGTGGTGTATGCTCTGATACTATATTTTTAAATGGATACAAGTTTTTTTTATTTTGAATGGTAAGGTCCCTGTAGTGGACTACTGGTTCACTTCTCTTTCTTTTGATAATGTTTTCAATTTCCAGGCAGCATGTGCTTTAAGTTGCTACATTGGGCTGCACATACAGCTCTTATCTAAACAAGAATTAGTTATTCTAAAAATGCTGTCGTCACAAAGAGACAAAAGCACACAAAAATCTATGACAAAGTAATGAGTTTGGTTGTAGATAGATCTTAAATCTGGAAACTAAATTCATGCTTGAAAGAGCCTTTTGGTTGTAATTTTTATAACCAAGAAACAATTTTAAGGAACTAATGGCCTACTAACATTGAACCTATCCAATGAAAGCACTTTTTGACATCTCCTATGAAGGAAAAAAATCGATTTTAATTCGAATGCGGAAACGTGAATTTTAAAAATTTTCAAACAAAACATGTCGAATCGATACTAGTAATAATGATTCAATAATTAAATTAATAAGATTGAATCTTACCTTGCATGAAGATTGAATTGATCCCTTTTGATTCGTAGATTCTTCACCACCTAATCTTCCTTGCTACGACTCTTCACAAAAGAAACTGTGTGTGGGCACAATCTTTTTTAAGATCCTTTTGAAGTAGATGGTTATTTGATGATTTTTAATCAATGGAAATTTTTGGTTCAAGTAGCCAAAAATTCTCTCTAACACCACTTATTATTACCAATCATAAAAACATCTTTTTATAATGGTAAACTAGGTTTCTTCAATTTTAACAAGGAATTTAAATTCCTATTAAAATTGAAAGACTTAATTCATATCCAATATGGAATCAAATTCTTTATTGGATTAGAATTCTTTTCTTTTAATTTAATATGGAATCTAATTCCCATTAAATTATAACTCTTTTAATATAATTTAAATGGAATCTTATTCCAATTAAAATTATTATTTCCATTAATTAATCAAATGATTTTTCATTAAATTAAATGATTCTAAATCATAATTAATTTAATGACATCATTTAGAATTGAACTCATGACCTCTACAAATAATTAAATAATTAACCATTAATTAAATAATTATAAATATTTAAATAATCAAATTATTTAAATACTTTATGAACAAGTACATAAATTTATATGTACACCAATAATCGGACAATCCAATTATATTCTTCAACTTGTTTTTTTATGTGGTTGTGAGCTAGCAAGGGGACCAAATGAACTTACAATTTGAGCTCCAATAATATCAGAATTATTAATTAAACTCTTTAATTAATAATTCATTATTATTAACCTTAGAGTCACTCCACTAAAAACTTAAGATTGCACTCTCAAAATTGTAGATGTTTTATACAATCTGAATTTTCAGTGTCCATCGATTTAATCATTTCATATGATTCGATCATCCACGAGTAGTTTATAATTAGAGCTAGGTTATTAAAATCCGTTATACCTCTCTAATTATATCTTGTTCCATTAAGTACCATTGATTCTCTAATGAACAATATATACATAACAACTTATGAATTTATCTTTCCGTTTACTTGTAAACAGAAAGTTAAGCGCTCTTATTGTTCAAGACCCGAATCAACACTTAAGGGAACTACTCATCTACTTCTTGCAAGAAGGAGTGGATTCCATTATTGTGTAGAATGTTCCCAGCCACTTATTAAATCACATCTCCAAAGTACGAAGCTTATTGACCGTAAATCTATAACAGTCTCACCCATGTAAATAAAAAGATATGATCCAACAAATAGGAGTCTATTAAACACTCAGAATTAAGATCAATGCATATATGATCATCTAATTGATAAATAAGAATTTCTTTGTTTAACGGATATTAATAAGAAACTCATTTTATCGTGGTCCAGTCCTATATAATCTCTATTATATAAGTGCCTCTATTTTCATATCGCCATATGAATAATCCCGGATAAGATCATCGTATCAAATACGAAATGGACCGCAGCTGTATATTTACCACAAACAAAGTACCCAGCTTTGTTTGCTTTCTACGGACTCTTTTAATTACTAATCTCAAACTAAATCCTCTTGTATATAACACTTACATACTTAATTTGAGACTACATAAGTAATCATAGATGTTACATGATATTTGTATGAAGCAAACATTTCATAAATGCACATTAATTTGAATAAAATAAACTTTATTTATTTATAATTTATTTAAACGTTTACAAATTACAAGCTCTTAGGGCACAATGCCTAACATCCTATTAGAGGACCTTGCATTTTGTGAAAAAGCATCTCCAAGCACGGTGGATTTACAGTGTCAATGCTATGCATTGTTATAATAAATGAAGCAAATCGGTTAATTAATGCAAGAATCACAAACCTTAGTGACAAAGAGCGAACCATAAAATACTCTAAGAAGTAGATGGCAGCAAAAATTTCCTTTGTATCTAAAACATTACCAAACAGTCTAGAATCAATTTGGTCAATTTTTTCTATTTATGAACTACAATGTTGTATCAAATATACCAATTGAGTTTGTCCACTTGAAAAAAAATCGTATTCCCGACATGAGCTTTCAAATCTTAAAATCAAATCAGATATAGATATTAATCCAACAGAATGCAAATTTCAAAATGTAAATGATGTCGATTGTGAAAAAATATCAAGCATTAGGTAGGATGAGAGTTCATTACATGCCACCCTAGAGACTAAGGGATCATTTATTTTTATCACTTTTCACTTAATGAGTCTAAATTACACATATTATATGATTTTTGTTTATTTTCTTAAGTAGTCAAATCACATAAAATCACTAAAAAAAAAAAAAAAGGAAACTATAATTTCTTCTTTCAACTGAATGTCAAATCAATTATTGATTTTTTGAATATATTATTTCAAATTTATCATTTCCAAAATAATATATTTCTAAATTTATCCTAATTTTATTTTTTTTCTTTTTAATGTTATTTTTATTTAAACATATAACAATAATAATTCAACTTAAGATCATTTTATTTATTTTTATTTAAATACATAAATTTAGTTTACTATACTATAATAATTTATTTATGAATCTATAATTTTTTTTAAAAAAAAAACTTTAATATAATAATCAATCATATTTTAATTATGAATAAAAATATTAATAATATATATAAGTGTTTTAATATTTGTTAAATAATTTATTATAATTGTTTGTATTATATTAAATGAAGTTATGTAATAATTAATAATAAAATGATATAAATGTCAAATTATTAGTTTTCAGACAATTTTAATTTTAAAAAACAAATAAGATAACTACACATTTAGAGGTAAGAAAATGAAAAAATAAATATGTAATTCAAATTTCTAGTTTCAGTCACTATTTGATTTTCAGTCTTCAGCAGTACTGTTCAGTCTTCAGATTAAAAAACAAACGACCCATAAACCTTAATCCAGTTGGCGTAATAAGTTATCATATACACTATAAACTGATATCCATCTCAAAATAAGCTCCCTAATCAACCTAATGCTTCCCATCGAATAACATTTGACATCCGAAAAGAAAAGGGTGTTTATCAAACAGTTTCTAAACAATCAGATTTCATATATATTTCACAACAATTGATTACTGCCAACCATATGAAACAAAACATTCTCATTTGTCTCCAAAGATAACTCATATTCGAATTCCAAAAGAGAAAATCAATACAAATAAAAACACTCCAAATAAATCCTAACAGAAACAACCACGACCCGTTATTTTTCGTTGAATGCACCCCAACAAAAACAGTAAAGACAACAACTTTTGCATTTATTTGAACTTGACATTGACGGTAAAATCCACCAAAAACAATTTGGTGTTTGAAACGACAGTGTTTTACATTTGATTTCTCTAAAACGCATCGTTTTATAAAGATTGAAACTGTTTCCATTTTCTTTCTTTTAGCAAATTATAAAATTAGTTACGGGGTTTCAAATTATTTACCCACGGAGTAATCTTTATATGCTTACTACAATTTGAATAACCACTACCAGTCCAAGTAATGTGTCAAAAATCCCCCAACAGAAGAATGTCTCAACACCTGCATTTGGTCAGACCAAGGCACCACCATTCCCAGTTCATCACATTCATTTTTAAGCGGAGAAGTGTTCTCACCTCCCACCCATAAGTATGGAACACCACTACTTCTTAGTCTAGCAGCCATTTCATCTATTTGGGCACTTGAAAGTGAATGAGTAGCTCCCATTGGGACATACAAAACAGAGTTTGTAGGTTGAGAATTGAGCCATTCTATATAGTCAAGGATTGTAGTAGGTTTCTCATTCTTGAGTTCAAAATAAGATATGAGGGGACCAAAAGGATAGAGAGGGAAATTGAATTTTGCTCTTAGAAAGTCAAAGACCTACAATTCTAGTTCATAGATGGAAATACACACAAGATATTGTATTTTGGACATGGGAAAATAAATATCACAAGGAATTACGTCCTCACCATGGTCGTTTCCAATAAAGTGACATGGAAGATCAGATACTTTTAGTAGAGAAATTGCAAGGATGAAGTCCACAACCTCGTTAGCATGCTCCGCATTTAAGAAAAATTTAATATATATTAACAAATAAACATATCATCAGATATTCAAAATATACAGAAAACATATCTTCAACACTTGTGCTATATGTAATGAAAATAAGGACATAAATATCATATTGGAATCTGACCCTCCAAATCAGTTGGGAATTGTTTTTCTTTGAAGAGATTCATATGATAATACATGTAAAATTCGATTATGATTCTCGTCCAAAGCGTAGCAACTGGAACGTTTCTGTGACTTCCATCATGGACTACCCAAGGTAGGAAACAGTTAATTAGGATAGTAATCATAAGAGGTACTTGAAGGCTATCAAGTATTTGCTCGAAAGGAGCTTCCAACTTGGTCATAGCTTGACCGAAACAAAGTACATCCTCCATGCGAGATTCCTGTGAGGGTATAATATTGTTTGGTATGTAGGCAAACCTTATGTTGGGAAAATTTCAATGGACTTGGGATACATTTCTTCGATGACAAATGTGGTGAGAATGTCTTGTGTTTTTGAAGCTAAAAGCTTACAGAGATTCATCATCGGATTAATGTGTCCTAAAGCAAAAATGGCATCGTCACTATGTGATACATATTATTGGCCTTGGATTGTTATTCTACTAAATGTTGACTTTGGAGGAAGGTAAATCGATTGACTACTTGTTAATGATTACTGTGCAATATGTAGATAACATAGTTTTCCTTTTTTTGGAAAATATGTAGATAACATATTTGTAAATTAGTCAGATCTAACAATAATTTAATGATGGTTTGCTCCACGCTTTTGTTTTTTTCAAGTATACATAGCTCCCACAAGGCCCCAAATTCATTGGTTACATCACTCATTATTTATTTATTTATTATTATTATTTTTAAATGTGATAGTAAAGGCACCAAACGTTTATTAGGAACCATCGAGATTCATTACTTTCTATACTATTTGAATATATATAACATCTACTTCTCATAATAAAGAAATATTATATTTATTAACATATTCTAACCTTAAGTCTTAAATACGATAGTTGAGTCATTTCCTATCAGTTTAAGTTTTTGGGTCTAATAATATAGTATCAAAGCTTGGAGGTCCTTGATTCAAACTCTCTTTCCCTCATTTATCTAAAAATCTTTTCGTTATATATGTTATACAGTAGATGACATTTAGAATGTGTCCGTCATTTGTTACATGTTCACGTCGCACGTGAGGAGGCGTGTTAACGTATCATAACATCAAGTCTTAAATACTATAATTGGGTATTTTTCTTATTAGCTTAAGCTATAATCAGGCCTATCAGTTTAAACTTTTGATTTTAATGGTAACTAACAACATTTATAGATAATTTAAAACAATAAATAGTCTTATCAATAATTGTTTTCGTATCGTTGATATTATAAGGTCGAAGAAACTTTTTTCTCTGCAACATATGCTCCTCCTCATTGTTGATATTATACAAGGAGGGCTCTCCCTAATAATTGTTAGACTGAAGAAAATTTTTCTATTTGCAACATCTTCTCCCTTTCGTTAATAATATATAAAGTGAGCTTCCCATACATATATTTTTTTTAGGATTGGGATTAACCTAGAAGACTATCAGGACCAATCAGGATAGGAATATTGATGGTGCAATTAAGAAAATGGCTCATATATAGGAGAAATCTACCCACATGGAGATGAAGGAGAGACTCACACAAAAGTAGGGGAATAACCCACATATAAAGATGGGGAACTTAATTATTTTTGCCTACTCAGGTGTTGAACCATGCCAAAGTCTTTGGCATGGGGGCAGCTGTCGCTTACACCAATGGTGCCATTGACTTTGAAAGATAAATGTTGATACTTTATGTTTAGCTATGATATATTAATTAATTAATTATACATAAAATATTCCATCATAAGGTTCATGATTAATTAAATAATTATTCATTCAATAAACGAGGTGTTCCCTAATAGTTATGTTTTTAATTGATATCGTTTCCATGTGAATCAGCCACTAAACAATTCATAATGAAAGATGTCACCAATATAATAAGCTTTTCAAACCAAAATTGACTATGAAAAATCCTATATTATGTTTGTTTGGGTTCCCTCATTTATTAGGAAACAAACATTCCAAAACATCATATTAATGAAGCGATAAAATAATGCGGAAATAATAATGAAATATTAAAAAAAAAAGACAAACAACACATAAAATTTACGTGGTTCATCTAAAGTAGGTTACGTCCATAGAGCTGCTACTAATCTTCACTATAGGATAAATAACAATAAGTATCTACAAACACTCGTAGTTTTTGAGTTTGAATGGTCGGATCGTCGGTCAGAGGTTATTGTGATGAGTTCGGCCTTCAAAACAAAGCTAGTCGGAAAACAAGGTTTGAACTGTCTAATTTTTTCAAAGAGTGATAACTCCTTCATTCACCATTGGATCAAACTTGAATTTGAGCAAAAGGTTCATCAAACATGGCGAAGAGGAATTATTAAGGATTTCCCTATATCAAGAATGATTTGCAATGAAGGGTCACTACAGTAGTAAATTTGATGTTAACGTACAACTCCGATCAATCGCTAGAATATAAAACATTAACATTTGTTATAATATAACAATTTAATTGGTAAAGTTTCTTGTGGGTGTGTAAGAGATTTTACACTCGAATCTCACTTATTTTAGAAACTGAGAATATTTTCATTTACATTTGATGTTATGAATTTTCTAAAAACTAATTGAATATGGGCTGTCTACTTAAAAAGTATATTTGATGCATTTTTACCTATAAAAAAGGTTTCTTAATATAAAGAACTCTTTTAATTATTTTTTTCTCCTGTTGATTGTTGTAGCCTGTAATGTCTATATTCAAGTTATATAAATGATAACACGTAAAGGAGCAAAGAGGTAAATAAATAAATTATTTCCAATATATCGCATATTCTTTGTATTAATTAAAGGAAAGAAATTAGTGCAATTAATATATTTTACATCTTTTATTTTAATCATATACTTGTGCAGAACGAGGTAACGTAGTAGACACTAAAATAGATAAATAAATCCACCATGATCATCAAGGATAGAAAAAAGTTTCATAAATTAATTACGCCCAAGATTGCTAATGTCTCCTTTATAGATTTTTCACAAATTTTTAATCATGATTTGATCCCACGATATGTTGTTAAGCTACAACAAAATTACACGTTTTCTCGATCTTTTTAACTCTCAAATTTATAATAATTTAAAAAAATAATAAAAAAACAACAACAACAAAAACAATATTAATCACTAGGATTAGGCACATGTTTAATCCACCAAACCTATACGCATTGAGAGTTCCCTATGTTGAAAAAAATATTGAAGCATGTATGGGCTTGGCGGATAATAAGGATCAGAACCAATAAAACCAAGCCATGCACTCTTCACTAAACACAAATGTGAAAATGGGAATTTTATGTTTTCTCGAAGCTAAAAGCTTGCATAGATATCTATCTATATCTTCTTATTGTGTTTGTTGATCAGCAGCATGAGGCATAGTCAATTGGCTTTGCTTGCCTTCTCCATGCAAAATATCTATAAATTACTTTTATAAGGGAGGCATGCATTTGCATTCTTGACCATATATAATGCTTATTATTTAGAATGGTTGTGTATCTATGAGTCTTCTTCATCCTCTTTTATTTATTTTTATTTTTATTTTTTTTCAGTTTCAAGTTACCAAATGGATGAAATGGTTGTTGGATTGAAAACAGGTAGGGCATGAGGATACTTCTCAGCTGGCTGCTAAGATCTCAAATTGGTTGTGTGACCTATTGAGAATGTTGTGCCATTGTGGGGGTGAGAATTTATGATTTGTTACATATACTAAAAAAAGGTGATCAGCTTACACTATAATCTTGAATTTTTTATGCTTAATTTCGTTCAAAATATTTTACAAGGCCAAGCACTTTGAGCAGATCAATACATTTCACTCAGTCCCTTGAAGACTAGAAGCTAGAAACCCTGAGTTCTTGTATAGAGAAAATCCCATTAAATAACACAAAAAAACCAAAAAAAAAAATTAAAAATGCTGTCAAAGAACTAGAATGGATTTTCTTAGCATAATTAGTGTTCACAATCTATATTTCACAAAGGAAATGGCTCGCATAATTCGTGAATGGTTCATAAATGAAGACTGCAAACCATGCCAACTGTTTCCTTTATAGTTCAGTTCACGAAAATTTTCAATGCTAAAAAAAACCCAAACAACTTATTTAAGTTCTTCAATATTATTTTCAAAAGTCATGTTTTTTTTAGTGTTAAAAGAATCCAGAAAAAATTCCCTTCCTATATATGCTTTTATATCTTTTTAAAATAATTTTTAATGTTGAGATATTTTGTATAGCATGAAATGGCCAACTTGTTTAATATAATTCACAGCATATTGATATTTCCAATTATAATGTGTCCAATATCGTGTGGCCGGCATGATTTGTTGTCTTTGTTGATCAGAAAATTACCTCTCATGAATCTCTCGTTGGACTTTTCCATCAATCCTGCATTATTGCTCTAAAAGAGACAAATTGCTGAAATAAGCTAATGAATTGTGGTTGTGTCCAAGCGGCGTTATGATATATGTACAGTGGTGCGTGGTTAAGATTTGATGTTATCATGCACATCATCTCTCAATATAGATAGTTGGACACCTTTCTATTTACTAAGATATTCAGATCGTGAAAGTAATATTTGATTTTGACAGTCTTTTGATTCATTTGATATCAACATTTTTTTTTTTTTAAAAAAAAAATGGACTTAATGTCATCTTAAACGTCCAAATTGACATACAAATGAACATATTCTCTAGTAATTTCTTGATAACAAGTTTGCTTCAACTCATCAGAGATTATGATCAATGTCAAAATCTACCATGCATTTGAGACCATACATATGTATTTCATATAATCAAATCATATATGCTATGCAAGCTGCAATGGAGGAATTTTTGTTTAAGCTAGCCAGTTGTATTGATTCTCCTACAATTTAGGCTCTTGGTCTGCACCTTTTTAAAAAATTTTGCATCACTTTGTATTCAATTACGTGTTACTGTATATGTAGCTTAGAGTACTCCAAAAATGAGTTCTGCTGCGGTTTGCCATGTTGTGGCAATTCCATTTCCTGGTCGAGGTCATGTAAATCCTATGATGAATGTCTGCAAGCTTTTAGCCTCAAGAACACATGAAATTTTCATCACCTTTGTTGTCACCGAAGAGTGGCTAGGCCTTATAGGCTCTAATGCCAAGTTGAAAAACATACGTTATGCTTCAATACCAAATGTGATCCCATCTGAGCTAGATCGAGCAGCTAACTATACTGCGTTCTACGAAGCTGTACTGACAAAAATGGAAGTTCCTGTTTGTCAGCTTCTTGATAAGCTTAAGCCACCAGTGACTACCATCGTAGCTGATGTTGAGCTTTTTTGGACACTCCGGACTAGCAACTGCAGGAAAATTCCAGTTGCCTTGCTTTGCACGGCATCAGCAACATTTTTTACGCTGCTCCTTTGTTTTGACAGCATTCAAGACCAGAATTTCCTGCTTAATTTGTTGGGTACAAAAAACAATTCAATTCTGTTTTTGATCACCTCTGCAGCTTCAGATCTCAATTCTGTTTTTGTCACTGACCCTTTTGTCTCTCTGTTGTATAGAGCATGGGGCTGGCGAGCAAGACGACAAGATTCCAGGAATTTCTTCAACAAATCTCGCTGACTTTCGAATGTTCTTAGATGGATGTAGGCAAGTGATTCAGCTCATCTTGGAAGGCCTTCTCTGGGTGCGAAAAGCACATTATCTTCTATTCAACTCAGTGTATGAGCTTGAAGACCAAGTCTATGACACACTCAAAGCAACATACTCTTTGCCTATCTATTCCATTGGTCCTGCCATACCTTTTTTCGAATTAGAGGACCATTTCGCTACGTCTATTAGTCCTAATGACACCAACTATCTACAATGGCTTGATTCTCAACCTGCAAGTTCTGTCTTGTATGTTTCACTGGGGAGTTTCCTGTCAGTTTCCAGCGAACAAATGGATGAAATCGTGGCTGGCTTGAAAAGTAGCGGTGCTCGTTTCTTGTGGGTGGCTCGTGGTGAAACCTCTAGGTTGAAAAATAGTTGTGGTGATCTGGGGTTGATAGTGCCTTGGTGTCATCAATTGAAGGTTTTGTGCCATTCTTCCATTGCGGGGTTTTGGACACATTGTGGGTGGAATTCAACTGTTGAAGCTGTTTTTGCCGGCTGTCCTTTGATCAACATTCAAACGAAAGACAGATTGTCGAAAACTGGAAAATTGGGTGGAGGGTGAGGGAAAAAGCAGGACATGAAATTACTGTGAGCAGAGAAGAAATAAACGTTCAATCCTGCATTATTGTGAAATTTTCAATTCAATTTTCATTTAATCTTTTCTTTTAACCAAATTATGTAAACAATATATGAATATGAAATTCTCAAAATAAACTTTCAAATAAGATCCATATTGCCTATGTTTAAATAAATATATTGATTAAAATAGTCTAAAATGAAAAATCAATTAAAAAATAAATAGATGAAAGATAAAATAAAAAAGAACATAAATAAAAAGAGAGAAATTAGTGCACAGCCAATAATATGGTATGACACAACTCTCTAATAATTTTCATCTTCCGAAAAAAATATTAAATTCTTATCGTTAATTACTTTTCAATCTAATGGTTAAAAATTTGTGTGTCAAAATTTGTTTCATTCGATTCTAACCCACATATATATATATATATTAAACTTTCTTAATCAACACTTTTTATGAAATTTTGTATATGATTTTTTTTGTATGTAATATAACAAAATTAATTAAAGGATACAGTTGGAGATGATACAATAAAAAGTATACATTTGGAGAAATTTTGAAGTTTTTTTTTTGTTTCTGATCCACAAATTATATTTTTTTGATATTTTCATATTTTTAATATTTTATTTTTAAAATTATAATTAATAAAATCTCAATATTCTTTTACAAGTCTATTTCATTGGTTTAATCCTTTATACAAAAAATCAAATCACATTTCCGTTAAATCAATTAAAAATTTTATAAGAAATATGTGTATTATTAAAATTAAAATGTATTCATTGAAATATATATATATATATATATGCTACAGGTGTAGAAATATTGAAGTAACCAAAAAGGATCATACTCTTCAAATTTACCATTCAACCTCCATTCTTTGGAAGATATACTCCACTACAAATGTTACTACTGCTATTCATGCATTATACTCCACCATAGGAATAAAGAACATTAATATCTATTCAAAGTTAAAAACTTGAAATACATTTTCTAAAAAGTGGTAATTGCAACCGGACACACAGTGTATATTTGTTCCGGATGATACAAATCTGGTCCGTTTCTGACCAGGTATGGATATCAGTGATCCAGTAAAGAGTCATGTATTTTTTTGGTGGTAGAGACAAAAACTAGAAAATGTAGTGTTATGATTATTTTGATATGAAAATTAGTAGATACATTGTCCTTCGAATTTAAATATGTAGTGGTGTTGGGCTCTACGCCCAAGTGGTCGAACCAATGAGGGTTGATAATGGACCCACTGGTCCAAATTTTTGCAGGGAAATTTTGTGATTTGGGGCCATTTGGAGGTGCTGTGTGGCAGCCGAGAAAGCAAAGAGAGAAGAAAGTAAGGAAAAAAAAAAAACATGAAAATTGGGTGTTTTCTTTCAGTTTAACGATCTTCATTTTCGAAATAATTGCAAGTGGAGAGCTATTAGGATTTATATCTATCTCATTTTATATAATCTGAAAGAATTTATTGTGACAAGATTATTGAGATTTTTTATATTATTGTTTTTTTTTCTAATGGTAATATTTTGTGTATTTATTTTTTATGATAAATAAATAAATATATTATCTGAAGGTGGACTTGTTAGTATAAATCTATATTAAAATATGTAAAAATTATGTTGTTATACTTTCAAAATATTCTATTAAACTATGAGATCTTCTTTGTTCATTTTATTAAATAAATAATTAATTATGTAACAAAGATAGTTTCACTTTAGAATTAGAAAGGATGGTTAAACCCTTCCCTGCTTACTTACCATGCATATTTAAATCTCTTAAAAAAGAGATTATATATATTTTAGAAGTTTTAAAAATGGTTTGATTATCTTACTCAACCACTAATATTACCCATAATTTGTAGATCTTGAATTGGCTGTAAGGTTATAGTTATTGAAACTAATCTAAGAGCTACAATTTATGGATAACATTAATAGTTGGGTAAGGTAGTTAAACTCATTTTCAAAAAATGAACAAGAAAGTAGAGGAAACCCATGCATGCATGGTCAATGAGCATGGCCTTGTGTAATGTCTTGGAGGAAAGCGTCAAGATTAGCATATGATGATCCACCTGTTGCAATTGCTTCCTTAAGAATTTCTTGGAATTGTTTTGCACTTTTAGTCAACTCTCTACGCTCACTCCCATTGATGTCCATAAACTTGTGAACAATTTTTGCAATAACTCGCTTGTAATCAATTTATTCCCTTTAATCTCCGTTCGTAATCTCCAACCAACTTTCCAATCTTCAACAATCAACTTACAGTTTACGAACTGATCCCCACATATAGGAAAAGTGCACATTGCAATGCCTAAAAAGCTAGCTTCAAGAGTGGAACTCATCCCGTAATGTGTCAAAAATCCCCCAACAAAAGAATGTCTCAACACCTGCATTTGGTCAAACCAAGGCACCACCATTCCCAGTTCACCACATTCATCTTTAAGCGGAGAAGTGTTCTCACCTCCCACCCTTATTATGGAACACCACTACTTCTTAGTCTAGCAGCCATTTCATCTATTTGGGCACTTGAAAGTGAATGGGTAGTTCCCATTGAGACATACAAGACAGAGTTTGTAGGTTGAGAATTGAGCCATTCTATATAGTCAAGGGTTGTAGTGGGTTTCTCATTGTTGAGTTCAAAATAAGATATGAGGGGACCAAAAGGATAGAGAGGGAAATTGAATTTTGCTCTTAGAAAGTCAAAGACCTACAATTCTAGTTCATAGATGGAAATACGCACAAGATATTGTATTTTGGACATGGGAAAATAAATATCACAAGGAATTATGACCTCACCATGGTCGTTTCCAATAAAGTGACATGGAAGATCAAATACTTTTAGTAGAGAAATTGCAAGGATGAAGTCCACAACCTCGTTAGCATGCTCCGCATATAAGAAAAGTTTAATATATACTAACA
Source organism: Nephelium lappaceum (assembly GCA_021234005.1). Lineage (NCBI taxonomy): Eukaryota > Viridiplantae > Streptophyta > Magnoliopsida > Sapindales > Sapindaceae > Nephelium > Nephelium lappaceum. The sequence continues at coordinate 24,041,259 of CM037997.1, forward strand.
AATAAACATATCTTCAACACTTGTGCTATATGTAATGAAAATAAGGACATAAATATCGTATTGGAATTTGACCCTCCAAATCAGTTGGGAATTGTTTTTCTTTGAAGAGATTCATATGATAATACATGTAAAATTCGATTATGATTGTCGTCCAAAGCATAGCAACTGAAATGTTTCTGTGACTTCCATCATGGACTGCCCAAGGTAGGAAACAGTTAATTAGGATAGTAATCATAAGAGGTACTTGAAGGCTATCAAGTATTTGCTCAAAAGGAGCTTCCAACTTGGTCATATCTTGACTGAAACAAAGTACATCCTCCATGCGAGATTCCTGTGAGGGTATAATATTGTTTGGTATGTAGGCAAACCTTATGTTGGGAAAATTTCAATGGACTTGGGATACATTTCTTCGATGACAAATGTGGTGAGAATGTCTTGTGTCTTTGAAGCTAAAAGCTTACAGAGATTCATCATCGGATTAATGTGTCCTAAAGCAAAAATGGCATCGTCACTATGTGATACATATTATTGGCCTTGGATTGTTATTCTACTAAATGTTGACTTTGGAGGAAGGTAAATGGATTGACTACTTGTTAATGATTACTATGCAATATGTAGATAACATAGTTTTCCTTTTTTTGGAAAATATATAGATAACATAGTTGTAAATTAGTCAGATCTAACAATAATTTAATGATGGTTTGCTCCACGCTTTTGTTTTTTTCAAGTATACATAACTCCCACAAGGCCCCAAATTCATTGGTTACATCACTCATTATTATTTATTTATTTATTATTATTATTTTTTAAATGTGATAGTAAAGGCACCAAACGTTTATTAGGAACCATCGAGATTCATTACTTTCTATACTATTTGAATATATATAACATCTACTTCTCATAATAAAGAAATATTATATTTATTAACATATTATAACCTTAAGTCTTAAATACGATAGTTGAGTTATTTCCTATCAGTTTAAGCTTTTGGGTCTAATAATATAGTATCAAAGCTTGGAGGTCCCTGGTTCAAACTCTTTTTCTCTGATTTATCTAAAAATCTTTTCGTTATATATGTTATACAGTAGAGGGCATTTAGAATGTGTCCGTCATTTGTTACCTGTTCACGTTGCACGTGAGAATGCGTGTTAACGTATCATAACCTCAAGTCTTAAATACTGTAATTGGGTATTTTTCTTATTAGCTTAAGCTATAGTCAGGCCTATCAGTTTAAACTTTTGAGTCTAATGGTAACTAACAACATTTATAGATAATTTAAAATAATAAATAGTCTTATCAATAATTGCTTTCGTATCGTTGATATTATAAGGCGAGCTCCACGTTTATTGCCAGGTCGAAGAAACTTTTTTCTCTGCAACATATGCTCCTCCTCATTGTTGATATTATACAAGGAGGGCTCTATCTAATAATTGTTAGACTGAAGAAAGTTTTTCTATTTGCAACATCTTCTCCCTTTTCGTTAATAATATATAAAGTGAGCTTCCCATAAATATATTTTTTTTAGGATTGGGATTGACCTAGAAGACTGTCAGGACCAATTAGAATAGGAATATTAATAGTGCAATTAAGAAAATCGCTCCTATATAGGAGAAATCTACCCACATGGAGATGAAGGAGAGACCCACACAAAAGTAGGGGAATAACCCACATATAAAGATGGGGAACTTAATTATTTTTGCCTACTCAGGTGTTGAACCATGCCAAAGTCTTTGGCATGGGGGCAGCTGTTGCTTACACCAATGGTGCCACTGACTTTGAAAGATAAATGTTGATACTTTACGTTTAGCTATGATATATTAATTAATTAATTATGCATAAAATATTCCATCATAAGGTTCATGATTAATTAAATAATTATTCATTCAATAAACGAGGTGTTCCCAAATAGTTATGTTTTTAATTGATATCGTTTCCATGTGAATCAGCCACTAAGCATATTTATAATGAAAGATATCACCAATATAATCAGGCTTTCAAACCAAAATTGACTATGAAAAATCTTATATTATGTTTGTTTGGGTTCCCTCATTTATTAGGAAACAAACATTCCAAAACATCATATTAATGAAGCGATAAAATAATACGGAAATAATAATGAAATATTAAAAAAAAAAAAAAAAAGACAAACAACACATAAATTTTACGTGATTCATCTAAAGTAGATTACGTCCATAGAGCTGCTACTAATCTTCACTATAGGATAAATAACAATAAGTATCTACAAACACTCGTAGTTTTTGAGTTTGAACGATCGGATCATCGATCAAAGGTTCTTGTGATGAGTTCAGCCTTCAAAACAAAGCTAGTCGGAAAACAAGATTTGAACTGTCTAATTTTTTCAAAGAGTGATAACTCCTTCATTCACCATTGGATCAAACTTGAATTTGAACAAAAGGTTCATCAAACATGGCGAAGAGGAATTATTAAGGATTTCCCTATATCAAGAATGATTTGCAATGAAGGGTCACTACAGTAGTAAATTTGATGTTAACGTACAACTCCGATCAATCGCTAGAATATAAAACATTAACATTTGTTATAATATAACAATTTAATTGGTAAAGTTTCTTCTTGGTGTGCAAGAGATTTTACACTCGAATCTCACTTATTTTAGAAACTGAGAATATTTTCATTTACATTTGATGTTATGAATTTTCTAAAAACTAATTGAATATGGGCTGTCTACTTAAAAGTATATTTGATGCATTTTTACCTATAAAAAAGGTTTCTTAATGTAAAGAACTCTTTTAATTATTATTTTTTTCCTGTTGATTGTTGTGGCCTGAAATGTCTATATTCAAGTTATATATATGATAACACGTAAAGGAGCAAAGAGGTAAATAAATAAATTATTTCCAATATATCACATATTCTTTGTATTAATTAAAGGAAAGAAATTAGTGCAATTAATATATTTTACATCTTTTATTTTAATCATATTATTTAGAATTTGACTACCTTATTCAACCACTAATTTTATCTCTCAATGGGAGCCGTTGGATTAGTTGTAACAGTGGTTATTGAAACCAATCTAAGGGCTCCAATTGAGGGATAAAGTTACGTAATATGAAACATGATTTAAAGGAATGATTCAGGATAAAATAAAAGCACTCCAAACTTTCTCCACATTTAAAGATATCTAACAACTTTCATTCATTCAAAAATAGAAGAGACACTCACTAGTGGATTGGTGTGATGATTTCAATTTTCCTTGCCGACTTCTTCCCAAAGCATTGGTAGAGTTTGAGTACCATTGTTCAAAAGTGGACAGTTACACTCTAACCCACGTGTGTGGGCAAATTTTTAATATATTTTTTAAGTTGGAGGACAGTTTTTCCACTTACTGTGGGTTACTCTATCTCGTCTATAGAGAGTAGAGAGAAAAAAATGTTGAGATCCGGACTGTGCCATAGAGTTCATATCAAGATGGTCTCGATAATTATAAATGTACTAGTAAAATAAAAATTTAAAAAAAATGAAAAATAAAAAATAAAAGGAAGAGAATCAAGCACAGAACTTGTGCAGAACGAGGTAACGTAGTAGACACTAAAATAGATAAACAAATCCACCATGATCATCAAGGATAGAAAAAAGTTTCATAAATTAATCACGCCCAAGATTGCAAATGTCTCCTTTATAGATTTTTCACAAATTTTTAATCATGATTTGATCCCACGATATGTTGTTAAGCTACAACAAAATTACACGTTTTCTCGATCTTTTTAACTCTCAAATTTATAATAATTTTAAAAAATAATAAAAAAAAAAACAACAACAACAAAAACAATAATCACTAGGATTAGGCACATGTTTAATCCACCAAACCTATACGCATTGAGAGTGCCCTATGTTGTAAAAAATGTTGAAGCATGTATGAGCTTGGCGGATAATAAGGATGAGAACCAATAAAACCTTGCCATGCACTCTTCACTAAACACAAATGTGAAAATGGGAATTTTATGTTTTCTCGAAGCTAAAAGCTTGCATAGATATCTATCTATATCTTCTTATTGTGTTTGTTGATCAGTAGGATGAGGCATAGTCAATTGGCTTTGCTTGCCTCCTCCATGCAAAATATCTATAAATTACTTTTATAAGGGAGGCATGCATTTGCATTCTTGACCATATATAATGCTTATTATTTAGAATGGTTATGCATCTATGAGTCTTCTTCATCCTCTTTTATTTATTTATTTTATTTTTATTTTTATTTTTTTTTCAGTTTCCAGTTACCAAATGGATGAAATGGTTGTTGGATTGAAAACAGGTAGGGCATGAGGATACTTCTCAGCTGGCTGCTAAGATCTCAGATTGGTTGTGTGACCTATTGAGAATGTTGTGCCATTGACGGGGTGAGAATTTATGATTTGTTACATATACTAAAAAAAGGTGATTAGCTTACACTATAATCCTGAATTTTTTATGCTTAATTTCGTTCAAAATATTTTACAAGGCCAAGCACTTTGAGCAGATCAATACATTTCACTCAGTCCCTTAAAAGACTAGAAGCTAGAAACCCTGAGTTCTTGTATAGAGAAAATCCCATTAAATAACGCAAAAAAACAAAAACAAAAACAAAAACAAAAATTGAAAATACTGTCAAAGAACTAGAATGGATTTTCTTAGCATAATTAGTGTTCACAATCTATATTTCACAAACAAAGGAAATGGCTCGCATAATTCACGAAATAGTTCATAAATGAAGACTGCAAACCATGCCCACTGTTTCCTTTATAGTTCAGTTCACGAAAATATTCAATGCTAAAAAAAAAAACAAAAAACTTATTTAAGTTCTTCAATATTATTTTCAAAAGTCATGCTTTTTTTAGTGTTAAAAGAATCCAGAAAAAATTCCCTTCCTATATATGCTTTTATATCTTTTTAAAATAATTTTTAATGTTGAGATATTTTGTATAGCATGAAATTGCCAACTTGTTTAATATAATTCATAGCATATTGATATTTCCAATTATAATGTGTCCAATGTCGAGTGGCCGGCATGATTTGTTGTCTTTGTTGATCAGAAAATTACCTCTCATGAATCTCTCGTTGGACTTTTCCATCAATCCTGCATTATTGCTCTAAAAGAGACAAATTGCTGAAATAAGCTAATGAATTGTGGTTGTGTCCAAGCGGCGATATGATATATGTACAGTGGTGCATGGTTAAAATTTGATGTTATCATGCATATCATCTCTCAATATAGATAGTTGGACACCTTTCTATTTACTAAGATATTCAGATCGTGGAAGTAATATTTGATTTTGACAGTTTTTTTATTCATTTGATATCAACATTTTTTTTAAAAAAAAAATAAATGGACTTAATGTCATCTTAAACGTCCAAATTGACATACAAATGAACATATTCTCTAGTAATTTCTTGATAACAAGTTTGCTTCAACTCATCAGAGATTATGATCAATGTCAAAATCTACCATGCATTTGAGACCATACATATGTATTTCATATAATCAAATCATATATGCTATGCAAGCTGCAATGGAGGAATTTTTGTTTAAGCTAGCCAGTTGTATTGATTCTCCTATAATTTAGGCTCTTGGTCTGCACCTTTTTAAAAAATTTTACATCACTTTGCATTCAATTACGTGTTACTATATATGTAGCTTAGAGTACTCCAAAAATGAGTTCTGCTGCGGTTTGCCATGTTGTGGCACTTCCATTTCCTGGTCGAGGTCATGTAAATCCTATGATGAATGTCTGCAAGCTTTTAGCCTCAAGAACACATGAAATTTTCATCACCTTTGTTGTCACCGAAGAGTGGCTAGGCCTTATAGGCTCTAATACCAAGTTGAAAAACATACGTTATGCTTCAATACCAAATGTGATCCCATCTGAGCTAGATCGAGCAGCTAACTATACTGCGTTCAACGAAGCTGTCCTGACAAAAATGGAAGTTCCTGTTTGTCAGCTTCTTGATAAGCTTAAGCCACCAGTGACTACCATCGTAGCTGATGTTGAGCTTGTTTTGGACACTCCGGACTCACAACTGCAGGAAAATTCCAGTTGCCTTGCTTTGCACGGCATCAGCAACATTTTTTAGGCTGCTCCATTGTTTTGACAGCATTCAAGACCAGAATTTCCTGCTTGATTTGTTGGGTACAAAAAACAATTCAATTCTGTTTTTGATCACCTCTGCAGCTTCAGATCTCAATTCTGTTTTTGTCACTGACCCTTTTGTCTCTCTGTGGTATAGAGCATGGGGCTGGCGAGCGAGAGGACAAGATTCCAGGAATTTCTTCAACAAATCTTGCTGACTTTCGAATGTTCTTTCATGGATGTAGCAGGCAAGTGATTCAGCTCAGCTTGGAAGGCCTTCTCTGGGTGCGAAAAGCACATTATCTTCTATTCAACTCAGTGTATGAGCTTGAAGACCAAGTCTATGACACACTCAAAGCAACATACTCTTTGCCTATCTATTCCATTGGTCCTGCCATACCTTTTTTCGAATTAGAGGACCATTTCGCTACGTCTATTAGTCCTAATGACACCAACTATCTACAATGGCTTGATTCTCAACCTGCAAGTTCTGTCTTGTATGTTTCACTGGGGAGTTTCCTGTCAGTTTCCAGCGAACAAATGGATGAAATCGTGGCTGGCTTGAAAAGTAGCGGTGCTCGTTTCTTGTGGGTGGCTCGTGGTGAAACCTCTAGGTTGAAAAATAGTTGTGGTGATCTGGGGTTGATAGTGCCTTGGTGTCATCAATTGAAGGTTTTGTGCCATTCTTCCATTGCGGGGTTTTGGACACATTGTGGGTGGAATTCAACTCTTGAAGCTGTTTTTGCCGGCTGTCCTTTGCTTACTTTGCCAATATATTTTGATCAACATTCGAACGAAAGACAGATTGTCGAAAACTGGAAAATTGGGTGGAGGGTGAGGGAAAAAGCAGGACATGAAATTACTGTGAGCAGAGAAGAAATAGCCAAGCTAGTGCAGAAGGTCATGGATCGGGAAAGCATTGAGGCGCAGACTATCAGGAAAAGAGCAAAAGAACCTCATCGAACAGTCGATAAAATTGGATCATCTGAAACAAACCTGTATGCTTTTATTAATCACATTTCAGGTTTCACTAGACCACTCATAAGTAGTTAATTGCATTTTCATTGCTCAAATAAATGGAACTTCTGTTCAAGAAATTCCTGATGATGATGGAGACAATTTGAAGTCAAATAAATATATTTGATTATTTTCTATGATTCTCTGCCTTAAATTTCTTGCATTGGTGTGACATAAATGAATAAACTAGGAACAATACATAGACAATCTGAGGAAGTCAAACTGTTATTATTCCAGGTCAAAATCACAGTTTGCAAGGTGTTTTAACAATAGGTGACTCTAGCACATGATTGATGGAACAAAATTTCCTCATCACAAATTTGACTTTTACTGTAAAATTTTGTTTGCTTTGAAGCAAAATGGTAAGGATGGAAAGGAAGAAAAAGACAGAGAGGCAGGGCATGTGATGACACATTTCATTATGTGCCTCTTTGGGATGCAGGTGGAAGAGCTATTTTGAGCTTCTAGAAGCCAAAAGGCATTTTGGAAGATGTTCGGATTGAAGTTGAAAATGACTTTTGGCTTTGAAAAACACTTCCAAAAGAGGCTACAGGCTCATTTGAGATAGCTTTTACTTTTGATTTTTGATAGTATAAAAACAGAAGCAGAAACCTGAACTTTTTAATAACTGTTTGAATAATATATTTCAAAAGAGGCTTTAGTTTTAGAAGAGCTTTTGAAACTATTTGGTTGCAAACTTTAAACATTTTAAAAATGGGAAAACTTCAATGATTAAAGACCAAAATACCCTTAATTATTTTATTTTTATTTCAATTAAAATTAAAAAAAATTAACAAAATTAAAATGTATTTAATTAAAATATATAATTATTAAATGAGTAAAAATTAATTAAAACCTAAAAATAAGTAAAAAATCTAGCAAAAGAAAATGAATAAAAAAATCTTTAAAAAATAAAAATTAAGAAAACATATATAATTAAAAGTGAATTAAAAAAAAAAAATTTATCTTTTGTATTAATGGAATCTGCCCACTATTGCTTATCAGTTTATGCATCTAGATTATTCAACAAATGCTCTCCAAGTTTATCTCAAGTAGTGAGCCCTGATGCCAACATTCAACTTCCATTCAAGAAATAAAGAGAGAAAATTGAACACCCCACCACTTCATTTGTCACAATTTTTTTCTCTTTGGTCATTTTCTTTGCTCCTCTCAACAACATAACCTGGAAAATTTATCCAAATACCTAGATTTGCTTATTGTTGCTCATCCCTCTCTATGCATCTCCATCACTCTCCTCTTCCCAGTCACAGAGAAAACTCCTCCACTTTTAATCCGCCCCCTCCTTCTCAATACTCCACAACGCCAGAAACCAAACAATCACAAAATCAATCAAACACCCTAAATCAAAACCAAAAACACAATAAAAATCCATTTTTTTTTTCATTTTTCCTCACTAACTTAACCTGGACCTGCATCTGGTTCAATAGGTGGAAGGCCAACGAAAGGGAGCAGGTTATTGATCTGTGGTGGCAAGGAAGAGAAATATGAAAAGACATGGATGGTATTTTGCATTTGTTAGTCATCTTATAAGGGTAAAATAGACAATATAAAAGTTTCATTAAACTTCAAAACGGCTTCCTGTGTTTTCTCAGGAAGCTTTTTCTCCAAAAGCTAGAAATTATGGCTTCACTTGCAAGCCCTTCTCAAGATCAAAAGCCATTTTTTAGGAAACTATCCAAACACTTTAATAAGTCACTTTTGGGCTCAAGAAGTGCTTCTAGACCCTCCAAAAACTATGCTAAATAGACACTACAATTTGTGGCTTCTTGAAAAGGAGCTCCTGAGTGAGAACACGGGTGCCAAAAATGTTCAATGAAATTTTCGTAATACCAATTTTACCTCTCAATCTATAAATACAAAAATAAAACTCTCAATCACATCCTGCCATATGTTTTGTTGTTCTCTTCTCTTGCCGGATCTTCTTCTTCTCCTTTCTTACCAGATCTTGCATTTGAAATCACAGTGTTCGCTTGAATCTATCTCCTTCTAGCTCTGTATCTTCGCTCGACACCATCCTCTTTGTCTTGTTACGGTAAGTAGAATCATATTTTTGAAAGAACCTAACTATAATTCCGTGAATTCAATCCTAAGTTGGAAATAAAGTAATTTTCTTTTATTGGGTTTGTTTGTCTAGTAGACGAGAATGGTGCAAGTGAAGAACTTGTCAAATCTAGCTAGTAAGAGGGAGATTCACGAGTTCTTCTCCATCTTTGCTGATATTGAACACATTCAGATTCTGAGGTTGGTATGGGGTGTTCTTGATTTTGTGTTTGGGAAAAATGGGATTTTGGATTGTGGGTTTTGTGTTGTTTTTTGGTTTCTCAAAGTTATACTTGTTAAGATTGTTTGAACCTGTAATTGACATGGGGAGTTTAGAGCTCTCATCTACCTGTAATTATTGGAAACAATCCCCTCAATTTCTCTACAACATCCTAGGAATTAGTAACAACACTAGTTGCTTAGATTGATGCATAATATAAATCCAACATTAACCATGTAAATATAATTAAGAAAATAAGTTATGTATATATATGTCTATGCAGTAAATTGTTTATCTTTCAAAAAAAAAATTGCTTAAAAAATATATATATATAGGTGATAATTTCAAATATTTCAATCAAACACATTTAAAAGCTCTTCTAGAAAGACATAAAAGTCATATAATGATTAAAAGTGATTTCAACAATATTCCGCTCAAACAGTGTTGAAAGTTTTTCTAAATATAAGTTTTTCTGAAATATATAATCTAAACAATATCTAAAAAGCTTGAGCTTTTACTTTTTTTCTTCTATTGTCAAAAGTAAAAAACAAAAACTATCCCAAACGAGGCCATGTGTATTCTCCATATATGCTCTCAGCTAGAGGTGGCAAAGAGAAGTCAAATTGTACCAAAACTTGTCTTCTTTTGGTTTGGCTTATACTAGTATAATCTTATTCTATCTTATCTTTAATCTTTTTTTATAATAAAAAGTTCACTATGAGATCACTTACTTGCTATGCTTCTTCTTCTTCTTTGTCTAAACTTCATCAAGATAAACAGTTATATTTGGTCATGGATCAATCAAATAGCCCACCAGCAACTATCATTTTCCACCTGATCACAATGCTTTTTCCGGGCAGAGGCCATATCAACCCCATGATGAACCTGTGCCGGTTGTTGATTTCAAGAAAACCCGAGATTATGATCACCTTTGTTGTCATAAAAGAGTGGCCTGGCTATATTGGCTCAGACCCGAAACCTGATAACATATGCTTCAGAACATACCAAATGTTATCCCACCTGAAAGGCTTAAAGCTGTAGACTTTCCTGGCTTTTATGAGGCTGTCATGACAACAATGGAAGCTCTCTTTAAGTGGCTTCTTGATCAGCTTGAGCAGGAGCAACTAGTGACTGCCATCATAGGCGATATAGAGGTAAGATGGGCAATTGGCCTTGGAAATTGAAGGAATATTCCTGTGGCTGCTTTTTGGACACTGTCAATTTCCTTTTTTTCTACGCTTTGTGAATTTGATCAGTTGTCAAAACAAGGGCATGCGCTATTAAACTTGCCAAGTAAGTGCATATAATAACAGACAGTTATTTTTTGCTTTTACTAATTGATATGTTTGTGACTTATCGGATTCTTGTCTATATTGAGTTGTGAATTTGTGATCATTAATAGAAACTGTGTGTGAATCTTTGATATCAGGACATTCTTCGTCAAAATTAGCAGACCTTAAAAAGGCATTTGATAAAAATGACCAAAGAGTCATGCAGCTTGCCTTGGATTACATTTCCAGGGTGCAAAAATCACAGTATCTTCTTTTCACTTCCATTTATGAGCTCGAATCACAAGTTACAAACACACTAAGAGAAACTTTACCTTTCCCTGTCTACCCTATTGGCGCTTCTATACCTTATCTAGAACTCAACCGTAAATCCCCTGGAAATAACATTACTAATAATAAGGAAAAAACAAAAGATAAGGAAGGAGAAAAGACAACGAAAGAACTAAGAATGATAACACAGATAAAAGTCTCAATCCAATCCAAATTAAAATAAGAAAAACTAGAATTGTGTTTTAAATGAGTGTAAAATGGGTGTAATGAGAAAAAAAAAAACATGATTAAAATTATTATTAAAATACACATCACTCCTTAGTAAAAGTGGTTAAACACTTCTCTTAATCCTAAAATATCAAGAGTTCAAGTTCTACCTTTGTCCTAAAATTAGTGTTCCAAAACTTGCTACTCGTTACTCGACCAGCGACCCAGCGAGTAGCAAGTAATTAGTTACTTGACGAGTAATCGGTAAATACTCGAAATACACTATTTGGGAAAAGCGCGGGGGGAAGGGGGGGAAGGCAAGGGTGGGGGCGGCAATGGGGGGGTAGGGAAGCAAATTATAAATTTTTAAACTCTAAAAGCATAAATTGAAATTTATTTAATCTCAAGGGCCATGGTGAAATTATCCTTACTATATATATAAAATACACCCACTCAAAAGTCAAGACCCTCATATTATCTCTCTCCCCTTTCTCTTCTCTCATCACTCTTTTCTCCTAACATCATTGTCGCTGACTCGTCGTTGCTGTTCCACTTCGATGTCACTGTTGTCATCATCGTTCCAATAAGTTGTCACCATTGTCGAAGCCGAAGCCAATACCTCTTCATCGTCATCGACCCTCTTTCTCTTTCCTCTACACGGCTGTTCAAGTCTCCTTCTCTACCAGTTCAAGTCTTCTTTTCCCCTCTGTGTCGTCGACATTGTTTCTTTAAAGTCGTCGCCATCACCGCTATCTCTTTCCTTAAAGTCGTTGCCATCACCAAATGTCTGTGAATGAGGTTTTCACTTGTTTGATTAGACTTTTATTTGTGTGACTATGTGGTTTGTTTATGGTTGTTGATTTGTTGTGAGTAATTTTGGCCTATTTCTTGGTGGTTTTTAGGATGATTTCTAGCCACAATTTTATGATGGATGGACTCGTTGAGTTCGGCTAAGTTTAGCTGAGTTGGGCCTAGTTCGATTGAGTTGGGCCGAGTACCTACCTCTGATGAGTAGCATGTTCGATCTGAAGGTTCTCGGATCGGCAGAGTGCCAATTAGCGAGAACCTAGTGAGAACTTGGCAAAACTTGGCGAGTTTTTAAACCATGTCTAAAACACAAGATGTAGATAGTATTCTATTAATTTAATCCTCTTTCCCTCACAATTTTTTTTTTTAAAAAAGTTAAGGGATAGTTTTGGTATTTTAAAGAGTGTAGGAAGTAAAATTTTTAATTTTAATCTTTTTAATATGAGTTTATAAAGTAATTAGGTGTAGCAAGAAAATTTTTGGATGACAATAGAGCAACATCCCTTAAATGGATCAAAGTCACTCGATTCATAGAGTCAAGATCTCCAAGGATAATTAATAATAATAATATGTAAGATTTAAGTTTATGTTAAAATAATCTAGAAGGATACAGACCATCCCTTAATAGGAGTGGTTGAATACTTTTTTTGATCCTAAAAAGTTAAGACTTCAAGTCTCACTTTTGTTCTAAAATACAAGGTGTGGATAATTTTATATGAATTTAATCTCTTCTTCCACCATAATAATAATATTAAAATCTAGAAGGGTGTGAAATAAGTTGTTTAAAACTTCTGTAGAATTTAAAACACTCCCTAACAAAAAAAGCTTTTGAAACATAATTTTAATGAAACAAAGTTTCAATGTTTGCCCAAACATTTGATATAAAAGTTATACCTCTAAACATTTTAGTTTAAAACCCTTTATCTGAAAAACACAGTGTTTGCACCACTTATGGCGAAGATCAATCTTTACATTAAATGCAAACTTCTAAAACGGATTAGATGATTAATCTAATATTAAACACAAGTAAACTAGAGGTTAAGTGACTTGGAAACCTTCTGTAAAGTTTCCCTTTCAACCAACTGAGCAAGGATTCTCTGCCAATGTTAACATGGTACCAATTTTTTTATGAGAGAAGTTTAAGTTTGAATGATGTAAGAGAGAGAAAAAATAATAATCTTGATTATCTATTATTTTTTTATACTAATTTGTCAATAGATTATAAAAAAATAGAAGAAAAAAGACAGAAAATCCTTGTTCCAAATGGAAACTAAACTAAGCAATTTCCAAATTATTTGGAAATACTCCATATTTAATATTTTGAGTTTAAAGTAAGTACTGAAATAATCAAACATAATGAGTTACCTTAGGTTACAAATTTAACTTATCCATGGAATGACAAGAAAAGCCTTAATATACATCAACTTATATAAACGTAATAGTGGTACATTAGACTGGTATTTGATTAATAAAGTCCCTTTTTCCATGGGACTCCTCACTCAGAGCTTATCAAATAATTCTAACCCAATGACCAAATAATATGATCCAAAAGAATCAAACAACTCAAACATATGGGCTTTCAGGCCCTGATAACAGGGCTATTCCTTAAAAGAATGGCCATATTTACACCCCTCTAAAATTGTATGTACACCCATTAATTTATATATTTTCCAAATTTCAATGTTAGCCCTTCACAATTAAATTATAGATATTTTTATTTAACAGATATCATTATTTGTTTGACTCTCTAGTTTTTAAGTTTGTACAATCTACACTAAATTAAATAAAAGTAAAATAATAAATATGAAAAGCAAACACAAAAGCTTAGATCTAATTGTGGAAGGAGAGGAAAACAAAAAGTCTTGCCTCTAGGATTTTTGGGGAAAACTTAGGGGCACAATCGTGCTATCTCACTCAAATCTAGGTTTTGTATAGTGAACGTGTGTAATGAGTTGTGGTGGGTCTCTTCGGATCAAATCACCATTCTTAGAGAATGCAGGTGGGTGTGTATGGTTTACTAAGTTTTGTTCTTTGGATTGGAGTGAGATAACACAGCTATGTCAATTTGTCAATCTTTGTGATCACTTAGTAACTTCAGTTGCAAGCTTGAAGGTTTTACAAAACTATAGCTATGATGGCATTGATGTGTTAAGAAGAGAGTGCATATAAAAATTTAATTGCATAAATGCATTAGAAAAAGTTATAACATATTTTTTCCTCTTTTCTCATAATTTCAAAAGCAAACAAACGAATTGTCATCGAATTCTGAATTGCATCCTCCTATGTATGCTACCCCAATTCATTATAATGAACAACTGTGAGTTACACCCCACTGACTCAAACAGTTGGCGTATGCAATCATCATTTTTCAATAAAATAATCATTTAATCTAAACTTAAATTCAATAAATGGTAAAAATAAAACTAAGAATGATCAGATTATGTATTGAAAAATAAAACTTTAACACTTCCATTTTGGTTGAGTAGGTGTAAACTTTCCCATTTATAATTATGATGGTGGATTTAAATTTTACCATATGCATTTATCAAACAAGTGTGAGAAGACCTCTTTTTTATAGGGTGGCTCTATTTCCATCCAAAATAGTTCTCAGCAAACCCATTTACTTTCAACACCCATTCTAAAATTGAAAAAGAAAGTAAACTACTCCTCACACCCTAGAAAATATCAAAACTACCCTTGAGCGTTATTAACTAATTTAATCTTTTTTTCCTTCATATCCATTTTTTCAATTTTAACACCCAATAAAATCTAGAGAAAACAAAGTTTATGTTCATAGCCTCTTCCTTTCCTGCAATTCAGTATCACTTCTATTTGTTATGGTGGGCTCTTGCATGGGTGTATTCTTGGTGCAATTCACAATCTCAGCATAGTTAAGTTTACAAATTACCTTAAGATCCTAGCTTTTGGTTCTACTCATTGTCGGAGTAAAAATATTGACTACAGCTGCAGCTATGAGCTTGACAACAACATCAGGAGAATTAGAATGTAATATCCCAAGGCAAGCACCCATGGAGGAATCATAAAGAATGTTCTTGAAAAGTACTCCTAGCATTAGTAAACAACAAGAAAGTAGGTCAAGAAAACAATATTATTATTTAAACAAATTATTTACATGATTGAATTATTGATTTTGATTTTTAATATAATTTAAGGTTCGTGATGAGTAGATGAGCGGATGCTTGGTATGCTTGTTTCTTTTAATTTGATGAGTCTTTTAAGTAAGTATAAATATACATATATATCTTAGTCATAAAATTTTTTTAACAAAATGTGAGTGTTAGAAGAACTTTCATAGAGCCACCCTTTTTTAACTTTATTCTCATTTATCATAACAAAAAGATGAAACTCCACCAAAATAAGGAAGCAAATAATTAAGATCCCGAGGCTTTGTTTCTTGAGATTCTGTTTTGCATTAGGTAAAAGAAACTATAAAACCAGAGAGCGGTTTGAGAAAAAGCTAGAAGCAGAGAGTGGTGAATAAAACTAAAAACATAGAGCTAGGAAAACCTCTTCAATGGAGATTGAAGATGATCTTTTCATTAAAAGAATAACAGACTACAGTAAGTATTTATATGTACTGTGTCTTCATTTCCTTAAAGTAGAGTGTCAAATAAGGTCAGCCATACACGTGCACAGATACTGCCAAGTCAGCAGCGAAAACTAAATCTCTGACTTGAACTGACTTGAACTGACTTGAAACAGCTAAAGCTTTAATTTGGGTGAACGTAGTCATGATAGCTTGATTGACTAATCATATGGTGTTGATTGTTGGACTTCAAGTGAATTTCTGTAAGTGAAGATAGATTGAAGACACTTGCAGAAGAGACATCAGCTTGCCTTTAATGACTGGCTTCCTAATCAATAGATTAAACGCAACAAAACTGGAGAATAAAAGGAAGAAGCTAATAACCAAATACAACAATTTAAACTACATCAAGACAAGTGATGCTAAGAAAATGCAAGAAAATTAACTTTTCGAAGTACCCAATTCCCCAAAACACATCCAATTTCATCAAAACGAATCCCATCGGTTGCATTATACAATAACAATTTTACACAACAAATGCCATATAACTAATGAACAGTCCAGATTTTTATCCTTATTTCAAAGGAAGCATGGTACAAAACAATTTCACATTGCTCAACATGCTTGCTGAAGAAATCAAGGCATTGAGAATTTGAGAGTAAGTTAGATTGTTAAAGTTCCACAAGGTAAAAATGCAAGAGTTGACAATGAAAGATATCTAAAGATGTCATGTGACCTGCTGTGCAACTGTATAACAGAAAACAATATATATATATAAATTAAGAAAATGGAAATAGTTTTAAATTTTGAGTTGGTTTTGTCTATACTTTCCAATGGTTGAACATGATCTTTTAGTTTTCTTTGAGTGCTCTCTTCGTTTTGTAATTTTTTGTGAAAAGGGAGGTAAGGGAGTGAGGGTCTGTACGCTCTGATACTATATTTTTAAATAGATACAAGTTTTTTTCTTTTGAATTGTAAGGTCCCTGTAGTTCTCTCTCATTTGATAATGTTTTCAATTTCCAGGCAGCATGTGCTTAAAGTTGCCACATTGGGCTGCATATACAGCTGTTATCTAAGCCAGAATTAGTTATTCTAAAAATGCTGTCGTCACAACAAAGAGACAAAAGAACACAAAAATCTATGACAAAGTAATGAGTTTGGTTGTAAATAGATCTTAAATCTGGAAACTAAATTCATGCTTGAAAGAGCCTTTTGGTTGGAAATTTTATAACCGAGAAACAATTTTAAGGAACTAATGGCCTACTAACACTGAACCTATCCAATGAATGCACTTTTTTACATCTCCTATTAGAGGCATGGTTACAAAATTCGATTAATTGACCGATAAAACAACAGTTAGTGATTTATCGGTTATTCAGCGAGTAATCGGTGATTAGTTAGTGAGTATTGTTGACTTACGGTCAAATTAGGTCAAATCTATAAAAAAAACTTAAAAAATTTTCTATAGGTTCAAAATACAATCATATAACCATAAAACGTCATCAAACTTATCTCATGCAATCTTAAAAATTATTTTATGACTTTTATCACAATCACATGATATTCCAAATTTAATACATTAACATATATATTCTAAAATTTGTATAATTATGAAACACGAGAATTAATATGTTATTTAATGTAAAAATGATGAAGCATTCATATTTATGATAAATGCAAATTCTATTGATAAAGAAATAATTATACAAATTTTTTTATATAATTATTGAATCAATCTTTTAATCATGTTTGATGTTAGACCATTTCAATAAACCTTAGGACCTAGATTTATTTTTAAATAAGAATAAATAAAATAAGAATGATTAAGCAAGTAGCAGTTAGAAAAATTACAGTGGCACCCAAGCTAGTCTCCGATAATGAAAACAGAAAGGTGGCATCTGAAAAAGACCATAGCCAACAACATAATAAAAAACCCAAACCCACACTCCCACAGGACCTTTTGGGAACACAACGCAATGCCTTATCTCAACTTGTCTTCTTTTGGTTTGGTTTATATTAGTATAATCTTATTCTATCTTATCTTTAATCTTTTCTGATAATAAAAAATGTCACTATGAGATCACTTACTTGCTATGCTTCTTCTTCTTCTTCTTCTTCGTCTAAACTTCGTCAAGATAAACAGCATATTTGGTCATGAATCAATCAATTAGCCCACCAGCAACTATCATTTGCCACCTGATCGCAATGCCTTTTCCAGGCAGAGGTCATATCAACCCCATGATGAACCTATGCAAGTTGTTGATTTCAAGAAAACCTGAGACTATGATCACCTTTGTTGTCACGGAAGAGTGGCTTGGCTATATTGGCTCAGACCCGAAACCTGATAACATATGCTTCAGAACCATACCAAATGTTATCCCACCTGAAAGGCTTAAAGCTGCAGACTTTCCTGGCTTCTATGAGGCTGTCATGACAACAATGGAAGCTCCCTTAGAGCAGCTTCTTGATCAGCTTGAGCAGGAGCGGCCAGTGACTGCCATTATAGGCGATATAGAGGTAAGGTGGGTAATTGGCCTTGGAAATCGAAGGAATATTCCTGTGGCTGCTTTTTGGACAATGTCAATTTCCTTTTTTTCTATGCTCTATGAATTTGATCAATTGTCAAAACAAGGGCATGCACCATTAGACTTGCCAGGTAAGTGCGTATAATAACAGAGTTATTTTTTGCTTTTACTAATTGATATGTTTGTGACTTCTCGAATTCTTGTCTATATTGAATTGTGAATTTGTGATTATTAATAGAAACTGTGTGTGAATCTCTGATATTAGGTCATTCTTCGTCAAAATTGGCAGACCTTAAAAAGGCATTTGATAAAAATGACCAAAGAGTCATGCAGCTTGCCCTGGATTGCATTTCCTGGGTGCCAAAATCACAGTATCTTCTTTTCACTTCCATCTATGAACTCGAATCACAAGTTACTAACACATTAAGAGAAACTGTACCTTTCCCTATCTACCCTGTTGGCCCTTCTATACCTTATCTAGAACTCAACCGCAAATCCCCTGGAAGTAACAATACTGATAACAATGACCCTGATTATATACAATGGCTAGATTTGCAACCTGAAGATTCCGTCTTGTACATATCATTGGGGAGTTTCCTGTCAGTTTCAAGCACCCAAATGGATGAAATTGCAGTTGGCTTGAGAAATAGCGGTGTTCAGTTTATGTGGGTGGCTCGTGGAGAGGCTTCTCGATTGCAGGAAATTTGTGGTGAAACAGGCCTAGTGCTGCCTTGGTGTGACCAATTGAGGGTGTTGTGCCATCCTTCTATTGGGGGGTTTTGGACACACTGTGGATGGAATTCCACTCTAGAAGCTATTTTTGCTGGTGTTCCAATGCTTACGTTTCCTTTATTTTTGGATCAAGATCCTAATAGCAACCAAATTGTGGAAGGTTGGAAAATTGGGTGGAGGGTGAAGAGAGAGCCTGGAACTGAAAATTTTCTGACAAAACAAAAAATTACTCAACTTGTGCAAAGTTTTATGGATTTGGACAACAATGAAGGAAAGCAAATGAGGAGCAAAGCAAGACAAGTTGGAGATATGTGTCGAAAAGCAACAGAAGAAGGTGGATCATCTGTAATCAACCTTGATGCTTTCATCAGAGACATTTCGCAGAAGCACTGCCAGTAATCAATTTCTGTTTTTTCCATTTAAAATGATCTTTCATGTTCAATTTTCATTGTAAATAAATATAAATAAAATACATGTCTTTTTTGAATACTGTATTAAAGTATCGGAATAAGTACTCAAACAATTATATGAAGTTCTCTAACATATAATGCTGGCAGGCCTAAGTTGATGAGAGATTGTTCAGAGAATCGCATTCCAAACACGAATCCTGTAACATCAAAAACAGCCACAATCATGCATATAATAGCAATGCCATATCCCGGTAGAAGCCACATCAACTCCATGATGAACCTCTGCAAGCTACTGGCTTCAAGAATAGACGACAAGTTGATACTAATCACCTTTGTCCTCACTGAAGAATGGCTCTTCTTCATTGAGTCTGAGCCTAAGTCTGATACATCTTGCTTGCTTCTATGCCTAATGTAGTCCCCTCTGAGCTGAATCGAGCTGCTGACATAAATGGATTCATGGAAGCTGTGATGACTAAAATGGAGTCCCCATTTGAGCAACTTCTTGATCGAATCCAGCCACCAGTCACTCTTATTATGTCTGACAGTTTCTTGTTATGGGCAGTTGGTGTAGGGAATCGGAGGAATATTCCAGTTGCATCTTGTTGGCCTACCTCTACTACAATGTTCTCGATACTTCAACACTGGGACCTTTTAGTTCAAAACGGACACTACCCAGTTGACTTATTAGGTGAGGCTGTATCAATGCTTATATAGAACACTATGCTCAACCTGGTGTTATCAAATGTAGGCAATTATAATCTTGAGTTAGGCCTCAGAAATCCAAAATGGAATATGAGATAGATTATTTATAGATCAAATTTGGTAAAGTTAAAATTTAACGGAAAAGGCATAGATTTATAGGCAAATGCACATACATTTGTATTCATGAAAGCATTTGGAATTTCTGATTGTTTTAGGCATTTGTATGACATGGTATGTTATGCATTGAAAGATTGTGACTTTGTAAGGCTGAAATGTAAAACATTGACGGATTTTCTCTTTGTTTCTGATAGAAATGGGTAATGAGTATGTGGACTACATCCCGGGAGTTTCTCCAACACGTTTGATGGACTTTCCTTTGCATATCACTGGTAGTGACTCACGAAAATTGAAGCTAGTACGTGATATTATTTCATGGGTGCCTAAAGCGCAACATCTCATATTCAATTCAATCTATGAGCTCGAACATACTACCATTGATGTTTTAAGAGAGAAATTTTCTTTCCCAATCTACACATTAGGCCCTGCCATACCATGCTTCAAGCTTGGAGACAATTCCTCTTTAAGTACTAGTGAGAATGAACCAAACTACATACAGTGGCTAAATTGCCAGCCTAATAAATCTGTTTTGTATGTTTCTTTTGGAAGCTTTCACTCAGTTTCGGAAGCACAAATGGATGAATTTGCAGCTGGTTTGAAAAACAGTGGTGTTAGGTTCTTGTGGGTGACGCGCGGGGAAACAAGTAGGCTTCAAGAGGCTTGTGGTGACAAGGGAGTGTTAGTGCCTTGGTGTGAGCAGTTGAGAGTGTTGTCTCGTCCTTCTGTAGGGGGGTTCTTGTCACATTGCGGGTGGACTTCTGTTCGAGAAGGCGTTTTCCGCTGGTGTTCCATTTCTTACCTTTCCTTTGGGAATGGATCAAATGACAAACAGCAAGTTGATTGTGGAAGACTGGCAGATTGGTTGGAGAGTCAAGAAAGAGGTCATGAGAGTGGGGAATTTGGTGTCAAGAGATGCAATTAAGGAGCATGTGATGAAGTTTATGGACTTGGAAAGCAGTGAAGGAAAACACATGAGGAGAAGAGTGAAAGAGCTCCAGGAAAAATGTCAACATGCAATTACAAAATATGGATCATCCGAAATCAACATCAAATCCTTTATCAGGGACATTTCACACTATTGTGGTCATGGATTAACATTGTAGTGAGGTGTTGTAACTATCAAGCTATGACTGTGACCACAACTTTGTCTGTTGTTTAGTATCAGTACTGTGTTTCACCCTTGGAACTGGTTAAGATTAGTATCTCCTTCACTTTACTTTGGTCTACTAATTAAACTACAAAGAGATGCAAAAACAACCTCTCATTTTTAATGTTTCCGTTCAATTTATGACTTTAGGTGTTCAACCATTTGGCACAGGAAACAACTTAGATTTGATTAGGAATTTCTTTTTGTTAGCCAAAAAGTTTTCAACATAAAATGCTTTTACTTATAAATGAGCAGAAAGTTGAAGTGCACAGTATAGATATATCATAATATTCAAAGGAACCTAAAATTCTCACACTATTAGACTCAGTTCCAGAAGATCCTTATCAACTTTACACCAGTTTGGTAGCCACATAAAATCATCTTTTGCAAGTAAAAATCAGAGTTCCATCACAAATTTGACATTGTCTGCAATGGTTTGCTTTGAAACAAAATAATAAGAATAGAAGGGAAGAAAAAGACAGAGAAGCGGGTCGGTGGTGAGTCACTTCCTCGATTAATAGATTATATGCAGTTGAATATATGATCTCAGCCAAAATGACAGACAAAGAGACATCAAATTCCACAAAAACTTTCTTCGTTTGTTTATATTTATTAGTTCTTATCTTACAGAAAATCTCATAATAAGCTCACTTTATTTGCTCTTCTTCTGCTTCTTCCTCCAGACTCTATCTAGATAAACAGTCAAATTCTTGTCGTGGATCATCCCACCAGCCCAGGACTAAATACAATCTACCACCTGATCACGATGCCTTATCCAAGCAGAGGCCATATCAACCCTATGATGAATCTATGCAAGTTTTTCATTTCAAGAAAACCTGAGATGCTAATCACATTTGTTGTCATAGAAGAGTGGCTTGGCTACATTGGCTCTGACCCGAAACCTGGTAACATATGCTTCAAAAGCATACCAAATGTCCTCCCACCAAAGCTGCAGACTTTCCTGGGTTTCTATGAGCTGTCATGACAAAGATAGAAGCTCTCTTTGAGTTGCTTCTTGATCAGCTTGAGCAGGAGCAGTCAGTGGCCACCATCATAGGTGATATTGAACTCCGATGGGTTACTGACCTTGGAAATCAAAGGAATATTCCTGTGGCTGTTTTCTGGACTATGTCATATCGTTTTTTTTCCTTGCTTTATGACTTTGATCGGTTGTCAAAACAAGGGCATGCACAATTTAATTTGCCAGTATGTGTAGATTTGTATCTTCTTGGATTCTTGTCTATATTGAATTGGAAATGATATATGTATCTCTGATATCAGGATTTTCTGCAAAAAAAATGGCAGACCTTAAAAAAGTGTTTGATAAAAATGACAAATGAGTCATGCCGCTTACACTGGATTGCATTTCCAGGGTGCCAAAAGCTCAATGTCTTCTTTTCACTTCCATCAACAAGCTTGAATCACAGGTTACGACACACTAAGAAAACTTTACCTTCCCCTCTCTACCCTGTTGGCCCTTTATACGGTACCAAGAACTCAACAAAAAATCCTTTGGAAGTAACAACACTGACAATGATGATTATCCTAATTACATACAATGGCTAGATTCGCAACCAGAAGATTCCGTCTTGAACATATCATTAGGGAGTTTTCTGTCAGTTTCAAGCACCCAAATGGATGAAATTGCAGCTGGCTTGCAAGCCAGTGGTGTTCGGTTCATGTGGGTGGCTCATCGAGAGGCTTCTCGGTTGCAGGAAATTTGTGGTGAAACAGGCCTAGTGTTGCCTTGGTGTGACCAATTATTGAGGGTGTTGTGCCATTCTTCTATTGGAGGTTTTGGACACATTGTGGTGGAATTCCACTCTGGAAGCCATTTTTGCTGGTGTTCCAGTGCTCACTTTTCCGTTGTTTTTGGATCAAGATCCCAATAGCAACCAAATTGTGCAAGATTGTAAAATTGGGTTGGAGGGTGAAACTAAAGAGAGAGCCTGGAAAAGAAAATTATGTGACAAGACATGAAATTGCTGATCTTGTGCAAAGTTTCATGGATTTAGACAGCAATGAAGGAAAACAAATGAGGGACAAAGCAAGACAAGTTAGAGACATCTTTAGAAAAGCAACAGAAGAAAGTGGATCATCTGTGATCAACCTGGATGCCTTCATCAGGAAAATTTCACAAAAGTACAGCCATTGGTCAATCCTGCATTTCCAATCTTTCATGTCAGGATTCATTGTAAATAAAAAATAAATAAATAAACCAACAAGAAAACAAAATTGCTTGTTTTGGGCCGACAAAATTATTTTGGTGGAATTTGGCAAGCCGACATCATAACAGGATTCATGCACCAACCTGCCCAACTACAGTAATCAACATCATTATTGCAGGTTTTATATTCTTTGAAACAAATCAAAACGTTGAATTTGTTTAGTTTCATCATGCAAAACAAATTAAGGTCAATAATGGTAGGTAAACAATGAACTTTTATAAATGCAAATACAAACATCAAAAGTGGGATCAAGTATTTCTGCTTGTCACGTAAGTACCTAAAGAATTATATAGTTCTCTAACGAATAATTCTGAGAGGCCTAAGTCTGATCATCGGTTGTTCAGAGAATCGCGTGCAGGCATGAATTCGGTCACATCGGCAACAACCACAGTCCGGCACATCATGGCATTGCCACATCCCGGTCGAAGCAATGTCAACTCCATGATGAACCCCTGCAAGCAACTGGTTTCAAAAACAGAAAACAAGCTGATAAGAATCACCTTTGGTGTCACTAAGAGTGGCTCCTCTTGATTGGTTCTGAACCTAAACCAGACAATATCTACTTCGCTTCTATACCAAATATAATCCCATCTGAGCAGGGTGGAGGAGTTGATGGGAAAGGGTTCTTTGAAGCTGTGATGACTAAGATGGAGGCTCTATTTGAGCAGCTTCTTGATCGGATTGAACCCCCTGTGACTCTTATTATGCATGACATTGTCCTATTCTGGGTGGTTGATGTAGGGAATCGGAGGCTTATTCCAGTGGCATCTTTTTGGCCTCTGTCAGCTACTATGTTTTCAATATTTCAACACCGGGACCTTCTAGCTTAAAATGGACACTACCCAGTTGACTTGTTAGGTGAGTTTATACCAAACTTTGTTGCTCCAATCAGATTCTTTATGGATCCAATTTAGTGAATTTATAGGCATTGAAATGTTCAAATACTTTATGGATCCAATTTAGTGAATTTTATAGGCATTGAAATGTTCAAATATTGCACACACATTTATAGTATGAATTGTAGCAAAAGCATTCGAATTTTCAATTCTTTGGAAGAACCCCGTATTTTTAGTTTAAAGATTGTGAGGCTAAAATCAAGACATTAACGATTTTTTCTGTTTGTTTATGGTAGAAATAGGTCATGAGCTGTGGACTACATTTCAGGAGTTTCTCCGATGCGTCTAGCGGACTTTTCTTATCTTATTAATGGCAATGCGCCGCATACATTGCAGCGATTCAATGACATTATATTGTGGGCATCTAAAGCACAATATCTCTTATTTAATTCAGTCTATGAGCTCGAATCTAGAACCATTGATACTTTAAGAGCAAAAAATTCAGTCGCCATCTACAGTTTAGGCCCTGCCATACCATATGTCAAGCTAGGAGACAACGAAAATGAACCAAACTGCATACAGTGCTAAACTGCCAGCCTAACAAATCTGTTTTTGTATGTTTCTTTTGGAAGTTTTCACTCAGTTTCAGGAGCACGAAGGGATGAAATTGCAGCTGGTTTGAAAAACAGTGTTGTTAGGTTCTTGTGGGTGGCACACGGGGAAACAAGTCGGCTTCAAGAGGCTTGTGGTGACAAGGGAGTGTTGGTGGCCTGGTGTGACCAGTTGAGAGTGTTGTCTCATCCTTGTGTAAGGGGATTCTTGACACATTACGGGTGGACTTCTGTTCATGAAGGCATTTTGGCTGGTGTTACATTCTTACCTTTCCTCTAGGAATGGACCAAATGACAAATAGCAAGTTGATTGAGAAGGACTAGAAGGTTGGTTGGAGAGTCAGGAAAGAGGTGGTGAGAGTGGAGAATTTTGTGTCAAGAGATGCAATTAAGGAGCATGTGGTGAAGTTCATGGACTTGGAAAGCAATGAAGGGAAACAAATAATGACAAAAGCGAAAAACCTCCAGGAAAAATGTCAACATGCTATCTGCCGTAGATGGAACATCTGAAATCACATCAAGTCTTTCACTGGAGACATTTCATGAATCAATCGGTTAGTCTTTGACATCAATGAGATAGGAACTTGTCAGCTGTTGTATAGTACTAGTACTGAGTATGTCATGCTTGGAATCGAATAAGTTTGGTAAAACAACAAAGAGATACTAACAGAGCCTCTCATAATCTCATTTTATATGTTTCTGTTCAATCCATTGGCACAGGCAGCAACTTAGATTTGGTTTGGACATTCTTTTTGTTAGCAAAGATGTTTTTGAGATTGATGAAATCTGATTTTGCTTTCAAATCAGCAGAAATTAAGTGCAAACATATAAATATACTAAATATTCATACCAGTCTAAATTCTCATTATTGAATAAAATTATCGTTATCATGTATATTTCAAACAATCAACAAGACACCACATCTGCTGCCAAAAAAAAAAAAAAAAAAAAAAATACAAGACACCACGTCCAATACCGGTCAATTCAGTTCAAAGGAGTATATTAAAGTATATTTAAGATACACGTTAATTATTTTTATATTAAATATGTCTAAGACACATTAAATTATTTACAATTTTTTTTTTCAAATAAAATATTCACAATTACATCAACTTACATTAACGCTAATAAAAGAGGCAATTTGGTGATTTTCATGTGAGCAGCGAACAAAGGAATTCACATTGACGATCTAGAATGTAAGCTACTCACAGAAACGAAAGTTTTAATAAACAGGAGTAAAAATAATATTCCAAGAGAATTTTCTGTGGCAACAAAAAATCTGAACATAAACAAGTTACCTTTGAAACGGTCATCGGGATAGACAGGAACATCAAAATAGATCAATCCCCGTCGAAAAAGTCCCTTCATAACATCAGGATCAAACAGGATATATGCATTAGCTTCCTCCTTACAGACTTCATCTATCATAGCCATTTCTTCTTCTTTTAGCTTCGTAAAGGAGAGAAAACACTATAAGCTGACATCAATTGCACACTGCTTGAGCAGTAAGTATACAGATGCAAACGGATTTTTCTCTGAAATGTGCACGAACCCAACGATGAAGTGAGCATACTTTAGAGTCACAAGAAGAAGGGATTATCTGAATGCTTACCTTAAATTCTTCCAGAGTAAAATTGACTAGACAAACTCCCCACCATGGTTCAATTGTAAAGTCTGCAGGTTGTGTAGGTAAAAGTTCTTTGGC
Organism: Nephelium lappaceum; assembly: GCA_021234005.1. Taxonomy (NCBI): domain Eukaryota; kingdom Viridiplantae; phylum Streptophyta; class Magnoliopsida; order Sapindales; family Sapindaceae; genus Nephelium; species Nephelium lappaceum. Next base: position 24,067,770 of record CM037997.1, read on the forward strand.
AGTCGACTTGTTCAGCTTCCACATAATTTCTGGATAGCACCAGATGAGTAATGATAGGTAAGATTCCATCCAGACTCTACAGCACAAGGTACATTTAATCTAATCTTCAGATTGAGAATTTATGACACCATCAAGAGTTTATACAGTGATATACACTCACTTGAAAAAATATATATAATTTTTACGGTCACCTCTTCTTTTTTTTCCCGTCACCTCTTCAGGTGATGGCTCCAAATAAGGCTTTAGCACACATGACTAAAAACATGCTCAGCTTATTGAATATCAGTTAATGAAAAATTCTATTAAAAATTATCAGAATTTTAATCACTCTGTAATGAAAATATTAATAAAAAAAGGAGAGAAGCAAAAAGATTTATGTTACAAATGGAAGATCGCCAATCTAAGCACAAGCAAAGACTGTACTCAAGAGCTTCAGGAGTTCAGATTTTCAAGACTTACTATTCTTTTCTTATTATCATTTGGGCAGAAGAAGAGTAAAACCCTTTGTTTCACTTCAATGCAATGACACTGTGCAGTCAATATCTCTACCCCATCGAAATATTAGTCATCGATCAGTTACAATCAAGTAAAACATTCATGACAGTCTGCTCACATGTATATCTACTTGTTGGTGGGTGTATATGGACACAAACACCACACATAATATATGAATCTTTAAGCATAGAGGCAGTCTAATCCAGTACCTTAGATCTGCACTTGTTCATGATATTAATGAATTCGTTCTTCCTATTCCAGTAAGCCGCAAATAAAAACACAAAAAGAGTGAGAAGCCACAAAAGAGTGGCTTGAAGTCGTTTTGGGGAGATTCTCCCACTGACACTCTTCCTTGATAGCTTTGACTACCAACTGTTCCTCTATTGTTGTTGGTACGTGTTGCATTTTCTGCAATTCAACAACAATAAGATCAAACCAAGAATCAATCAATTCATCGACAGGTGTGAAAGGAGTGGATCCAACCTGGACGAGAAGACGAAGACGCTTAGGCTCAAGTGAGGTTGGTAGGGTTTTAATCGAGTATGGCTGTTTGCGATCTACCACTATATCGTATCAAAAGCACAAAGCAAGTGCTCAATTGCTTTGCTTGCATCACTTATTATTGTTGCAGGACATGATCTAGATCCATCAATTTTGTCAATAGTTATTTATTGAAAAGGGAAGAAAAACTCTGACAAGTGATTGTAAAATGGCATTGGAGAGCTAAGGAGGATCTGCAAATTTGTCAATGTTTTTGGTAGCTGATTATGGCTTTTACTCCAATTTCATTCCAATTCTTTGAGCTTTAATTTTATAATTAAAGAGAATAATAATAATAAGCAGTCTAGGACAATATTGGGTTATGTCATTAAATTGAAGAGAATTGAAATTTCGTTGTGTATATGTTTGACCTCATTGACTGATTATAATATATCCAATGGTCCTCCTAAATGTACGCCCCAATTTAACATAAGGTTATATTAATTACTTCTAAAATTGAAAATAATATCAAATCACCCATGATTTTAAAAATAATAATTAAAACAATCCAACTGTTAAATAGAATAGAGATAATACTAAGGAAACCAAACCCCCCGCGCCGCGGACCCCCAACCCCTTCCTCCCTCCCCCCCCCCTCCTCCCTATTGTTTGACTAAATTGCTATGGACCCCTCTATAGTTTGACATAATCCCATTTTCTCTCTTCTGTTAATTCTGTTATTGAAAAGTATACCTTGACAATGACAGTACGCAAAAAGACGATCTTGTCCCTTATATTGATGGACAAAAAAATTTGTTAAAAAACTAAAATAAAAATGAAAAAATACTTAAAATGAAAAAAAAAAAAAAATCCCAGTTTATAGGTTTTCGACAACTGAAAACCCATTTTCTGGGTTCCCAGCAACCAGAATCTGGGTTTCCGACTGGAAACCCAAATTTTATTGGGTTTACTTGGAACTAATCTCCAACAGTAACATTAAATAGATAAACACGAAAACATAAATATTTAATCCACAAACATCAAACATCATCACCAAGACATCAAGCATAATTACAACAAACGTATATATACAAAATCTCATTGAAAACAAAACAACACAAAAACGCCTAGCATAATCTATCCAATTTCATCTGGGTTTGACCTCGAACTTAGATTTTCATATGGGTTCGATTTCAAACCAAGATGAACCTAGATGTTTACATCTGGGTTCGAATTCGAACCCAGATGTTCGCATCTGAGTTTGATTCAAACCTAAACGCGAGTTTATCGATTAGAACTTGAACCTAGATGTGAGCATCTAAGTTCGATTTCGAACCTAGACTGGGTTCAAATCGAACCTAGATACGAGCTTCTAGGTTCGAAGTCAAACCCTAGAAGCTCGCGTTTGGGTTCGATTTCAAACCAACTTTTAAGTTCGACTTTGAACCCAGAAGCTCGCTTTTGAGTTCGAAAATCGAACCTAAAAGATGGGATTTGAGAAGAAGAAGAAGAAGAAGAAGGGGAGAAGAGAAGAAGAAGAGACTGGAGAGCGGAGGTGATGGCGGCAGGCGAAGAGCTAAGAAGGGAGGGAGATTGGCATCGGAGATCAGAAAGAGAGAGAAAGATAGGAGAGAGAGAGAGAGAAAAAGAGGGGGGGAGGGAGAAGGAGAAAGGTGTTCCTCATTTATGTTTTTATTTTATTTTTATTTTTTTTTAATTATGTCCACCATCCATCAAGTTGATGGACATGATGGATGGTGGACATAATTTTTTTAAAAATTATTAATATATATTTATTTATTTATTTCTTATTTTTCTTACTTATGTCCACCATCCATCATTGAAAGAATTCATAGCATTATATAAATTCAATAAAACAGTAAATGGAAACCGAAAGCGTACCCGTTTCTATGTAGCGGAAATTGCTCTGGATCCTGGATTGTTCAACTGGTCGGATTCCAATCACATAGTCGGAAATGAACCTCAAATCACAGTATAATTTGCCTTGCCATTTGTTTTTCTCTTTTCTCTCATATGTGTAGTATGATTTGTATGTAAAGTTTCTGGAATTGATTTTCCATCATTTTCAACAAATGAATTCCTCAAGTATTTATAGAGGTGGCGGTTATTTTCTGATAACCGCCAGTGGTTATTTGTTCTTATCCCAATCCATTTTAGTTGGATCGGATCATGGATTTGGGTCATCTTGGGTGGACCCAACCCAACAACCCAATAATCCAACATCTCCCACTCACACAAGATGAGCCAAATAGAACTCATAGAGAAAACACTGGTGACCCCTTTATGATAAGGAGTACAGGCATTCATACAGGCAAATACACCGTGTGGCCTATGAACAATAATATATGCAATGTGGCTTGTCTCTCAAATCTCAATTGTACTGCTACACAAGAGATTGTAAATTTGTTCATTATTATATCCTAAATTTAATATAATTTTATTTGCTCGAACATATTTAATCCCTTAACATGCTCGATCCTCCAATATTCCATATAATCACAATTGCAATTCCAAATTGCAATTAGTCGCGACTAGTAACTATAGGAACAAAATAAAATTCATTAAATCTTCCTGTCTCACTTTCGTCTCTCGGTCAACAAAAATGACTGACATCATAGTAATGTCCCATAGGCCCGCATTATCATAGTCATAGAAGACCCACTAATGATACAAACATCACCTCATTACTTTAAGACAAAGTGAACAGTCATTAAGGACATAGGTTGAAGTTTTATATAAACTTCAATGGAACTTACACAATGAGGAATCAGGGATAAATTTACTCATTTTCTATGTGGTCACGATAAGCACACGCGGTATGAAACGCATATTACAGTGAATCTTATCCTTTAATAAGGACGTGTATGTCTTTTATATTGAGATTATTCACTGTACAGATCTTAGTTCAGACGTTTTTCTAGCGCCTAACCTGAGTTCCAAAGCTTGCCCTTTCGGCACCTATTATCGAGAAACTCACATCTGGCTTAATCAAGTTCTCATGATGGTGGGGATACATCATGAGCGGTTCAATAATTAATTTTAGGTAGAACCTCATCTTGACTATAGTCAAGGCGACATTTCATATATTTCAAGCCCTTAAGAGAATAACCTCATTTTTATCCTCTAAAATATATGTGTCTTATCTTAGCTTGCTCTCCTAGCAACTAAGGCAATTGTACGTGTAAGAATATCAATCTCAAAACCTGACGACATACTTTCATATATAATCTATGTGAAATGAAATGTGCTAGTTTTATATAACCAAAATGATTTATCTAATTATAAAACAGATATAATTTAATGTAACAATTATAATATCATAATCTACACAAATTCAAAGACCTAGTATGTGACATAAACACATTCTTGTCACAACTTTTGTGAGTGGATCCAATACCATCTCATGTGTAGATGCATACTAATTGTTACATTCTTTTCATCATTATATCTTTGACGAAATCGTACTTAGTCTCTATGTACTTCGATTTACTGTGACATTGTCGTATCTTTAGTATAGACAATTGCTGTCTAACGATCACAGTATACAGTAACTGACTTCTTCACATTAATTTCGAATTCAGATTCTTTAAGAATCTCTTGAGCCAAACTGCTTCCTAGACTACAGCTGCACATGTATGAGTACAGCTTCCATGTTGGACAGCGTAATGCATGATAGCTTTTTGTTACTCCAGAAATAGCACTTTGGTTGAGCAAAAAAATGCATAACCAAATGCAGATTTTCGCTTATCCAAATCACCTCCCCTAATTAGCGTTTAGAAACCCAATTAAAGCATATTATCACATTGATAATACAGGGAGTAATAAGCAATTTCTTTCAAAAATTCTTTGATAGCATCTTGTTACTTCTACAAGTTGATTTATTTGAGAGCACTAACTGTTAGTCCCTTCGCTCCCACTAGAAACAGATGAATAAGCTATTCCAATAGCTCTGTCACTCCCACTAGGGTTAGAGTATTTAAACAATTCTCTATCTTCCTCTAGTTGAGTGTTCAGATTTGGAACAACGTCCGAATCGTTCAACTCGTAACATTGAAATTCTTTTTTTCAATCTCACATTTGCTAGAAAATTTATTCTTTAAGAAGTTCAGTAACTATGTTTTTCGAAGCACATGTCATTTCATTAAATGACATTTATTCTGCTTAGAGACTTTTAGTCTATATCTATCTATGTCTATACTAGCACATCTACTATCATTTCACTAAAAATACTGCAGCAACTATACACTTATAAATATGATAAAAGAATCTTTGGATAGGAATCGAAAAAAGTAGTCAAGCTACCCATCATCATCCAATTTCCAAATATTCACTAAATCATATATGTAAGTGTTTGCGCAAAACAGTCCTAATATCATTCTCTAAAAGATTTTAGGACACCCACAATTTGAAAAACATCATTTGAGATCTTTATATTCTCAGACATCTTTTAATCGGAATCTCTATGACCTCGTCATTTTATAGTCCAAGATATAAATATATATATATTATGATCTCAAGATCCTACTTATTATCTAAGATTTTCATAATCTTAAGGTACTGGTCAATATTTGAGATATCAGTAATCTCCTCGTCATCTGATAGGACAATATCATAATCATATCATCAGATAACTCATCGTCAAAATGAGTGACCCAGTCCCTATCAAATTGCATGTATAACCTCAAAACTAAGTAAATACATGCACGATTAATTTTAGATTAAATAAAATTTAATTTAAAAACTAAAACATTTTTTAAAATTAACTCCCTTATAGAGTGAAATCAATCCAATAATATTATTTTGCTCACAATTCAAGCAAATAATTAGTTGGATGAGAAGAGGAGCAAAATTAGGAAAAAATAAATTTGTCGCCGGTAAGATCCGAGCAGCCCGTCACCACGGCTCGAGCTGCGTCAGCCACTGCGCGGTATATCGGGGGCTCCGTCATGACGCGCCCTGCAATTGCATCGCGCTGACACCATCAGCCACGTGTCACCCTCCAACGCGGACCAGGTTCTTGGTCACGCTTATGTGTCACAACACCCATCAAATTGTTTCCACGGGTCGTGATCTCTAACACGGTTGCACGATTCACTACTTGTCTCACATGCAGGTCTTCCCCGCGTCATTCTCTACCACTTAACAGTAGGACCACGCGCTGGTTCAGAAGGGACCACGTGTCGAGTGCTGATGATTATGCGTGTCGAAACGGTAGCCAACCACGCGTTGCACTCTAACCAATCAATTCACGCCACGTGTCAGCATGCGTGGCGCATACGTGTCGCATTACTGGTGCTGATGTGGCGTGACGTGGCGCCTGCGTGGGCTTGGTTCGTGTCGCCCAGCGCGTCACGGCCGTCATGGCGCGTGTATTACACACGCCCATTTGTTTTCCTTCTGCGACCATACTCCGTCCAGATTTCAACCCAAAACTTGTTTTGATTCGTTCTCCTTCGTTTTACAATGAAATTTTGTGATTCAAATTGCTATTGATTCATCTTGAAGTCTAGTTTCTTATAAAATTTGAATCACACAAAACGGAAGTTTAACAAGGGAGATATCATGCATGTAAGTTTCAGGGTTCATGTTTCTATATCTTAGTTTTCAACCCAATAAACAAGTTTCATGGCAATTTTAATTGTATAACCAAGATTAATGACCAGCAAACAACCCTAACCTGGCTCTGATACCAATGAGAGAATTCATAGCATTATATAAATTCAATAAAATAGTAAAATGGAAACCGAAAGCGTACCCGTTTCTATGCAGCGGAAATTGCTCTGGATCCTGGATTGTTCAACTGGTCGGATTCCAATCACATAGTCGGAAAGGAACCTCAAATCACAGTGTAATTTGCCTTGCCATTTGTTTTCTCTTTTCTCTCATATGTGTAGTATGATTTGTATATAAAGTTTCTGGAATTGATTTTCCATCATTTTCAACAAATGAATTCCTCAAGTATTTATAGAGGTGGCGGTTATTTTCTGATAACCACCAGTAACCGCCAGCGGTTATTTGTTCCTATCCCAATCCATTTTAGTTGGATCGAATCATGGGTTTGGGTCATCTTGGATGGACCCGACCCAACAACCCAATAATCTAACAATCATGTTTATGGACGGTTCAAAAAAATATTAATATTTTTAATTATTTTTAAAAAATAATCTGTTGATAGGTGGTACCAATTGTTTGTTCAAAATTTTTTCAATTTTATTTTACATTGAATTGACAAATTTATCCTTTCTAGTTAACAGTCAAACATTGACTCTTAACATCCAAATTTATGGTAAAGGGTTTTTTGGCTGTTTTAATAAACACGAGGAGGTTTTTTTTTACTATTTTTTAAATTATAAGGTGGTATGTAGCGATTTTTTTAAGTTAGGGTTTCTTTTGGCTATTATATCAAACTACAGGGGGAAATTAGATTTATCCCAACGGAATAATGAATATGTTAATAAAGTAACAAATCCGATAGTTTTGAGGGTAAAAGTATCATTTGGCCTTGATGCATACATGGACATGAAGGATAGCTGGAACCTATTTATTAAAATTTTCATTAAATAAAAGGGAAAAAAAGAAAAACTAAATAAATTTTTCTTTTTCATCTGCCACTGTGTCCCACTTTCCTCCCTCACTCTTATTCAACCCAACCCGGTAAACCAGATCCATCACATTTTCAGATTTTTCATTTTTCTTGAAAATGAAAATTTATTAAGACCAGTGTCTATCACAACACATTTTTCTTGTAGTTACTTCGCCGTCTATCTGATATCTTTAAGCCCCGAGCTCACCATCACATTTATTGACCATCATTTACTCATCATTTTTTATTCTCTGTAGGAATCTTCACATTTTCTTCTTCTTCTTCTTTTTCTTCTTCAACCCGACCATAAACCCGATTCATCACATTTTTGGAGTTTTCATTTTTCTTCAAAATTAAAATTTATTGAGACTGATATCTATCACATCACATTTTTTTTATAGTCACTTCGTCGTCCATCTGATATCTATGAGCCCCGAGCTCACCATCACATTTACTGACCATCATTTACTCATCATCTTTTATTTTCTACAGGAATCTTCAGATTTTCTTCTTTTTCTTCTTCTTCTTCTCTTTTTCCTTTTCTTTTCTTCTTCTCCTCTTCATTTTCTTCTTCTTCTTTTTTCTTCTTCTTCTTTCTTTTCTTCTTCTTTCTTCCACTTTTTTTTTTCTTTCTTTTCTTCTCTTCTTCAACCCGACCTGATAAACCCGGTCCATTACATTTTCAGAGTTTTCATTTTTCTTGAAAATAAAATTTATTGAGACTGATATTTGTCACATCATATTTCTCTTGTAGTCACTTCGCCGTCTATTTGACATTTTTGAGCCCTAAGCTCACCATCACATTTACCGACCATCATTTACTCATCATCTTTTATACTTTGCAGAAATATTCAGATTTTCTTCTTATTATGCTTATTCTTCTTCGTCTTCTTCTTCTTCTTCTTCTTCCTCTTCTTCCTCTTCCTCTTCTTCTTATTTATCCTCCTCTTCAACCCGACCTAGTAAACCCAATCTATCATATTTTCAGAGTTTTCATTTTTCTTGAAAATAAAATTTATTGAGACTGTTGTTTGTCATATCATTTTTCTTGTAGTCCTTTCGCCGTCTATCTGATATCTTTAAGCCCCGAGCTCACCATCACATTTACTGACCATCATTTACTTATAATCTTTTATTCTCTGCAGGAATCTTCAGATTTTCTTCTTTTTCTTCTTCTTCTTCCTCTTTAACTCGACGACCCGGTAAACCCGGTCCATCACATTTGCAGAGTTCTCATTTTTCCTGAAAATGAAAATTTATTGAGACTGGTGTCTATCACATCACATTTTTCAAGTAGCCACTTGCGCCGTCTATCTGATATCTTTGAGCCCCGAGCTCACCATCACATTTACTGACCATCATTTACTCATCATCGTTTATTCTCTACAGGAATCTTCAGATTTTCATCTCTTCTTCTTCTTCAACTCGACCCGGTAAACCCGGTCCATCACATTTTCAGAGTTTTCATTTTTCTTGAAAATGAAAATTTATTAAGACTGGTGTCTGTCACATTACATATTTCTTGTAGTCACTTTACCGTCTATTTGACATTTTTGAGTCTCGAGCTTACCATCACATTTACGGACCATCATTTACTCATAATCTTTTATTCTCTACAAGAATATTCATATTTTGTTGTTCTTCTTCTTATTATTCTTCTTATTCTTTCTCTTCCTCTTTTTCTTCCTCTTCTTCCACTTCATATTTTTCTTCTTCTACTTCTACTTCTTCTTTAACTTGACCCTGTAAACCCGGTCCATCATATTTTCGAAGTTTTCATTTTTCTTGAAAATGAAAATTTATTGAGACTGGTGTCTATCACATCATATTTTTCTAGTAGTCACTTCGCCGCCTATCTGACATTTTGAGCACCGAGTTCACTATCACATTTACTGACCATCATTTACTCATCATATTTATTCTCTGTAGGAATCTTCAGATTTTCTTCTTTTTCTTCTTATTCTTCTTATTCTTCTTCTTCCCCTTCTTCTTCCTTATCCTCTTCTTTTTCTTCCTTTTCTTCTTCTTCTTCAACCCGACTTGGTAAACCCGTCCATCACATTTTCGTAGTTTTTTATTTTCTTGAAAATGAAAATTTATTGAGACTGGTGTCTGTCACATCACATTTTTCTTGTAGTCACTTCACCGTCTATCTGACATTTTTGAGCCCCGAGTTCACCATCACATTTACTGACAATCATTTACTCATCATCTTTTGTATCTTTTGTTCTCTACAGGAATCTTCAGATTTTCTTCTTCTCCTTCTTATTCTTCTTTGTCTTCTTCTTTTGTATCACATTTACTGACCATTATTTACTCATCATCTTTTATTCTCTGCAGGAATCTTCATGTAAGCCCTCAATGTTTAATTAAGGATTACTTTAGTAATAATCTTTAAGTGGTGTACGAAATCGTAAATAATTATTAAGAGATGTTTTGGGACCCTAGGGGATTAAACAAAAGTATTGTAAGACTATAGGGATTGATGAAACCTTATTGGAAGCTTAGTTAAGTATAAGAGCAAATTGATCATTGTCATTTGAATTCATAAGTTAGTATGACCTATTGATTAAATTGAAAGAAGATTTAAGTTAAGGGTCAAGATGAAATAAATAAATGCTAAGTGCCAAAAGTCAATTAAAGAAGGGATACAATGGTCATTTATGGAATTGATGTTAGTATATAAGAAAGACTTAGTCAATTTTTTGAAGCAACTCAAGTTAGTCACGCCAACAAACACCAATAAAGAGAGAAACCAAAGAGAGAAAAGAGAGGCGAGAAAAGTGTGTGTGTGTGTTTGGCCAAGTCAAGTTTTTGATGATCAAAGTTGGTTCAAGTGAGTTTTGACATCCCAATCCATCAAGCAAGCTTCCATAAGCTAGGAAATCAAACTTGAAGCATCCAACAAAGCAAATCAAGGTTAGTTGCTCATTTTTGGATTAGGTTTTGTGTTGGTTTGGGTTGGTTGTTTTGATGATATTTGAATTAGTTTTGATTGGGGATTTTTATCTATGTTGAGAGAGGAATTAATTGTGCTTGGAAAGTATGTGTAGAAGGCATGGAAGCCTACTAAGATTGATGAGCTAGGGTTGGCTTGAGATAGATTTTAGGTTGGTTTTGGATTGAAAACAAAGGGAATGAGATGTAGACAAGGTATTTGATAAAATGTCTCAAAGAACCAACATGCAAAAATTGATGGAAATGAATCTAGTATGTGTTGTAACATGTGAGGCCTTATGGAGAAGTATAGGAATCCAATGAAAGGGTGATGTTTTAAGCATGGTTTCTTGATGTTTAGGTGACATATATTCCTATAGAAATGTTAGAATTGAATTTAAACCAATTTCATTGTAATGCATTGTAAAGTACCTAGGAAAGTCATTATGTTGTCATCGAAAACCACCTTTTTATGGGTTTGATTGAATTGTTTGAGTAGGTTAGAGTGTGTATAACACTGGGAAATGAAGAGTTAAGTTTTAGAATGAAATGGTTGAAAAAGCCCTTAAAAAGAAATCGTAAAGTGGTGTTTTTGGCCCAAAACACCTATCAAACGATATCGGAATTCGACAAAATTTTACGGTGACCACATTGGGAGATAAGAAGAGTGTGGGAGAAAGAATTGGAGCAAAAGCATGCATATTTTGGGCTGTGCATTCAATTCGGGTTTGAGGGGTCAAAAACGGTCATTTTGAGTTTCAAGCTTCAATTTATGATGGGAAGCATATCAGGATGCTCCTTAGGGTATATAAAAAGGGTTCATGTAAAGAAATTGGGAATTTGGAGCATGGATCAAAGAGAAATTGAAAGGAGAAACTACTAGTGTAGAGAGATTTTATAGAGTTAGTTTGGTTAGGTGCATTTGAGTGCATCTTTGTATTGTCTATTGAGCACATTTTAAATGTGCTTATCATGTGTAGGTGAAGGCGAGGCTAGCGAAGCCAGGGAGGATCGTTAAAGCTACTAAGGGAAGTTTGATTTCAAAGGTTAGTGCTAAATGATTTTCAAAGAAATTATGTTGGTTTTGAAATAGTTAAACTCTTCTTGATATGTTTGCTATTTGCGAGTTTAAAATTTGAAATGAATATTGCTATGGATGTTATGTTTACGTGCAAAAGTTGGTTTTTATGCCTTTATAATCATGGATTTCTTTTAGAGATGAGATATGATGTTTTAAGCTTTATTAGTGAACGAAATCATGTTTCATGGTTTGTAAAAGAAAATAAAGTTGAAATTCTATGTGTTTGATACAAAAATTATATGTATAAATATATTTTCAAAGGCCGCCAATTGTTTGCCCATCTTTGTAAGTTTTATAGACTCGGCCGGTACATCCCACTCGTGTATGTGACGCGATCCGACCCGGATACCTATACTCTGATCCAGTAGGTCACGCCGGGCTAAGCGAAACCCGTGGAGCGAACCCTAAACTCTTTGATACTTTCTGAAACATGATTGGGTTGGGTTTTCTTTAAAAACTGAAAACTGTAGGAAAAATTTTGTTTTTATTTATTTTCGAAACTCATTTTTCTAATAAAATTTCGGCAGCATAACAGCTGTATTTTTAACGTTCCCGAAAAAACCTGTTTACAGAAAAACAACACTTCGACTAAAATTTATCACCAACCCAACTTCTGGTTGCCCGTAGGCCTCAATCATGCAATTGATTTTCAAAATCTACTTAGTAACATTTAAAAGACAATTTAATAAACCACATTTAAATAAAAAACAGTTACGAACGAATAATTACAACTTTCAAATTACTTATACATTTCAAAAGATATCTATATGAAATATAACTGATGAAACAAAATAAGCTGGTCAAATGATGTCGTCGCGCTGGCTCACCCGCTGAGGTAATGCTACTGATCGGCTACCTGTTGAGAGTACCTGAGGAGGTTTTTATATAAAACAGAAAAATA
>CM037997.1:24080367-24094903 GCA_021234005.1 Nephelium lappaceum
TAGGTGTGGAAATAAGCCATTCATCCCAATTCTAAAAGAGGAAAGCTTTCGACTAAAGTGGATGTACGGCGAAGCTTGGCACTTAGGTCCGATTTGTTCAAATCTCCTACAAAGGGCAGAGCCCTTATTGCTGCTATTCCCTTCTCCATGGTTTCTTCTCCTTCCACAAAGAGTTTTCCTTATTACTCCTCAAAGGTGAAAGGGGCTGCCGCCATCCATTCTCATTCCCTAGAGGGAAAAGAATCAACTACTTTGCACTCCATTTTTCCAAGGAAAAATAGACTGTCACCCCCGAGTGCATGGATATGGATAACCTCTAGGGAGTGATTGATTTTACACTTATCATGTAGACAAACCTATTCTTCATAGGATGATCTTGGCTTCTCCTAATCGAGCTTTAGATAGGGCCATCATGATTGCATGCTTGGTAAGCTCTTACGTGTTGTTCTTTACTTATTTTTGTTGAATACTACGCTATAATTTTTATTATTATATCTCTTTCTTCTTCTTCCTTTTTTTTTTTTTAGGGGGCCTTTACAGCTGTACACATTCGTTCACCTGCTTAGAAGGCATTTGAGGAAAGTGCCTCCCTAAAAAGTGCCTTAGAAGAAGAGAAAGCTAAAAATGTTCATACCAAGAAGGTCTTAAAGGATGAGAGGTAAAAGCTCGAACGAATTGAAGAGACCTTGAGCGAGGAGAAGTAGAGGTATGCCAATCTGAATTGCTATTTCAGATGCCAACATGTAGGGTTATCGCTATGAGGTGATGGAGGTGTTTAAGTTGCACCCTGGTCTGAACTTAAGTCACGTGCCCTTCCCATGGGAAGTGAGTGAAGAGAGGGAGAACCTTGTTGAGCAAGAAGAGAATCCTTTTGAATTCGAGAAAGATGACGTTTCTAAGTTTGATGGTACCAGTGTTAGCGGTGTTAGGGATGAGTTAAAGCATGGTGATGAGGAAGATCCACTAGTAGGGGAGTTGGACAATCTTGAGGTTACCCCTTTTAACATCGAGCAGGATGAAAAGGCCACTTAATGGTCCCTAGTGAATACTAGTTGCAGATCATTCTTTCCACCTTTATGTTGTGTGGGGTATTCCCTGCGATATGGACTATAATAATATCACTTGAACATTTTAATCTGCCCTAAGGTGGCCCAACATTCGATTGTTAGTTATTTATTTGGACTTTAGTCTTCTGTAGATTTTCTTATTTGAATGAATGTAACTGACTCCTTTTTCCTTGATTTATTGATTGAATGTCAATTTGGTTTTCTCCATTTTTTTTAGAGTTTTTGAGTGCTAAGAAGTCCTAAGGGATCATATTCTCTTTATTCTTTGGGATTATAGTCTTCATATCACCTTAGGGGCTAGGCCTCAGTGATCTGATTAGGCTTTTTGCCTAGATGTTGTCTTAGGCCTTTTCTGCTCTTTAGGTCTTTTTAGTTTCAGACAAACACCTCCCTTTTTCACTTTTTGACCTTTAGGTGGGGGCTTTCAACTAATTTATGGTTTCAAGCTACCCCTCATCTTGGATGGCCTAGGTCTTTCTCCTTAGGACTTGATTCGGCCCCCAAAGTGAATCCAATTTAGGGATTTACGGGTTTCACTAAGTCTTGGCAGACCTAAGTCTTTTGCCTTAAGTCTTGATTCAGCCCTTGGGATAAACTCTATCCTAAGTTGACGAGTTGTGTGAGCTAGCCCAGGTCATTCGCCGTGGGGCTTAATTCGAAGGGATTTATTCTTGCTTCCTAAGCATTTGTACTCTTTAAGCTATGTTAAATGAAAAAGATAAATAATAAATGAGTAATCATGTGCAACTTTCAAGGCAATAATCCAACCAGCAAAAAAGGAAAGACTAAGTATCCTTCCTTTTTCATATATACATAAAAAGGAATTTTACATTATTTTCCAAATATACATTGTAAATTAGTCCCCTTTAAAAGAGGTGAAAAACTTTGTTGTGTGTTGTGGTTTTTGTATTTTCGCTGCACTTTTTGGAATTCAAACAACTTCTTCCTACGACTACAACCTTTAGGTCTTTACATTAACGAGTAATATTTCTTCAGTTGGTCCGCATTCCATGAATGTTTGATGGTCCTTTCATCCATGTAGCTTAGTCTGTATGTTCTTGGCTTAAGAACTCTCTTCACCCTATAGGGCCCTCCCAATCGGGGCCAAGAGTTCTTATATCTTTCTTTTACGTGTTGAGAGTCATTCTTCTGAGCACCAGGTCTCTTTCTTCAAATCCCCTATGCTTCACATTCTTGTTGTACTATCTAGTGATTCTTCCTTAATAGGCCGCAATCCTCACTCGGGCTGCTTTCTATTTTTTCTCCGATAGATCAAAGCTTGCCCTCAACTGATTTTTGTTCTCCTCTTCATCGAAGTATCGCGCCCCACAAGGTTAGGCATATTAATTTGGTAGGTTCAACGACTTCAGCTCCAAATGGTAGTGCAAAAGGTGTTTTCCTTGTAGCTATTCTTTTAGTGGTTCAATATGCCTAGAGCACATTTGGTAACTCGTCAATCTAACCACTCTTTTTTTTATTGAGTTTTCTCTTGCTAATACACTTTATGATTTTATTTACCGTTTTAACTTGCCCATTAGCTTAGGGGTGGCTTACTGAAGAATATCAGTTTTCTATTCCATAATCTTGACAGAATCCCCTAAACGATCATTGTCAAATTGAGGTTCGTTATCCGTGATGATCACCCTGGGAACTCTAAAGCGGCACACAATAGTTCTCCATATGAAACTGGTCGTCTTAGTCTCGGTGATTCTAGCCAAGGGTTCTGCCTCAACCCACTTAGTGAAATAGTCCATTACAACAATTGCGTATTTCACTTCTTTCTTCCTCTTTGGCATTTGTCCTATCAAATCGATGCCTCACTGCGTGAAGAGCTAAGGAGTAGTTAAGCAGCTTAAATTCTAAGGTGGTAAGTTTGGGACGTTAGCAAATCGTTGGCAAACATCGTAAGACTTTACCAAACTTGTGGCTTCTTGATGCATTGTTGGCCAATAATATCCCTGACGTAGGGTCTTATGAGCCAACAAGCGAGCTCCTAAGTGGTTACCACATTCCCCATAGTAAAGCTCTTAAAGGATACACTTTGCCTCATTAGGGTGTAAACATCTGAGGAGAGGCAGAGAGAATCCCCTAAAATACATGATTCCCTCTATTATGCAGAACCAGCTTGTAAAACCCGGAATTTTCTTTGTCTAAGAGAAATAAAATTTTTTAATGAATAGTGGTTCCGAGTGAATAGTGATTGGGTGAATAGCAAATTTTAGGAGACAGACCTCGAAAATCGCAAATTTCTAGAATAGGTATTAGAGTCTAAGGAAACTGAAATGGATCAAAAATGAGTCTATTCAAGTAGATTTTAGGAGTTCCAAAGATTTTTGGACGAAATTACTTTTTTAGAGAATAATAAGTGTTGATGATTTTACATCCATTTGAAATTTTTTTTTAAAGCATCAAATTGAGAGATAAAAGGCCCAATTAGAGTATTTACATGGTCAATTTGATGATTAAATGACCATGGAATATTTTTGGAGAACTTCAATTAAGTTGATGTTAGGATGTTAGATGAATTATGGTATGATTTGAATACCATTGGAGCCATGAAATGAAAGAAACTTATTTGAATGTGTGATGTGGTAGATTCGGGTAAGGTGGATTGGTAGTATTCAAGATGAAATTCAACCACTTGATGTGTTTTTATGGTGTTAAGCATGTGTTCAAGCAAGATTGTGTAAAGAAAATAGGAAGTAAAGAATGTTATAATGTTAGTCTAAATTATGCCAAGAATGTGAAGTTTAGTGTTCATAGCATTCTAAATTTAAATTGGATGAATTAGGGCTATTAGGATGGATTTCATAAAATTAGGGTGATGGATTCTAAATTAGAATGTGCTTTGTAGGTGAGAAGGAAGCAAAGGAATTAAGCGATAATTTTTTAAGGTTATTCTAGTAAATTGAAAGCAAGTGAGTGTAAACCTATTTTATGAATACTAGATGCATTATTAGCATGTTTTAAGGCATCCTTATTATTGCTAAAGCATCTTTGAAATTGAGAATGTTGAAATAATGAGCTTTTATGCTTTAGTAAGATTTTAAATGTCATATGTTTTTTTTATGCTTTCATGCTTCTAGAATAAACAATTAATTGTATATTATATGTAAAAAAAAGTTTTCAAAGGCCAATGATTTCTAGTTTCGGACCCGGCTGGTATACCCTATACATGTATAGCAAGTGTTTGGGGGGGGGGGGAGCTAACACCGGGGGGATTGAGTCAGTCATGTCACCTTTTACACGTGTAAGGTATTTATCTTGCTATAGACCAGTCGCCATGTGATTGTAGCTCCTTTGGGTTTTCGATTGGTACGGTGTTAGAAAGAAAAAACACATCACTAGATGTGAGATTTAGAAAATAGCATTTAAAATATTTCTTAAAGGTTTATGAGATATTCTAGTATTTTACGATTTTTATCCTAAATGCGAAATATTATCATATTTTCATGCATGAATGTGAGTTCTTAAGATTTATTATGAAGTTTATAAAAGTTTATGATTTCAAATAAGATATTAAAGAAATAGAGATTCCTTTTTAAATGTTTTCTTGAAGGTATACTTTTGAAAGAATTAACTTAAATAGAAAAGTTTTAAACACTCACTGAGCTCTTTTAGCTTATTCTTCTTTGATTTTATGTTTTTTTTTTTTAAAAAAAAAGACCTCCTCAGGTGTAGGGACAAGTGATCAGGGTGCCAAATCTCCTCGTTCAGACTAGGTGAGCTGGATATGATTAATGCTTCTGTAAAGTCATATTATGCCTATTTTGGTTAAACCGAAATTAAATATATGTATATGTTTTTGTTGTAAATAAATTGTACAGCACGCCACGCAAGTAATAGAGTGCCATGTCAAATTAAACTCAATGTTTTGTTGTAAATAGCTTAAAATTGTCATTTGGGAAATGTATGCAAATTTTATATGCATAATGTAAATACTTATGATTATAGGTGAAAACTTTTGACTTTATGGTTTTTGTTGAAATATTTTAATTGGAGTGAAACTTGATTTGTAAATGGACCTGAGGTCCAAAATTAGAAGTGAAGAAGAATGTATAAATTTTTGAAGTGTTTATGAATTGATTTTAGGTGATTTGAAAAAGATTGGAAATGTCGAAAAATAGTTGTTAGACTACCGAAATTTTTTTGTAAATAATCTATAGTTAATATGTTCAACAATTGTTAAGCATAAAGGTTCGCTCCACGGAGTCCTTTGGTCTTGCTAGTTATAGTCTAGAAGGGTTTCGTGGGGTACCGGGCAGGCTCACTTGAGTCCGAAAGAGGGAATTTGGGGCGGGTCCCGTTACAGCTAGCTTTTCTTCTTAATCATTTTGCTTCCACAGGATCCTTAGGTAGTTCTTTATTGGTTAGGTACTGTCGGATAGGATCGATCCAACACGTATTCGAATACGTACAATGCACTTTCTCTATTTTGTCTATGCACCACGATGATATGATTTTAAGTTGTACCCATTTACGGATCAATCTATAGGGATTAGAAGTGACGGGTCCCAAACCTATAACCTATCAGGCAAACCCGCCCGGCACTCCACGGAAGCCTTCCAGACGAAATCTTAATCGACTGGAAAGTCTTCGTAAAGCCAAGCCGTGAACGTTTCTGAAATCTCTTTTCAAAACATCCTTAAAGTTTTCTAATGGTGCGGAATTTGGTGGAATTTTTTTTTTTTTCAAATACTTTTACAAAATAGGATTTTGAAAATTTTGGCAGCATAACGGCTGCATTTCTAGTGATCCCACCTATAAGAAAAATCAAGTAAAACCTGTACACTTCTATAGCAATTATTTTTCTTAACTTCTAGGTCTCAGGCCTTCATTTCCAATCCGCAAACAATCACAAAACAGTTTATGCAATTTCAAAAGAAGAACTTAAAACATTTTGTTTCATAAATATGCATGGATTACAAAAGTTCAATTTAATGTCAATTTAAAGTTTACAAAAGCCCAAAAGTGATGCACATTCATGATCAAACACGAAATATTATAATTTCATTGTAGCTGCACCCGACGTGCTCACTAGTCTATGGTAGGGATTTCTGAAGCTGTAGCACCTACGCCTGCACCTAGGGAGGTTTGTTTTGAAAAAGTAAAGTAAAGAGTGAGCTAATAAGCTCAGTGAGTGTTAAGTTCTCTAACTAAACTACTTTAGGAAAATACCTCCCTAAAAGTTTATTAAACATAATGCAATTGTTTAAGATAAATATGCCACATAAAAGAGATTAAGAAATTGAAAACCTTAACTGTAATAAGCATATATATATATGACATTTGATAATAGAATAATCATGCGTATTAAAAATCAATAAATAAAGCAGCATATACATTTCATACATGTCATAAATCATGGGTGGTGGTACTTAATTTATTAAAATTATTTACATGTAATAAATCAACCACCATTGCTTATATATCACTTGGCACCCTATGTACATGACAGAGCGGAATTTCCCATCGCTTCAAGCGGCATTACTCATCGCTTAGGTCATTTGTCCGGTCCCATGTAACGGAAAACCTCATCGCTACGGGAAGCTAGCCATTATATACCTCTATACGTACGTGGTTGACACATCGATTGGACTAACTGACTCAGCCATTTTTTTTCGCGGGTACCTCCTGCTGTTAGTATGGTTGGTGACAGACATCTCTGACACTACCACGCACGTCTTTAGGGTACTCTTCACCGAGTACAACTCACTGAGATACCTAGAAGGCGTGCCATAGGCTAATAAAAACATTTTCTTTCCGCTGCTTTTCATTTTCATAATTTTCATTTCGTAAACTTCTCATAATATCATGTACAAGGTTTTCATAGCATTTTCATTTGAATAAAAATTCTTATAACATTTCATGGCATATAATTTATACATTTTATAATTGCTCATTTAATCATAAAACAATTGCATAAAACGTTTTATAAAATCATTCACATAAAATACTTTGAAAGAACACTCACTTCTTTTGCTATATATATATGTTTTTTTTCTATCTTATGCGAGTTTCATCGGGTCCTCGTTACCTACGTAGTTATAATTATAGTTTTAGGGAATTTCGCAAACAATTTCAATTCGCTTGCAATTTAAATATACCACATTTCTACCAACGTATCAAGTCACAATAATCGCACGACTACGGAAACTCTTCGAAAAGTCTTATTCTAGTCGCAACAACACTAGTTTTTTTTTTTTCGCATATTCATTCCATTCGAATTTTAGTTATTTTTCATGCCACATTTACGTCCAACATTCATAAAACAATGCCAATTTCATGTCATTTCAAACAAAATTCTACAATAACTCAAAATTTCACCTTATGGCCGAACCTAACCATAACTCATCATCAGTTGAGTTTTCATCCATTTCCAAGTTAATTCCATTATCCATCTACCTCATCAGATCATTCACATCATTCAAAATAAAAATCCACCATTCTAATCACCCTATAGCCGAATGCACATCACACTAAAATCCACATCGTCACATTTCATTTCAACATCACTTTCCATTTGAGTGATAAAATCGTTCCTTGGGCGTGACATGCATATATTCATCATGCATCCATTTTTCATATTTTTCACTTGCATGTACATCCTCAAATATCATGTTATCAAATTAAAATTTATTTTGGAACATCAAAAACTTCTCCTAGCCATGACCAATCATGCATTCAACATCAATCTTCATTCAAACTTTCATCAACCTTCATGCATGGATACTTTCATCACATTTTCATTATATTTTAGTCTCAAAATCTCAAACAAACATTTACGGAATCACAACAACCCCTACATCACATTTCTCATCCATTTTCACATCAAAGTTAAGGAGAAAATCATTACTAACCTCTAAAATGACTTAGTATGGATATAGTCTTGTTGTTTGCTTGCTCTCCCTTCTTGAATGAGCTTGAATGGACCCAAAATCACCTTGAAATTAGATGGAACAGCTTGCTGCCCCTGACTTCATGTATTTCATCCATCAAAATCAAAGAAAATCACACTAATCTCTTAAAGTGAGTGGGTATAGGTCTTACCTTGGTTCCTAGCTTGTGTTTTCCTCTTGGAGGAGTTAAAATCCTTCAAAAATCACCCATAAACTCCATGGTTGGGCTGCTGCACGTTTTTCCCTTCTCCTTGCCATCCAACACCCTCTCTTTCTCTTCTTGGCCGAAAACACTCCACTCACACACACAATTGACTTCACTTTTTCATTTTTCATGCATTCTAGTATATATACTTGACCATTTAATTGATAATTGCCCTTAGATTCGCTTTAATCTACAAGTTTGCCATCCTTTCATGCTAGCCAAGTGTCCAACATGCATTATTTCTCTTGCCAATTGTCACCCATGCATGCATTCTTCATGACACATGTCAACCATGCATAAGATCTCTTTACACATGTCTTCCATGCACACTCCCCTTTTGACAAGTGTCTTGCATGCATACTACTCTCATGCCACATGTCCTTCATACATGCATCCTAGCCCCACTTGTCCACCCATTCTTATCTCTTTTCGTTCAAATCTTCCGAAACGCTTGAATTCGATTTTTCCGTGACTTTTTCGAAATTCTTTGAAAACTCTCCGGGGCCTATATTTGGACTTCCTAAATATTTCTACTGAGCTCGGTAACTCTTAATTGTCATCCTAAACCCTTTTTCGGGTCTTCGAAAATTCACTCGATTGGCTTAGGGGATTTTCGGATTGGTTCCGTTTCGATCCGAATTTCGTTCAAAAGTGTCTTTTAAGGTTCTAAGATGTTTTTTAAGCTTATTAACACTCATTTCGACACTTTTCTAAATTTTTGAAAATCCTTTTAAGATTTTTGGTCGAATTCAAAAAACATTTTCGGTTCGTTCGGAAACCTACCAAAATGGTACGGATGCATTCAAAATACATTCTAAACACTTTATCATATCAAAATAAGGTCATACACATCATCGTATAGGCTACATACATAATTTCTGAATGGCATGTTATAAGAAGTGAGTTTCGATATTCTATTAGCTTTATAGTTTTCTTTCCTAGGAATTTGTATGATCTCAAAACCCTTGAATCGGTTAATCAACTCTTTGGCTTCATCTAATAGGTTGTCATGAGTTCTTGCTTTGCTTCATAAATTCCCTACACTTAGTTCACAACGAGCTGTGAATCGCTTTTTATACATAAGAACTCAACCTTTAAGATTATAGCAATTTCCAATCCAGTGATTAATGACTCATATCAACCTCGTTATTAGTAGCTTTGAATTCAAACTACAGTGCCAGACTCATTTCATTTCCCTCAGGGTCCTTAATCACTTGTCCTGCCACACAACCATTGTTCCATAAGGATCCATCAATGAATGCTTCCTATACAGGTGCTCCTTCTAGAAGCCCTTCTTTTTTCTCTCCCCTATTGATAGATTGCATCTCCGTTTCTTTCCCAAGGGATTCTACCTCATCCAACTAGTTAGTCTGCTATGAAGTCGGCTAACACTTGTCTTTTTATGGCCTTGTGCAACTTATAGTCAGTATCAAGCTGACTCAGCTCTAAGGACCACTTGATTAGTCTTCCTGATGTATCTGACTTCTATAGAATCAGTCCCAAGGGTTGATCCATGGTCACAATCACCCTACGAGCCAGGAAATATGGTCGCAATTTTTTGGTTGCTATTATCAGTGCAAATGCCAATCGCTCTGCTCGTGGGTACCTCTTCTCTATGTTCATTAGCCCGTTACTGGTGTAATAAATGGGTCTCTATATCTTCTCATCATTTTCCCACACCAAGGTAGAGCTTACAACTGTCTTTGATACTGCTAAATAGATCATCAGCTCTTCCTTATCTACTGGCTTTGATAACAATGGTGTATTGACTAGGTACACTTTCAGCTCCCTAAATGTTTTTTCATACTTTTTAGTCCATCCCTTCCCTTTTTTCTTTTCTCATGGCTTGGAAGAAAGAATGACAACGATCAGTTGCTCTTAAGACAAAGCAGTTTAACGCTGTTATGCTCCCTGCTAGTCTTTGTATGTCATTCGCTCCTTTAAGGGATCTCATATCCAGAATGGCTCAGATTTTTTCTAGATTTGCTTTAATTCTGCTCCGACTGACAACATAGCCTAAGAATGTGGTTTGATGCCTTAACAGACTTGGTTATCATATCATCCACGTACACCTCCATAGTTTTTCCTATTTGATCTTTGAACAATCTATTTACCAACCTCTAATAAGTTGCCCCCGTATTTTTTAGGCCAAATGGCATTACCTTGTAGCAATACAGTCTTTGCTTTGTTACAAATGTCGTCTTTTCTTTGTTTGGGATGTGCACCTTGATTTGATTGTACCTTGGAAAGGCATCCATGAAGCTCATGAGGGTATGCCTAGCAATTACGTCAACCAGCTGATCAATCTTAGACAAAGAGAAACT
Source organism: Nephelium lappaceum (assembly GCA_021234005.1). Lineage (NCBI taxonomy): Eukaryota > Viridiplantae > Streptophyta > Magnoliopsida > Sapindales > Sapindaceae > Nephelium > Nephelium lappaceum. Next base: position 24,090,863 of record CM037997.1, read on the forward strand.
ATCTCTCGGGCACGCCTTATTTAGATTCGTGAAATCTACACACATCCTCCACTTTCCTTTCTCTTTCTTTACCAAAACTACATTTGCAACCCACTCATAGTACTTTGATTCCCTAATAAAGCTAGCCTTGAATAGTTGTCAACTTCTTCTTCAACGACATTATATCTCTCCTAATGAAAGACCTTTCTCTTTTGTTGTATTGGCTTTGCAGATGGATTCACATTGAGTTGGTGGGAGCAAATTTTCAAGCTTAATTCTTAGCATCTCTTTATAGGTCCAATCGAAAATATTCGAGAATTCCTTGAGGAGATCTTTTACCTTTTCCTTTACCCTTGTTGACATATTGGCGCCTATTTTCATTATCCTCATTTTGTTGCCTTATCTTACAAGCACCTCTTCTAAGGGCTCCTCCGTTTCTCCTTGTTGTTCCTTTTTTAGTTCCCGATGGTCCATGTCAACACTTGGTGGCATTGCTTTAGAGATGTCACTTAACATTTTCTTGCTATCCATTGATCCCTTCTCACGATTTTCTCGAAACCGTTCATGGGGAACTTCATACAGAAGTGGTATATAGACACGACGGCTTATGTGTTAAATAGGAAAGACTATCCTATTTTGGCATTTTAGGTACCTAGACAGTTTACTACCATGAATTCCACCATGGTTGTTATTTGTACTGGTTTTTCCCCTATTGTTATAAGAAGTGTGACGACCCCCAAAGGCATAACTATTCCTTCTATGAAGCCACTTAGGAGAGTGTAAACTGGCTTTAAGATGACATGCGTTAGTTCTAGTCTGTCCAAAGCATCCTTGTATAACAAATCCATGGAGCTCCCTATGTCTACAAGGATTCACGCCATTTTCTTCCCTGGTACCCTGAGGGTGACTATCAATGGGTCATTGTGAGGGAAATGAATTCCCTCCGCATCTTTGTCTTTGAATGTGACGGTTAGGTTTTGGGATAAGGGGATTCTTGGATTTGGGTAGCTCAACATAATCTTCTTCGTGTCCCCTGAGATGGTATTTCTCGAGCATAGCTTTTTCTTGCTCTTTGAGAATCCCATGCTCTCGAGATCCCTCCGTAGATTGTGTTAATGATTTGTTTTTCTTCCACTTTTGCAATCCCTTTGTCAATAGTTGGGACAGGTTTCGCTGGAATCCTATTCTGCACTTGCATCCCTCTTCTTACCTTTGAAAGGAACTCCTTCAAATGTCTATTTTGTATGAGTTTTTCTATCTGCTTCCTTAGGCTGTAACAGTTTGAGATGTGGTGCCTATAGTCCTCATGAAAATCACAAAATCTATGGTTGTCCCTTCAATATAGGGATTCCCTTATGGGGCTTGGTTTTCTGAGTAGCTCATTGTGCTTTATGGGGTTAAAAATTTGGTCCCTTGTGGTGTTAAGAGGGATAAACTTATTTTACTAAGCCGAATTTGGTGACCCTTTGTTGGAAGGAGGTAGAGCTGACCGTGGCTTCATTATCCTTACATCTTTAGGTAATTCCTCCAACAAATTTCTTATGTAGTGTCCCTGATTGTCTGATTGTTTGTCCTTCCCCTTGTTTCCCCTAGCTTGATGTCTTTCTTTGACGCTTAACTCCCCTCTCTTCGTTCCTGAGGATTCTGCCATTTCCTTTTGCTTTTTGATTAAGTATTTTTCATCAGTATGCATCTACTTTAGGGTTCATGCATAAGCTTCCTGATAACTCTTCAGGTTGTTTTCCTCAAATGAGCCTCAAAGTCTCCCTACCCATAAGTTTCTTCAAAAATTAATTAGGGTATTTTGCGATCCGAAGACTTCCATTGGCATTACTTATTCATGATACTTCGTCACGTAGTCCTTAGGACATTCATTTTCTAGTTGTTTGATGTACTGAAGTGTTGATGGATCTTTAGTTAGTGGTTTCTTAGAATTGAGTGCTTAATTCCTTGGCCAAGTTGATGAAAGAACTAATGCTTTTTGCTATGAGGCATTTGAACCAATCCCTTGCGGGTCTTTCGAGAGTGATGGGAAAGATCCTACATATAGCATCATCTGGAATTCCGAATATAATCATTTGCTCCCTAAAATTTTCTACATAGGCTATCGGATCAACCTACCTCTCGTAATGGTCTAGCTGCGATATTTTAAACTTCCTTAGTAAGTTAGCCAACCTAATGTGTTCTATAGTGGTTAGTTAAAGACTCACACCGAATCTGGCTCGCTATCTTTGTTTTTATCTTGTGTAGCTCCGCCAACTCTTGCCTTAGCTCTTGAAGGGCCCTTTCAACTTGGGTTGTCCTTTACTACTTAGCTATCCTCGTAGCCTCAGTAGATTCCCCTATAGGTCATCTTGCGCGCTCTGCCCCTTCTCGTGGGACCTCAAGGGTCCTCAGTTTGCATTTACTATCAGGCTCTAGCATTTCCATTAATGTTCGAACCACTAGTTTTTGCTGGGGTAACCAAACGCATCCTCTGTAAAGGAGGTGTTGCTCCTTGTTCGCCTAGAGTTTCTTCCTCACGAGTGATGCGTGTGGGTTTGCTTTTGGTAGGTCTTCCATGCTTTCAGGTTGAAAGCGGCTATGCCGGGATCATTAGGGTTTCTAGTATGCTATCCTGGATTTCCCTCACCTGAGCTTCGATGGTATGTCAAATTGCAGCCAGTGCCTGGGTCATTTACTTCTGCAATTGTTGTTTTCCTTTTACCATGTTTTCTACAACCCTTGCTCATTCTTGAGCGACTTCATCATTGTCATTTCCTCTAGTTGTCATGACTCTTGCTCTGGTAGTTCTAATTCTTTCCCTTGGGATTTCTTCCTCTGAAACTACCTCACCCTGTTTTACTGCCACATCTACTAGCCCTCCTACATTGGTCTTGTAAGATTCACCATCACATTCCTTTTTATGTAGTGAACTTCTTTTTTTTTTTTTTTTTTGTTGGTAGGTCACAGACTCATTGTATCGTTCCCCATAGATGATGCTAATGTTGATGCAAAAATTGTCCTCAAAGGATTACACCAACATAGTGTCATGATTCTAAGTAGGGCATCAAATAGTAATCAATTTGCAAAAAATCCCCTAGGTAACTCAAGGGATCTAGCCACCGAAACTGTAGGTACTAAAAAGGGGAAAGGGTATAGACTCCTAGGATTGAAGTGTTTTCTTCCTCTTTCCATTGATTTATGCTTATTTTTTCTTTCAAAACAAATAAAAGGGGCTGTCGGTGCTTCACCGGCGAAAACCTTCCGACACTCAAGTCAACAAATTTTCATAGGTAAGCTCCCTTGTTAAAAATTGAAAGGTGTTTTTTGAAGAGTTTTTAAAGGAAAGAAGAAGTTGCTCAACACTTAACAAACTAAGAACTGGATCTAGTATTTTTGAATATCCTTCCCTAAAAAGGTTCCTCTCATACCAGTCCATTCTTTACCCATTTTCCAAAAAAACCTGTCTCTTTGATGAACAGTTACCTCTTTATATATTGCGCTACCTTTGCTTAGAGGGCTTGATGGTCATTTTGTTTTTCCCTAATATGGTTGAATTCCTTTGAATCCCCTCTTGTTTCAATCTTGTTGTGTTGTCTACTCCTCCCTTTGTCTTTATTACTTTCCAGCTTTACTGTGAGCTACAAAGCCTTGCTATGAGCTACAAAGCCTTATTTGGAGCTACTTTGTAGTGGAGGTGCACTTCTTTTGGCTGGCTAATATATCTTGAGGGGGACATGTGGCACGTTGTGAGCCTTTTCTTTTACAGAGATCTGCCACTTCTGTACCATGTCAATGCCTGCATTTTGCACTATAACCTATTCTCTATTGGTACCTGTAATGCTTTGCTTGGCCGAAGAAGATTGGTCATTCTTTAGGGATTTCCCTCCATTTTGGTGAAATGATATAAGTTTTTCCCTGCTCCCTCATTCCCAGGGGGGCGTTTTAGGTTTGGACATCGTATTTTGAATTTATCATCCTTGGTCTTATTTTTTCAAATCGATTTCAAGAGTATTGGCAATCCATTTTATTGGACCAGAGCAATCAATTGATTTCAGGTCTCTCATCAATTGATTTTTG